>JAJOZX010000330.1:440000-1017500 GCA_023014485.1 Bathynomus jamesi | reverse complement strand
TATTCTGTAATGTTCGTTTATTTTACTTGGACGAAGAATCAAAAATGAAGACAGTATTCTTAGCATATTGCAAATTCTTATCTAGAATTATTATTAAGAAACTCAATACTGAAAATAAAAAACTATTCAGAATATTGGAAATTAAATGTAAATCCTTTATAAAGACATAGGCTGATATCGACTTTCTAAATTAATAATAATAAGTTCTCCAATTAATATAATATTAATAATAGTCTTCCGATCATTAATATAAAATTAATTTTTAAATAATGACAATATTGATGAAGCAATATTGAATTTCACTCCTAAGAATAATTCATTATAATCACCCTTTGCTTCGCTTCATCCTCGCTTCGATTAAGAAAAGTCTACTTAGCATGCAAATCACGTACAGTAGTACACATCCTATAAATGAGTCAGGGCCAGCAGACAAAATTCACCATACCTTTCAACTTTTCAAATGTTCCGTGCGATGATTCCTCATTTCACGAAGGTCGAGCTTGTCGCCCCTCCTCTCGAGTTGGCCTGGTGAAGTAGTGAGTTGGTTTCTTCTACTCTCCACCTCACATAGTCAGGTACGCCCGGCTCATCGGGGATTGTTCTGAGCCAGGCGTCTAATCTTCTTTTGAAGATGTCCACCGCAACACCACTCGTGTTGTTGTTGTTGTTGGTTAGCCGATCAGCCCACCCTGATCGAGCAAGCCGGTGGCACGCGGGTAACCGCTCGCCCTCTCCAGAGGTTCAGCGCACTAGTGATGTTGTGTTATGTTCTATGTTGTGCTAGAGCGGTACAGTCTGTCATAATGTGTTCAACTGTTTGTGGTGTGTCCTGTAAAATCCAAAGTTATGGTCAGATTTCAATATTTTTTTCAAACCCCACAACCAAGTAAATTTATTATACGGTGAGCGGATTTCAAAGAATACTAATGAAAATTATGGACTTATTGAACATTTCTTTATGCCACTGGAAATTCTCCATTTACATTACTACTGCATTGTATGTGCAGATAAAAAATTACAAAGTACTCACATATGGTGCTACCTTTATGTTAAAAAACTGCTCGATATGTTTACCACGAATTTCTACAACCCTTTTCAGTCTAGGATGGAACTCATCTATGGCTTTATTGATTTGTTATTGTGGTAGCTCATCCCATTTTTCCAGAAGCTGTCGTAAATGAGCGACATTTCTTACTTTGACCCGATAAATTCTCTGTGACAAATTTTCCCAAAGGCCGTAATCGACAGGATTAAAATCCGGACTGTTTGGTGGCCAAATTTAATACCACTACCTGGTATTCTTTTGATATCTCCTGTTTTATCGATTTTCCTGAGAAGCTTGTCCAAACTTCCTGTAGTTGGCTTACGTTAATTAAAATCGCTTTAATTATCAACTTGAACCTATGCTTAGCAAGATTTTTCTGGAATATTCGCCATAAATCCAATTTCTCAGCTAAAATGCTAAAAGTGGCATACAAACCATAAAATTACCTAGTACTAACATATTAAAATTTCATGGTTCTATGTACCGTATTTGCCGAGATATGAAGGATTTAAAAGGTCTCCCTTTTTTTTTTTGCCGACCCGACAATGCAGTAGTAGTGTAAATGGAGAATTTCCAGTGGCATAAAAAAATGTTCAATAAATCCGTAATTTTCATTAGTTTTCTTTGAAATCCGCTCACCGTATAGGAAATTTACTTAGTTGTGGGGTGTGAAAAAAATATTGAAATCTGACCATAACTGGATTTTACAGGCAAAGTTCGAGGTCTCCCTTTTTTTTTTGCACACCCGATATATATATATATATACGTTAAACTCAGAACGTGCATGGAACAAGGAACTCTTCTGGGAAATTACATCCACTATAGTTCGAATAAGTAATGACAAATACTATAGTTTTTCTTTTTCACGATGGAAAGCCCAACGTGGGCAACGGGTTACTCGCAAAGAGGCCCAAAATATAGCTTCCCTCACCAGCCATCTGCAAAGCAGATAGGATCCAGCTTTGGGACAGGATCCAGGGTTCCTGGATCCTGGATCCTGTCCCAAAGCTGGATCCTATCTGCTTTGCAGGTGGCTGGTGAGGGAAGCTATATTTTGGGCCTCTTCGCGAGTAACCCGTTGCCCACGTTGGGCTTTCCATCATGAAAAAGAAAACTATAGTATTTGTCATTTATCATTACTTATTCGAACTATAGTGGATGTAATTTCCCAGAAGAGTTCCTCGTTCCATGCACGGTCTGTGTTTAACATATAAGTTCCTCAGGGGACCATTCTGAGGAAAGGTGTGTGTGTGTGTGTGTGTGTGTGTATATATATATATATATATATATATATATATATATCTTGATTTTTGGCTCTTCTTTCTCTATGGGGAGGGTGCGCGTTTCTGCGAGCATTCTTCCTTGGTTCCTTCTTCCTGCATAATTTATATATAATTATATATATATATATATATCTTCTCACCTTTCCACCCTGTTAGGAATGTCCTGTCAAGTAACGAGCCTCACGAACGTCCTCCAGGCCGACCGATCCCAATAGAGTTGACTCCCCTCCACATCTTCTATGGTTCTTTTTCTACCACTGATAGCTTCTTGTATGGTATCTCTCCATCTTTTCCTTGGTCTTCCCACTGGTCTCCTTCCTCTCGGCGTCCAATTATAAAATTGCAGTGGGTACCATTCCTCTCTCGTTCTTCGTATATGGACGTACCACCTTAGTTGGTTTTTCTCTATACAAGTTAATACTTACTGTACTCCAAGTTCTTGCCTTCTTGTCTCACTTCTAATTCTGTCCCTCAAGGTCACTTTCCTTATCAACTGCAAAACTCGCATCTCCGCCGTTTCAATCCTACTCTTTTGAGAAGTGTTCAAGACCCAACACTCCGATTCATAAATTAATATTGGGCGAAGAATCGTGGTATATATTAAAATTTTCACCACAGTTGGTACATTTTTTCTCTCAGGATGAAATAAAGCATCCCTACATTCCTCGAGAACTTCCCAATTCTTTCTTTTAACTCTTCTCCACTACTTCCTTGTTCACTTACAATCACTCCTAAGTATTTGAACTTATTAGCTTTGTTTAGCCGTGTTTCCCCTATTTGTAGATTTATGTTCTCTCTATCCCTTGATAGTGCCATCACTTTGGTCTTCGCCCTGTTGATCTTCATGCCATGATCACTCATAATTTCATCCCATCTTTGTAGCGCTCTCCGTAACTCCTCAAGATCTCTCGTTATCACCGCTGCATCATCCGCGTATACGAAAGTGTGTTCTTTATCTTCCCGAGTACAAATTCTTTACAAATACCTATCCATTAGAGAATAAACAATAGTGGGCAAAATCACGTTTCCCTGTCGCACCTCTGTTACCAGAGTGAACCAATTTTCTCTTCCTTCATTTGATCTTACCGTGTTACTGCATATTTCATACAAGCCCTTGATGACCCTTATCAGTTTATGACTTAATCTATACATTGGATCTTCCAACACCCGCCGTAATCTATTTCTTGGTACCCGGTCAAAGGCTTTTTCTAAGTCTATGAAAGCAATGTACGCCTTTTTATTCCACTCTATACTCTTCTCCGTTATCATTTGCAACGAAAAAAACCAAGTCCATAGCGCTTCTGTTGGGTCTAAACCCATGCTGACATTCTCCAATTCATTCTTCCACCATCGATCTTAGTCTCCTCTCTAGGATTCTTTCATAAATTTTGCTTGCGCAGGTAAGAAGCGCTATATATATATATATATATATATATATATATATATATATATATATAATATATATATATATATAATAACGTAAAGCACGACGCTTGTATAGGAGATATTCCGCGCAAGACGAGAGAGGGAGAACGAAACAAATGAAAAAATGAGGTAACCACCCGGGAATCGAACCCGGGATCTTCTCTCTCTCTCGTCTTGCGCGGAATATCTCCTATACAAGCGTCGTTCTTTACGTTATTTATACTGCGTGTTCTTTGCAGTTGAATGTATATAATGTTACGGCATGCGGGAGGTGCCCCCTTGGGGCATTGGTTTCTGCGAGTATGTAGAAGAATTACGGCATTTGGAAGAGTGAGGCCCATGGTGTAATGGTATCGCATCTGACCGGCAATCGGAAGATCCCGGGTTCGATTCCCGGGTGGTTACCTCATTTTTTCATTTGTTTCGTTCTCTCTCTCTCTCGTCTTGCGCGGAATATCTCCTATACAAGCGTCGTTCTTTACGTTATTTATACTGCGTGTTCTTTGCAGTTGTATATATATATATATATATATATATATATATATATATATAATGGCCTTCAAGTCAATAATGAGCCTTACTCGTATATAGAATCTTTTACGTAATGGTTTCTGATCCGATTCTTATGAAACAAAACCTTCAGAAAATAAAGGAGGGAAGGATGGAGGTGGGGGACAAATGTGACCCCTGGGGAACATCACTACGTGAGAACTTTTCACAATATCCTCGGAGACCACCTTTACTTCGACGGTCATCCACTATAATAGTGGCCCTTGGAGAACTCTACTATCACGAAAATGACCTAGATGGGGACCGTTGATAACCCTTTATTGGGGGAGGGGGAGAACACCTCGTAATGAGTTACATTCATCACGGAGTGCCAACCAGGAATTATCTCGAAATCGTCTCATTTGGAGACTGCAATTGCTCAATCCATCAAGCTCATTCGAAGAGACGAGAAAAGACAAAGGGCGATTCTTTCGTCTGGACGCTATAACGTCGCGCGTGGACACGCACGGTGCTTGTGCGTAACCTACAGTTTCGGAAAAAGAATTCATCGAGAAATATAAAATTTCTAGAAAACAAAAAAATACTAATTGGTAAATATTCGGTTTCTTTTTAGATAATTTTCGTATTAAAACTCAAAAATCTTTATTCCGAAAAAAATTCAAAGAATTAAAATTTTACATATTTGATATGACATTAATATATTCACAGTCCTCTCATCTGAATATGACCTTGGAAACATGAAGGCTTTTTTGGAAAAATTAATGGCATTTAACTCATTTATTACATAGAAAATAGTGAAAATGCCAAGTGATAGTAATAGAGACATAATAATAATAATAATAATAATAATAATAGTAATAATAAAAATAGTAATGATAATAATAATATTAATAATAATAATTAGAATATAAAGTTTACAAAATGTTACATGATTTTAAATTAAATTATTTATTATATATTTAGTGGAAAATATTACATAGAACAGTGAAAGTGGCAAGTAACAGTAATAGTAACAACAAAATATAATAATAATAATAATAATAATAATAGCAATAATACTGGTAAATATTGAAAGTGGCAAGTAACAGTAACAGTGACAACAAAATATAATAATAATAATAGCAATAATACTGGTAAATATTGAACAATGAATAACCTTTATTGATAAAATAAATACGATAGACCTACTTTTACAATTTACAATAAAATAAATAAATGTAAAACTGGACTATTTCTTTTATTTACAGTTTACAATTTTACAGTATTTTTGTTAACGGTAATAAAATTTAAAATAACAAAACCCAATCATTATCGATCAGTAATTTTTATGCTTCTAAGCATTTTATATTTCTAGACGAACTTTTTCCGATACTATCTATACGTAATTAAATGATATTCATATATATATATATATATATATATATATATATACAGAGATGGGCACGATCTTGATCTTCAAGATCAGATCGTGATCTTGAAGATCAAGATCGTGATCTGATCTTGATCTTGAAGATCACTTTTATTATGGTGATCATGATCTTGATCTAAGATCACTTTATTTCTTGTGATCTTGATCTTGAAGATCACTTTAGACTTCAAGGTCACTTTTAATTTCAGATTCTTAAATATGCCGCTATGCGAATGTCATTTGTTTTTTGTCCAAGCGACATCTGGTGGCAACTTTGTTCAACACCGACTGTTTATGTTTTCTGTTAGTTGGGTGACTTGCGTCATGCGTGGGCTCATGGAAGGTGTAGTTGCTGTGGAATTTAGGCTCGTAAAAAGTGTAATTTACTGTGCAATTATGTTAAGTGTTCTATTAATATATTATTATATATAGGCATAAAATATAGCCTATAGGTCCGTATTCATAATAAATTAATTCTAAACATATTTTATTTACAGATTGAATTTTTTAATAATGAGTGCAATTTTACAACTTCAACAGGCTCCCAAGGGAACCAAATATTCTACGTTGTCACCAGAACAGTATTCAATATATTTTGATAACAATGTTGGTAATAAGGATCAATCTGTGCTATTGAACGGAAAATATTTTCAAATTGTCGAAAAAACTGGAAACAGTATCAAAGTTATTGTATGCAGTGTACAAAGAAAACTACAAGTCTGTCTGCTGGCCTCGACTCAACAAGCAATCTTCTGAGGCACCTCAGGGTTAGTACTACTTAGTAACTAAGTAGTAAGTAGCAACATTAACATAATGGTTCAAGTCATATTTTAAGTGACTGGTGCCATACAAGACTAATGCTACATTTACATACACGTCCATTTGAATATATTGTGCACTTCAGATATTAATAGATTATGGACTAGTAACTACATTAAAAACTGCCGATATCCAACTATAATAAAACGCCAGGTGTATCTGTCTTTCTCTCTGTCTGATCCATGTCTGTAATTTCTCCTATTTAGTTACTGAAGGACGAAATTCGGCTTTCAATTTAATATAGGATAAAAATGCACTGATCATGGTGAAAATAATTTTAGTTAAAGATAACAAAATTTTAGAATCTTGTTAAGTATTAATTTCAACTAGAAGTTTGATACTCTGATAAATATTATACAGGGTGTTCAAGAAGTCTCTCCGCATGATAATAATTTATTTTCTTGTGCAGAAACTACATTCGGATCTTTTGGGTGAATATGAATCGGAGAAGAAATCTCGCAAGCGTCCAGCTAAAGAAGAAGATGCCAGCGGCAGCAATGCTGGCCCTGCCAAAATTGCCAAGCAGTCAACACTAAGCATGTTCCACATTTCCAAGCAAAAACCAGGACCACCAATATGCAAGGATATCCTTGAAAAGAAGATTCTCTCGCTTGTGGCTAATGGGCTCCTACCATTGAGCCTAGTTGAACTACATGAATTTAAGGATCTTCTTTCATGTTAGTATAACTCAAATATTTTGCTATTTTTTCCATAGCTAATATCTGATTAAAATAATTAATCATATTATTTGTATGAACATTAGACTATCGCTAGCCTAGCTAAATATTTTGATATTTTTTCCATAGCTAATCTATTGTATTTGTTTTAATTTTTAAATATTTTTTTCAGACGTCAACCCGGCTGTTCAGGTGCCATCTAGACGCACCCTGGCTAGATCTCTTGCAACAACAACCAGTACAATGAAGGAAGACATACAAGCAAAACTGGCAGCAGTTGACCATGTGTGTGTTACATGCGACATATGGTCAACTAATCACCGCAGTTTCATGGGAGTCACTGCGCATTGGGTATGCTATTGATTTAGTGTATTATTTTTATATAATTGATAAATTGACCATTGGTGATAGACTGATAGTCTGATAGACTTATAGTATAATCTTTTCAATTATTCGACATGTGTTCCTCATTCATTAATTTGGTGAGTCTTCATTTTGCTGTGATTCACAGTAATTTCACACTAATTCACTGATTCTGTCATCTGTCATTGTGTCTGATTCACAGCAAAATGTGGAAGAGTCCATATTCACAGGCTGTGAATATGGACTCTTCCACATTTTGCTCTTATGGGATGGGTCACTGATGTGGTGGTATGGTAGGCGACTCATCGCTGAATTGCCTCCTTTATATCACATAGTTCTTCTCTTCAATATTTGGTGGCGCAGTTTAGCTGGTGCGTGTCTAACCAATATTATTAAATTAAGCTTAAAAAAATGTTCATACAAACATTGATTTTATATTCTTACATTACAGATCAATGATGACTTGTCGCGAGGATCAGCTGCACTGGCATGCCGAAGATTTCGTGGAACACATAGCTTTGATAAAATTGCTGGAATATTGGACAGGATCAACTCGGAGCATGGTTTATCTTATAGAAAAGTTGTATCTACAGTCACCGACAATGCATCGAACATGGTGAAATGCTTTAAAGAGTTCGGTGTTCGTGTTCAGAATCGTACTGACGACATTGATGAAGATGATGCAGATGAAGATGATGATGAAAAAGATTCAGATGAAGAGGTTATCATCAGCAACTTTACTGAACATTCAGGAGAGCATGGAGAGGAGTCAGTGAAACTATCATCCCATATTCGATGTGCCTCCCACACATTGAACTTGGTAGCAACAACTGATGCCGATAAAGGACTGAATTCACCTGGACTAAAGAAGATAAAGCATTCTGCAATGGGAAAATGTTCGGCGCTGTGGAATGCTGCTGGTAAACCCAAGTCAGCAGAAAAAATACAGGAAATAACTGGCGTCCAATTTAGGTACCCATGCGTCACCCGATGGAACTCAATGTACGACTCATTAAGCCAAATATATAAACATAAGAACGACGTGAATGTAGCTCTTGAAGAACTGAATCTACCCATCCTCAAAGACAATGAATTGGAATTTATTTCAGAATATTTGTCTGTTCTAAAACCAATTGCAGCAGCCCTCAACAAATTACAGGCAGAGAAAGAATGCTACTACGGTTGTCTTCTTCCAACAGTCCTAGTGACTCAAGATGCCCTCGCAAGATTGGAGCCTATCCAACCAAACGACCTGCGCTTGAGACACTGCATGCCATTACTGGCAGCAGTCGTCTCTGGCTTCAATGCCAGATTTGGTCATTTTTGTCGTTGAGCCCCGAGGTAACTGATGCCGTTTTGGCCTCAGTATCTCATCCGTATTTCAAACTTAGATGGATATCATTGTTGCAAGGGCCTAATTTCGGCGATCATGAAGCAATCAAGTCTCAAGTAAAAGACAAGCTGCAAATGGCTGTAAGAAATTGTAATTCTGACAGCAGTGGTAATAGTTCGGTGAACTCAGACTCATCATCTGAAGACGATTTCTTCAGAACTATGGACGGCTCATTCTCTGCTCCTAACAACAAGGAAGACTTGGAAGTCCTCAATTATTTGCAGGACACCAGTAAGGCACTCGACTCTTTAGATAGGTATCCTGCTATAAAGAAGATCTTCAAGAGGTATAACATCACGCTACCTTCCTCTGCACCAGTGGAACGGTTGTTTTCGTTTGCTGGCATGGTTCATAGCCCCAAACGAAGTCGTCTCTCGGATGGTAACTTTGAACAATTGGTTTTGCTGAAAGCAAATGTTTACAGCGGTTGAACATTAAATTAACACTCTTAACTTGCGGTTTTTACCCTTATATTGTCAGTAATTGCGTACTGCAGTAAAACTGTAAAATTAAATTCTATGTAAAAAATGTTTACTTATATATGCTGACCATTCATTGATATGGGTTATGGACCTGGTGAAATGAGAATTGAGAAAAATAGAACTAAAAACTATATGTAGGTCATTTAATAGTTTTTTCTTTGCTGATAAGTTATGATAATACTAAGTTTTAAGTTTACCACCTGAAAAACTGAAAGGGGAATCGTCAATCCCCGTGGTTTAGATCAGGTGACATGGGTAGGATGCGATGCTTGTATTGCCTCAGCCCTCAGGGGAGTATTAGGAGTGATACTTTTCAGGAGTGATTAACAAAATAATTTGTTTTTGTTTACTCTACAAGAGTACAACTTTTTTCAATTCATATAAAAGTGATCTTAAAAAGTGATCTTGAAAAGTGATCTTCAAGATCACGATCTTGATCTGGATCTTCAAGATCACATTTTTCTGGTGATCTGATCTTGATCTTCAAGATCACATTTTTCTGGTGATCTGATCTTGATCTTCAAGATCACATTTTTCTGGTGATCTGATCTTGATCTTCAAGATCACCAAAGTTGGTGATCTTGCCCATCTCTGTATATATATATATACACGATAATAGTGTAGTATACGATAGCAATATAGTATATTCTCTCTCTCTCTCTCTCTCTCTCTATCTCTATCTCTCTCTCAAATAAACCTCAAGCAAGGCCCAATCTCAGTCATATAAATTATGCGATAAGTTTTATAATTAAAAACTGAAAAAAAAAAAATGAACCGCACTAAAATGACATTCTTGAATAACGAAACATTTTTCAGACAATTTTTTTTTTTTACTTCCCTGTTTTTAGTAAATGTATTGAATTTTAACCCATTAGTGCCCATTGGTAGAATTTCCTACCGCCAAAATTGTTTGTCATTATTGTATCACTTTCTCTCGTATTCACGTGATCTTCGGTATGAGTCATTGATATGACCCAACCTTTTACATTGCGTCATATCAATGACTCAATGACCCATTATTGATATGACGCAATCGTTTAGATTGCGTCATATCAATAACTCGTACTGAATATCACGTGAATACAAGAAAAATTATGCAATAATGACAAACAAATTTGGCGGTAGGAAATTCTACCAATGTACACTAATGGGATAAAATATAATTAAACGCGTAATATTTTAAGACTTTGGGCTAATTTATATATCTTATTTATATGTGTAGGGGATGATGTTGATGATGTCGGATGATGTCGAGTGATGTCGAATAATGTTGGATGATGTCGGATGATGATGATGTACGTTCGCTTATAATCGCCGAAACGGTTTCCTTATTCCGCACTAAATTTAGTATAGCCTATACATAGAGGGAAGGTTTTTGTAGTACACCCGCCCTTACCAGTCTCCCCCCTCCCCGACTAAATTGTGTTTCGGGGAGGGGCTTTCGCCGCGCAAGCCGCAGCGTTCTAGATTATATACAGTATACTATACTGTATATATAAAGTCATTAGAAGAGCACAGGCTATCTCCCAGTTTCCCGATATCCCGTTTTGCGCAGTAACCAATCAGCACGCTGTATTCCGTGGGTGTGACGCGCCCCCACACAGGCTTCAGACCAAAATCATTAAACTCGGTTCAGTCGTTAACGAGTAATAACGCATAATAAAGTTAATGAGTAATAACTTGATTTTCGGGCGTACGTCCTTTCTATTCTATACGCCTCATATATGCTCTCTCTCTCTCTCTCTCTCTCTCTCTCTCTTTAAGAGTAAAAATGGAACTTAAGTCAAAAAAACGAAAAGGTCGTAATTTTACAAATTATATTCGGCAACAAATCTTGGATACTTTTTGCAGCGAGAGACTCATAAAATGAGGAAGACGTTCTATTACAAAATATTACCTTTATTTTTAACTTTAAATATTACAATCTTGATTTCTAAATTACTTTATATACTCGTGTGTGTGTATATATATATATATATATATATACTGTATATATATATATATGATGCAAGCCCACAAAAGAAAACGAACAAAATTATTCCAAGGCCTTTCGTGTATTCACCAATACACCTCATCAGGGAAAAAATTTTCCCTGACGAGGTGTATTGCTGAATACACGAAAGGTCTTGGAATCATTGTTTCTTTTTTCTTTGTGGATTTGCATCGTTCATTCATTCATTTCACGTGTTTAAGTGTGAAATTCATCCCATATATATATATATATATATATATATATATATATCTTTCCTTTCAACCTTTCAAATGTTCCGTGCGATGATTCCTGATTTCTCGAATTGGCCTGGTGAAGTAGAAAGTTGGTTTCTTGTGCTCTCCACCTCATAACCAGGTACGTCCGGCTCATCTGGAAGTGTTCTGAGCCAGGTGTCTAATCTTCTTTTGAAGATATCCACCGCAACACCACTCGTGTTCCTTAGTTCTTTGGGCAGCTGGTTAAACAGTCTTGGTCCTCTCACAACAAAACTATTTTCCTTCAGGGTTAAGGATGTTCCCTGTCTAGCCTTTAATTTGGGGACACGACACATTCTTGGGGGTTATAGGGTTCAGAGTAAGATTAGGGGCTAGTTCCTCCATTATTTTCCAATTGTAAATAATGGTGTACCTCTCTCTTCATCTTTCCAGTGAATATTAGTTTAATTCACGTAACCTCTCGAAGTAATTTAGTTCTTTGCAGCCATTGATCTTGGCTGTGAATACCAAATCTAGGCAGTTGTTTTTCTTGTATTTTCTGTTATTTCTTGTGTTAACATAAATTCATCGGCTAGAACTACGAGCATTTGTGCCTGCTCTTGGTCTTCCCGTGTGCCCCCTTTGTCTTGGTGTATACAGAGGCGGATTAAGACACTTCGGGGCACCGGGGCAATGAAGAATATGGGGGCCCTTTTCTATAGCTTTTTATTAACAATACATGCACACGTACAGTACATAGTACATTTACACGAATTATATGTGCGGTGCTCAGGCTAATTGAGAAACAAACTTAAAAGAACCTTAACACTGTGTATTTCGCTGTTTGCCAAAACCAAACAATATTAAACAAACTTTACTTTAGGGCCTATAAAACATAAAATAAAACAGGGAATTTGTCAGTTTGTGTACTCTGTCATATTTAATCAAAGAAGTTTGCGAAATCTCGAATTATATCATCGAAACTCAGTTGATTGGGGTGCCCCTCAAGCATGGGAGCATGAGGCTTCAGCCTCAATAGCCTCAGTGATAATCCGCCACTGGGTGTATACATATATTTTTTCCTATCCTTTTATATTTCATGAATGGAAAATTAAAATCACCACAGAAAAATATTTGGGATTGGCGAGTGTAGATTTTTTACCCAGTTTCTGATTTCCGTAATGGAATCTGAGAATTTTGAAGTTGGCGTGTTCGGGGATCTCTCTCTATATACAGTATATAACAATAATAATTTATATATATATATATATATATATATATATATATATATATATATGTGTGTGTGTATATGTGTATATGTATATATGTATATATGTATATATATTATTTTCGGATTTGGTGGAATGACAAAACACTGATTTTGGAATAAGGATTGAAAAAAAAAAACCCTGACGTCATCTCATCGATATAATCTGCTGGCTATTCATTGAAAATTAATCTCTGCAAAATCTCCGAAAAATCTCATCCGATTTTAAGAACGAAGAAAAAAAAAAAAAAAAAAAAAAAAAAATATATATATATATATATATAATCCGAATATGGTGTTTGCAGAGCGGATCAAATCCAAAATTTCCTTCGAGAAATTAAAACGGTTCTGGACAGTTTTGGTCTTTATATCTAGCGATTATGATTCCTTGAGGTTTGTATTGAATATTTTTTGTAATTTAATATAATTATCCTGGTTTTTGTAATAATTTATGTGGCAGTTACCTCTTTCTGTATCCTATCTAAAACTAGTTTTTATACCATTTTGAAGCCATTTTTATGTAGAAAATGAAAGTGTTATACCCGTAACACGTACGAAATGACAATAGAAAAGGTATGAGCTATCTGTAAAACCCACAGTGCAATTAAATATATAATATGTAATAAACAGTTCGTCTAACCTGAAGGGTGAACTCCATATTAGTAGTCAGAGAAATCATATAGAATGAATTTTCTTGCCTGTGGTTACGTAAACGTAATCCACAAGGGGGGTGGGAGTTAGCCCCACAAGTTGCATAAAAGGGGTGAGGGTTTTTTGGGGGAGAGGAAGAATGACCTCCCCCAAAGGGGTAACCCTAACGTGCCCTCGCCGTAAGCGAGTTTGCGAAGCACAAGCCCCGCCCGTAGGACAAGGAGCCGAAGGCTCCGCTTGTTGATATTAAGTTTTCTAGACTTATTAATTAATAGTTACAAACAAAACCGTTAATTATATTTACTTCATAAGGTCGACTCTCTGTCAGTAAAATAAAAATCGTATAGTTGTTCGGAGCTTGAATGGAAAGGAAGGAAGGGAGGATGAGGGAAACGAGGGAAAAGAGATGTCGACAGGGGAATGGATGTCGATGTACCCCATTGGATATAAAAATCCGCGACTGAGATTCTCAAATGAGACAGTTCTCATTTCGTGCCATTCTCATCCAGGGTTTTCTCGCTTTGGTCCAGATTAGGTTAGGTCAGGCTAATGTTAGGTTAGGTTAAGTTAGGCTAATATTAGGTTGGGCTAATATTAGGTATATTCTGTTAGGTTGGGCTAATGTTAGGTTAGCTTAAGTTAAGTCAGGTTAGTAAATATTAGCCCTTCTCAGTTGGCGCCTCCTTTTACCGCGCATTGGAACAACATTGAACATTGAGTGCGAAATAATATAATAAATAGTTCGTCTAACCTGAAGGGTGAACTCCATATCAGTCCGGTGCTAGTGTCTCCGAGCAACTGATACATTGAGAAAACGGACAAACGGACATAGTGAAGAAAGAACGTAAATTCTATTATTTTAAACTTCGCATTTATAGACATTGTCCAAATAATTGTGAAGCTACTTTCAAAATCTCAATGATTCGTGTGCTTAAAGCAAATGTTAAGACTAAACTCGCGTATTAATTTTTTTTGTTCATGTTTTTACAATTTGTGAAGAAAGCATAATCTGATATTTTGTATAGGTAGATTTTGTTATCGCGTACAACACTCTCCTACGTCAGATTAAGTCCTATAATAATTTCCAATGTATCTATGAGATTTAGGATATTGGGAGGGTGGTTGAGAGAGAACAGAAGTGGTTCTCAGAGGAAATAGATTTGGTAGTCTCTTTAATGTACAATAATTTATGGTTAACAAAGGTATGTGAATAATTGTTCATCATACTGGGTCATATCCACATTAGTAATTTATTACTATGTGGTAAAGGGTGTGCTCGGTGAGATTATCTCCCACTGACAACAACCAGCCAACAAAACTGAAGTCAGACACCAGAACCTTGGCTTCAGTTCTTTCTTCCTTTTGATCGCATCAAGAGAAAAACAATTATGCAGTTGGCTCGCGAACTACTCTACAGAAATAGTGACTGAAGCAAAAGTCGAAGTTAAAAAACAATACAGGCTAGTGTACCCAGAATAGGCCTACTTAAATTAGCTTAACTGACGACTACGATATTAAGATTAACTCTACAAGACGCTACATCATCCCATTGACCAACTGAGGTGAGTCAATTCTTTCACTTTACCTTTTGGTTAACAATTAACAACTATCCCCAATTTATTACATGAACCGTAGTAAATTTGATGGTTTTATTTGTGGGAATTGTATCTGTGACTTTAATCATCCTATTTGCTCCGGACCATTTCTGGATTCTCGAGTCCTAATTTAATAGGTTAGATTAATTTAACCTGCGTTAGGGGTTGGGAAATTGAGGTAGGTTTAATCGAGGTCAATCTCCAACATTGCAATTTTTTCACAGTATCTAAATGTTAATCGCAAATTGTCGCGTAGATGTTAATTTGGTGTAACTTAATATAAATTATGTACATTTAGGTGTATATTATTGTACAGTCGAAAGTGTAAATCGGGTTGTGCGAGTTTCGTATGAAATAGTAGGTGGATGGGTGACCGCTCTCTGGACTTAGATGATATAGATGCCCGCGGTTCTGATTCCACATTAATCTGTAGGTCTCCTGTGTCCTATGAGCATGGCTGTTAGCTACACGAAAAGTAAATCCTAAAATTAACATTAAAAAAATCGGATTTCTAATCATTTCTTATTTCTAACTATAATTAACCCATTAGTGCCCAGTGGTAGAATTTGATATGACGCAATCTTAAAGATTGCGTCATATCAATGACTCGTACCGAAGATCACGTGAATACAAGAAAAAGTGATGCAATAATGACAAAACAATTTTGTCGGTAGGAAATTCTACCAATGGGCACTAATGGATTAATAATAATTATTAATAATTAATACAAAATGTAATGCTAAATTATAAATAATTATAAACGAGTTAATAATAATAATTATTAATTAATTAACATTTGAAAACATCCATTGTACTAAACTTTAATAAAATAATAATTAGTTATGATCAGAAAATAAGGGAAAGGCAGTAGGGTATAGGTCTAACATAACATCGATCAATACTGAAGATAATTTCAATAACCTATCCTTTTCGAAGACGCGATTCATACCGTAGGGCCCCGTATGGAGGGGTACCGTTTCGCGATACTTCGAACACCCTTTTGAAGACCCCCTTTTTAAAAGGTCACCCTTGTTATCACGTTCAGTGACCTCATCATGTTCATTGTTCTAAACCAACTGAAGGAATGGGCAAGGCAACTCTCTTCTTCGAGTTTTGGCCAGTGTCATACCCACAGTCATTGAGTTTCGTACCCATCCACGAGTTTTTTTTGGTCCCAGTTTCAAATTATTTCCATCATTTTCAGTCCCTTTTTTAACTACAGGGTGTTCACGGGAGGCTGGGTATCGACAATATTCGTACACGGAACACACACACTCTCCTTCGGGCTCCCTCGTGCCCACGGCGCAATGTCGTTTCCTGTTACATCAGCGGGGTTAAGCGACGTTGGGTCTGTTCAATAGTTGGATGGGTGACGACCATCCTCTGCGTTCAGATAATGTAGTCACCCTTAAATGGTTTGGTTCGGATTCCACGTAAAACTGTAGGTCTCCCTCTGTCACATGACCTTTCCCGTTACCAAGGAAGTTAAACAACCCCCCCCACATACGCACACGTGTTTGGCTCCCTTACGAAATCGGAACATTTTCACTTGTGGTTGGTGACTTTTAACCTAACCTAACCTAACCTAAAATAACCTGATCCATCTTTGATTATATCCTTTTTTACATGATATTTAATATGCTTAAATAAAAAAAAGGTCTGAATCTATGGCGACACCACTAATGTTATCCACATGTTCGTGTAACGATGAGCTCCTGCGTGTATCCTAAAGACTGTCGCGATGACGCAAGGTTGCTTCTTCCCCCCTTCTCTCCACACACATGAAATTCTAGGCAGCGATGGAATATTGAAGTCGCAGGAATTGCTGTCCACTCCCATCTTTCCCCTTCTTGGATTGGGGGTAAAGGGGTGAAATAGAATAAGGGCCTCCCTCGCAGTCCGTAAAAAGGGACCATTAATTAAAAGGGGGAGTACGCACAAGAAGAAAGACAAAGTCCGATAAAAATATTTAAAATTTAAAGATTTAATTATGATTGGTCCTTTTTTTATAGAATCTCTCATGTAGAGGAGAGAGGGGGGGAGAGAGAGAGAGAGAGAATTCTAAACTCATAAATTATTGTCATGTTTGATATTTTGCCTAACATAGGCCTAAAATAGAATGTAAACATTCAACATTTTATACGTAATTTATATTTTCGTTCATTATTTTCATTTCCTTCTCGCGTTCTTCATTTGCTGAATTTGATGGAAGTGTGAGTTGCATTCCGCTTTCATCCTGCCCTCGTAGCCAGCTACGCGTGGCTAGTCAAGGAATTTGCGCGAGAACATGTCCGGATGGTTCTTAAAATTATTCAGGTTGATGTGCTGGAGGTTACTCACTTTTTCCAATATGTCCGTGACCTCCTTCGTATAGTGACCACCTTTGTATAGTGATCAACCCGACTAATTTGACCACTCTTCCGCAGTCTTGGCAAATATCATATACTTAAAATGTAAAATTTTTGGTGGTATAAATTTTTAGCACAGTCTTTCTTCAAACACAGTTTGACATTTATTATTATTATTATTATTATTATTATTATTATTATTATTTTTCAAATTTGGAAATTGCAGATAAAATTTCCGAAATCTTATTCATTATTCATTCAAATTTCCTAAAAAAAATTCCCGCACTTTCGGTGAAATTGAAAAAGTTGATGTTCATCAAAAGTGAAACTTTAATATTTTTCATTTCACATCGAAAGATAATGACCGAAAATTGTGAAGTTACCTTTAAATCTTGTAATTACCCAGAGCGAGAAATTCATTTGGAAATCTCTCTCTCTCTCTCTCTCTCATATATATATATATATATATATATAATATATATATAAACAGTATAATACGGAATGAAGACATAGATGAAAGAAAAGAAATAAGTAAAAGTTGCGAAGTAGTCAAACTGTCCAACGAGCGAAATGATAAAAAGATAACTAAAAACGTAGGAATAATCAGCCAAAGAAAAATAATGATAATACCAAAATTAAGAACTTTGAAAATAATAAAAAAACAAGAAGTAGAAGCGTTGAAAATAATGTGTGTAAATACTACGCAAAAGGGAACTGCAGATATCGGGTTGAGCAATGTATCTATGCACATCCCAGTGGCTTCCACATTATGCAACACACAGTACACGAGCGGATATTGAAAATTTGATAAGTGCAAGTTCCACCATCTTACGGTCTGCAACACCTATGCAAGATATGGGAGGTGCAAATATGGACAAAAATGCCGTTACCACCACCCTCAAAGAAACGCAACGGGTGAACAGGAAAAACGAACATCAAAAAAGGGTGCCAATTTTTTAGACGTAGCCAACACAATTCAGCTGCTAAATACTATCCAGCAAATACAAAGTCAGCTGACGAATATAGGAATCTGAAAGTCGGACAGAAGGCATGCACAAAGAGTCAAATTCTCGGAGGACCGCAAGGCAACGAAACCGGCATCACCACTGGAAGACGAATCTGACCCACCTGTATGCGAAAACGATAGAGAAAAAATAAAAATAATCCTAGCCAACATTCAGGGCCTTAAATCAAATCATTCCCGAGACAAAGTTTTATATCTGAAAGGACTCATGCAAGAAGCCGGAGCAGACTTTGCATTCCTCACGGAAACTCATCTAAAGGACTGCCAGGCGAACTGTGAAAATTGTAAGTCCTGTATTGACAAAAAAGAAATACAAATTGGCAACTATAACATCCTCCGAGCCGACAGAACAGTGAGACGTAAAGGAGGATGTGCTATTTACACACGCGAAAAGCATATGGCAGAAATGACTAAGTACCTCAAACAGCTACGTAGAATGTGTAGCAGCAAAAGTTGAAAAATTAAATATGTTACTAATTGTAATGTACAGACCCCCAAACACGCCAACCTCAAAACTTTCAGATTCCATTACAGAGGTAAGAAACTGGGTAAAAGATCTACACTCTCCAACCCCAAATATTTTTCTCTGTGGTGATTTTAATTTCCCATTCATGAAATATAAAAGGATAGGAAAAAATGTATGTATACACCAGGACAAGGGGGGCACACGGGAAGACCAGGAGCAGGTAAAAATGCTACTAGCTCTAGCTGATGAATTTATGTTAACGCAAGAAATAACAGAAAACACAAGAAAAAACAACTGTTTAGATATGGTATTTACAAACAACAGCAACTTAATTGATGATGTAGAAATATCTCCAACTATAATATCGGACCACAACACCATTGAAATAATAACCAATATAAAAACAACAGGAAAGGAAAGAACACGAACAACAGAAAGAAGCAAATTCGAAATTTTTAATTTTCACTCCAAAGCTATAAACTGGGAAGATGTTGCATCCAGCATAGAAGTAATAGATTGGAAAACCATTTTCGAGGCCAAGACAACGGAAGAGATGCTAATGCTTTTAGAGGAGAAGACGTTAGAAATTGTGGAAAGACATGTCCCAAAAATACAACATAGAGGAAAGAGAAGCAGGTTCGAGAGACAAAAGAAGGCATTGTTCCGAAAAAAAGAGTGACTGCAAAATTAAGTTACTGTAACGATAACAACATCAGAAAAATATTAAATGATAAACTGCAGGTTATCGATGACGTCATACAGGAACTAATTGAGAAGCATGCAGAAAAAGACGACGCTATAGAAGCGATAAAGGTTAACTCAAAGTACTACTTTAATTTTGCAAAAACAGTCGAAAAACCATGCGACTATTGAACCTTTGAAAAACGAGAACAGTGCTTTATCTGATGATCTAATAGAAGTATCTGAAATATTAAGAGCTCAATACGAATCATCTTCTAGTATCCCAAAAACTGACAAATTGATATGCGATAGAAACGCGTTCTTTGAAGAACTACAAGGGGAAAGTATAACGGACTTCGACTTTACAACAAATGACAAAGTATGCTTTATACACTTTCTTCCCCTCTCCATTCTTGTCCCTTATTTCTCCTTCAATTCATAACCCTTTTCCCAAATCTCGTCTAAATGTATAATAGCTACTGGAGATTGCATAATTACACAAATTCTCACACAAATTCTGATAACTCTTTAAGGAAGGGCAAATCCTCGCAAAACTCTGTTTTTCTTTCCCGTTTCTCTTTTCCTGGATTTACCTGTAAGGTTTTTTCTGTCGAAAACACTGATCATACCCAAATTGGAATACTGCTCGGTCCTAACATCCCCATATAAAAAAGAAGACATTAGACAGCTAGAAGGGATTCAGAGAAGCTTCACAGCCAAGATCAAGGGGTGCAAAGAATTAAATTACTGGGAAAGGTTACGCGAACTAAACCTATATTCACTGGAAAGGAGAAGAGATAGATACACCATTATTTACACTTGGAAAATAATGGAGAAACTAGTCCCTAATCTTACTCTGAACCCTGTAACTCCCAAAACAACGGTGGAAAGTAGAAAAGGAAGAGTGTGTCGTGTTCCCAAATTAAAGGCGAGACGAGGAACATCCTTAACCCCTGAAAGAAAATAGTTTTGTGGTGAGAGGACCAAAACTGTTTAGTCAGCTGCCCAAAGACCTAAGGAACACGAGTGGTGTTGTGGTGGACATCTTCAAAAGAAGATTAGACGCCTGGCTCAGAACAATCCCCGATGAGCCGGGCGTACCTGGCTGTGTGAGGTGGAGAGTACAAGAAACCAACTCACAACTTCACCAGGCCAACTCGAGAGGAGGGGCGACAAGCTTGACCTTCGTGAAATGAGGAATCATCGCGCGGAACCTTTGAAAGGTTGAAAGGAAAGGGGTGTGTGTATATATATAAAGAGAGAAAGAGAGAGAGAATAACACGCGTGAGCACAAGGGGTTTTTGTATGAAACAAAAATGCCCCCACCAGGATTCGAACCTGGGACTTCCTGAATAGGAATCGTAAACGCTACCATCACAATTTAAACGTGATAAAAGTTAACACGACCTGTCGTATATTCAAATGACCAAAGAGAATGCTTTCGCGTCCGCAAGTGTTTTAAAGTGTTAACTCTCCCGCACTCTTCTTCTTCCGATTCTTCTTCTTCTTCTTCTTCTTCCTCTTCTTCTTCTTCCTCTTTCTCTTCTTCTTCTTCTTAACTCATTAAATTTTGATAAGAAAATGTTCAACTTTTGCCGAAGAAAGTGGTGTGTTGGCAAAGGAAGTCGAGGCTTTGTTCTCGCTGGAAATAAAATTACAGCTAACTTTTGCAGACACAATTATAATATTGTCGCTGCATAAAATATGACTTGATAAAAAAGTGTGTTTTTTACACTTTCATTAAAATACATTGGTATATTTTCATTCACCGATGCTAAAAATAGAAATTAAGCGATTACCCACATCAATGTAATGGCGTATTATACTCATACTTTCTATAGACGGGTAAATTTAGATTAAGTTGGGTTAAGTTAGATCGCATTAGCTTAGGTTAGGTCAAAGTTAGTATCAAAATAGATGAGGATAAAACTCGTATATAAATGGTTTTACAAAAATAAAAGATCACTGTAGCGTATGAGGACCTCGTAGGAAGAAGTGGCTAAGCGACAGAAGTAAAAAAACGCCAGAAAACGTAGTTAAAATTGTACCAAACTTGAAAGTTGCCATAACTTTTGAACTTTTGAAGATATTCCGTCGAAATATGTTCAAAAGTTAAAAAATTATGACAACTTCAAATTTGGTACAATTTTAACCGCGTTTTCTGGCCTTTTTAACTTTTGTCGCTTAGCCACTTCTTCCTAGTAGGGCCTCATATATTCTCTGTTAATGCATTGAATAATATTTGAGTTTTTACGTGACTGCGGGTATTAGTTGTGTTCGAAACGTGTTCTTGTCGCTATCGAATCTGGGAATTTTAACTCTTAACTATTATGATATACACCTCTTCCTTCTATCTTCCTGTTTTCTGGAATCACAACACTCAACCATTTTGGGAGGAACAATCAAAACATAACACTCAAACTCAATTCACTGTGTGTGTGTGTGTGTGTGTGTGTGTGTGTGTGTGTGTGTGTGTGCTTTTATACACTTTCTTCCCCTCTCCATTCTCGTCCCTTATTTCTCCTTCAATTCACAACCCTTTCCCCAAATCTCGTCTAAATGTATAATAGCTACTGGGGATTGCTTACTTACACAAATTCACACACAAATTCTGATAACTCTTTTAGGAAGGGCGAATCCTCGTAAAACTCTGTTTCTCTTTACCTGGATTTACCTGTAAGGTTTCTTCTGTCGAAGTGTCTCTCTCCTGCGAGAAAAATTTGGCAAAAACGATGTATTTCGGATAACTTGTGAATGTGGTCTATAAGTAAGAAGGAATCGCAGCGGGACGCGGTGACTTACGCGAAGCTTAAACAATCGAAGGGTCTTTTCTCACTCTGCGTGATTCGTATTTCATTCCTTGTCCGAAAATGAGAAATCAACGAGCGAGAATCTCAAAGGAGACGATTCTCAAATCGATCTATTCTCGTTTCAGGCCATTCACATTCTCATCCACGGATTTCCCACTCTGGATTATGTTAAGTTAGGTTAGGTTGGGTTAGGTTGGTCTTAGGTTAGGTTGAGTTAGGTTAGGTTAGAAATTATTAGCCACGATTTGGCGCTTTTACCGCCAATGCGAATGGGATTGACATTCCTTCTCAGATGAAGAAATTCTTTTCTCAAATGTACATTTTCCCTTTGGGCATTCTCATTTGCGGACCGGGAATGGGAATGGGAATGGGAATGATAATGAATGAGAAGTAATCCTTCTTCAAGCATTACTTAGTGATACACCCGATCAAGTTCACACTTTAGATTTTGTCATGTACAGACTCTGATAATAGAAGTTGCTGAACTACAGCCATGAAACTTTTTTCAGTGGAAATACTTTATGGTTACTGTAGTATACAGTTAATACTTTAATCAATGCTATGCGGGTAGGTATGACGAAGTTTAAAAGAAAGGGCCAACTTTTGAATGGAGTCAGACAAAGTGGATTCCTTTCTCCCTTTGCCTTCCTGTACGATCACGGCCCATCATGATCAGTAAACATCAGAGTTACCAATCATTTTGGACCTATACTTCTCGAATCAACAAGACCATAAGATCGACACTCTAAAACCTAACTAAACCTAACTAAACCTAACTAAACCTAACTTAACCTAACTTAACCTAACTTAACCTAACTTAACCTAACTTAGCCTAACCTAACCAAACTTAATCTTAACCCACAATATACTTGTTGATAGAATGTCAAGTCGATGAGATATCGCAGTTTCAATCATTTACGTATTAGTGACAAGGATATTAAAATGGATACAAACCTAAAAGATGTTTTCCATTTGTTTGTGTGCGCGCGCGCGCACGCGCACACACACACACACACACACACACACATATATATATATATATATATATATATATATATATATATATATCGTAAAGAACGACGCTTGTATAGGAGAATATTCCGCGCAAGATGAGAGAGAGAGAACGAAGCAAATTAAAAAAATGAGGTAACCACCCGGGAATCGAACCCGGGATCTTCCGATTGCCGGTCAGATATGATAACCATTACACCATGGGCCTCACTCATTCAAGTGCCGTAATTCTTCTACATACGCGCAGAAACCAATGCCCCAAGGAGGCACCTCCCGCATGCCGTAACATTATATACATTTAACTGCAAACACGCAGTATAATTAACGTAAAGAACGACGCTTGTATAGGAGAATATTCCGCGCAAGATGAGAGAGAGAGAACGAAACAAATGAATTAATTATACTGCGTGTTTGCAGTTAAATGTATATAATGTTACGGCATGCGGGAGGTGCCCCCTTGGGGCATTGGTTTCTGCGCGTATGTAGAAGAATTACGGCACTTGAATGAGTGAGGCCCATGGTGTAATGGTTATCATATCTGACCGGCAATCGGAAGATCCCGGGTTCGATTCCCGGGTGGTTACCTCATTTTTTCATTTGTTTCGTTCTCTCTCTCTCTCTCTCATCTTGCGCGGAATATTCTCCTATACAAGCGTCGTTCTTTACGTTAATTATACTGCGTGTTTGCAGTTAAATATATATATAGATATATCACTAAAATTGTAAACGCCTGGAAAACACTTCCCCAGAAATCGATATTAAATTGCTTTCGATATAACAATTAATAAATCTTAAAATTTAAAATAATAAGAGTTGAGGAATCTCTCTCAGCCAATCATCGTCGACCTCTCGAAAATGCGCCAATCAGAAACTATTTACACGTCGTTGACCAATCACAATTTTCTTATAAATCAAATTTTGAAATATTTATTGAAAACAAGCTAAAGGCTTTCAAATAATAACAATAATAATAACTCTCGTCTCCTGATGAAAGAGAGAGTTGATATCTGCTGTAACCCTGTTCTCGCACTGATTTCTTGTTTGATGACAGTTCCGGTGTATTATTTATTAATTTAAGAATTTAAATTTTAATTAATTAATTAATTAATAATAAAAAATGTAAAGTAAATTTTTCTTTGAAATAATCAAAACAAAAACAAACCTACGCGTCAAAGCGTCGCGTCATAGCGTAATTTTCATCCAACATGGAATTATCCGAGAATGAACAAACGACCGCGTCGCGTCTCTGCGTTTCTCGCGTCGTTTCAGTGCGACTCGTCAACATTCCTGCGGGAAAATAATTTCGTGACGCGGAGACACGAAGTAATTGCTTATCATTTCAAGCCTTTGCATCTTCGTACGGAGCTTAGGTTCGTTCTCGATGGACGTTGCCTTCACGCGTTACCTTCAAGCAAAACTCAAACGAGGCGCAACAATGCGACGCAATGACGCGACGCGACCTGGCGACGCCACGACACGATGATACAAAGCAAAATTAATGAAAACAAAAATTTTCGATGCCCACATTTCAAAAGTGACATCGAATCATCATTGTTCCATGAGGATGGTCTAACTGAAGGCCACGGCAGAAAGTAAATTACATTTTTTTTATCCGTTTATTGATCGAGGAAATCATTTAAAATAAAAATCAAAGTAAATTAATTAAGTTTTAAAAACGTGTAAAACATCTAAAATTGTAAAAAATAAAAATATTTTGTCTCAAAAAAGATAAATTTCGACCTGTAAAACGCGTCAAAACGATAAAAATACTCCAAAATCGTGAGAAGTACATTAACTGTACATAAAATGTACACAAGTACATTTGAAAGTAATTAAAAGACATTAAAAAATGCATTTTTGGAGGTTTTGCAAATGGATTGATCAAATAATAATAATAATAATAATAATAATAATAAATTTGATGTATTTATAAAACATTATATTTATATATATATATATATATATATGGCTCGGTAGTTTAGTGGTTAGCATCGCTGACTACGAATCCATCGGCCCCGGATCCAGACCCGGTGACTGCAGGCGGCGCGCATCAAAACCCAGCTGTTCATCCTTCCACGCAATAAAAAAAAATGGTTGGTAGATAAATGGTTACCCTGAGTAGCCTAGTGGTTAAGACGTTGGGCTGCTGGTGGGGCGTGGTTCGGATTCCAGTTAAACTGTAGGTCTAAGGTGGAGTGACAAGCTTGACCTTCGTCAGAATGAACAATTCGGGCGAACGCTAAACCATGGTTAACCAAGGTTATATACGTTAACGTTTCGCCCATATGTTACACTTGTGAGGAAAAGGCCTCCGAGGCCTTTCCCTCACGAGTGTAACTCACTTCTATATCAGCCATTGCGTGCCAAAAAAAAGGTCCCAAAATAAGACATCAAATTAAACATTTGTTTAGTTTTAATGCATTACTTTTGTAAATTTAATTTAAAACAAGTTTTCCTAAGAGATCGGATTTATGGTACACCCTGTAATTATTTTTAATTCTTTTAGAACACCCCCCCCCCCTTTTAAATATATAGTGTATACACAATATGTATATATATAATAACGACCTTCCAAAGCAGTTGGATATTTTCCCACGAAATTTAAACGAAAAACAAAACAAAATTTTTAATGTCAAAATTTTTATCTTCAAATTACTGCAAATCAAAAAATATTTTCATTTTGGATAACATTTACGTACAATCTCTATCTATCTATCTATCTATACAGTATATATATATATATATATATATATATATAATATATATATATATATATTTAACTGCAAACACGCAGTTAAATGTGTGTATATATATATATATATATATACATTTAACTGCAAACAACGCAGTATAATTAACGTGCATCAAATAGATTAATGATTATTATTCAGTATATATATATACACTGTTTATATATATATATATATATATATATATCTATATATATATATATATATATATATATGTATATGTATATTATATATATATATATATATATATATAATATCTATATATATATATTATATATATATTATATAGAATATATATATATATATATATATATATATACATATATATATATATATATATATATATATATATATTATGTATATATATATATATATATATATATATGTATATAATTATATATATATGTGTATATGTATATATATATATATATGTATAGATATTATATATATATATATATATGTATGTATATATATTATATTAATATGTATGTATATATTAATTATATATATATATGTATATATATATATCTATATATATATTATTAGTATATATTATATATATATATATATATATATATATATATATTATATATATATATTATATAATAAAGGGTGATTCAACTATGGGGGTAAAAAAATTTTTTTATATTTTAATCTGTTCAACCCTTTAAATGGTTCATTTCAGCATAAAAAACAACTATCCTAAAATATTTTAGCAAATTTTTAATTTTAGGGGTTGCTACCAGCAATTAAAAATTGACAGAACGACTCAAATTGTCAAATTTTTCCACACCACCCAGGGGTACAGTACAAGGCGCATTGCTTTTTTTTAATGTGGAAAGCTCCCCCGTAGGTCCTACCATAACCACAAGCATGCATAATTAAACTAGCATGATATTGAGACATTAGCTGTCCTTATTTCATCAATGTTTCTTTCTTTCTATCAGGGTAAACAGCCCTGTAGTTTTTCACTACTTGTAGCAAGAATTGTTTTTGATCTTCGTCATGTGTTAGTATTTTATTATATTCATCCATTAATTTTACTCCTCTTCCGCTATATCATTCACGACTTTCCACTGTTTGATAGATTTCTTAGCGGAGGTTATACTCTTCATCATTATGCCATTCTTTAGCATCTTTGAATAAAAATTTTCAACTAATTCTGTTATTGTAAAGAATCTTTGAGTATTTGATGACAAATCTTCTAATTTCTTCGTTGGAATAAGTGCAGGATCTAGAAAAGCCCGTTTTGCAGGAAGAGTTTCTGTTGTATTTTGCAAGGCCTTTACAATTTTGTTTTTCGTTTCAGTAGGCACTTCATCATCATAAAAGGCCAAGGCTACCAGTTCTTCTGATAGGTACCAGAGGTGACCTAACAGTTTTTTAATAGCAACAAATGCAATTGTGTCATTTATTTGTTTGTAGACTACAAGATTCTGTAATAATTCCAGAGCAAGACGAGGAGCGCAAGATGGCACAGGAGCTGTAAACCATGCCTTTACATATAACCGAGTAGCAAATAGACAGATGTCTTTGTCCTTTTTGTCTTTTACTGAAATTTTGAACTGAGATTTGAACATAAAATTTTTAATGAATATTTAATTTTGGCCATCCACCTAGCCCGATGAAGTCCCGCTGGATGTTTAAATTTGATTCCACCTTTTGGGTCACCTCCCAAAAAAATAATTGTTAACTGCAATAGTTCTAGGTAATCGTCTCTTGGTTGGAATGTATCTAGTTGATTTGTTGCAAATATAATTATGTCATCTTTGATGTCATGAATATTTTCATAGATATCTGGATCTGATAATGCTGTCTCGTAGTCTCCTTATTAATGCTTGACCATTTTTCTCTGAACTTCTTAAAAAGGAACTATATCTGGGCCAGAAGATGGTGATAAAGACTTTGAAACAACAGCTTCCAGCATAATTTCAAATATATGGTGTCGACATGCCAGCCACAATAAATCGTTGTCGAATTTTGAATTTTTGTTCTAGAAGAATAGCTGCACCATTTCTAGGACAGTATTGGCTGCCGTTGTATTGAAACCATGCATTTTATTTGTTCGCAGATGTCCCATTCAAGCGATGTCTGATTGTTTGCATTAAAAAGAGACGCATTTCTGTCACTCAATTTTGCAACATAAGACTTTCTAATAATTTATCATCAAACAATTTTTCTACGTTTGCCAACCTTACTTTTCCATGTTGAAGGTTGTGCAGCACAGAAACCAGATTCATCACTTTTACTCTCCTCTGATTCTGATTCTGATGATGTACTGGTGAGTATGACAGCCTCTTCACTCTTCTTTCTTTTGATCTCTTCTTCTGCTTTCCTCTTTTCATAACGTTGTTGCTTTTCTGCTGCTCTTTGACCTTTTTTAGCAACAGCATTATCAATGGTACCCATTTTTCCATGACGTCCTTTCTCACGTTGCATTTTCAAGAATTTCTTATCATCTTCTATTTTTATAAGCTGCATAGCATTCTCATGAGCAATGTCAAATAAGTTTTCCAGTTTATCTTTCCATTTTTCTTCTTTATTATTTAAGTTTTGTGATCTTTTCAATTTGTTTGCTTTGTTTTTCTTAAGCAGCTGTCATTCCTTCAGTATTCCTTGAATTTTATCTACCACATGTATTCTTTGTTTTGCTGGTATTCCTGCTTTTTTCCAAACTGCTAGCACATCATCTGCAGTAGCAGCATGATTCTCTAATGTCTTGCTTTTTAATATTTCTGTAGTGCATGAAGAGGGCCATCATTTCCTTCTCTGATGGTAATACGGATGTTTTTAGTACTGCAGAGGGCTGCCCAATTAGCCATACTTCAGTTTCTTTTCTTGTAGAACTTCTCCCAAATGAGCAACTGGGTGATGGTAAGTTAGGCCTAGCTTCCATAATCGATTAATTGGTATCAAAATTACGAGTTCCAAGCAACAATTAAAAGCAAGCTAGTATATAAACCATTAATTAAAAATTCTGAAATATAAACAATTAAACATAAAATCATAAGTTGTAAAAACAAACAAATTGAAAAAGAGGGAAACTTTGACGCCTGGTAGCACATAGTAAATTTTATTTAAAATTCACCAAATTTGGCATACACTACTTTTTTGTCATAGGGAACAAAAATACAGGTTGAACAATTAAAAAAAAAACTTTGATTTTTTTGAATCACCCTAAATATATATATATATATTATATATATATTTGTCGTTTACCGGAAGGTGCCGAAGTCTGGGAAAATCGGCAGTGAGTTATCGGTATCGACTCCAGCAAAAGCCGATATTATGCGCCTACCAACCGGTATCCTTGGAACTGATTGCAGACTCACTCAAAATCCTCGAAGGAAAAAGAACACTTTTTATCTTTTATTCTTTTTAGGTCTCGTTTGGATATATTTTTTTTTTTGCTTTAAAACTTGAAGTTATCTAATGGGAGAGAGAGAGAGAGAGAGAGAGAGAGAGAGAGAGAGAGAGAGAGAGAGAGAGAGAGAGAAGAAAGTAACGTTAAGGGGGACGGTTTTTTGACGTAATATATCTACTCATTGTGTTATGCCCCATTGATGTCACCTTTGCCCAATGCCATCTTTACTGATGGAAATTCACAAAACGTCATTGAGAGGTGGAATTCGCGTTTTTATTCACAACCAATTAATTGCACGCTTGAGTTTGGTTTTGGATAAAAAAGGTTGTGAAAAATGTAAAAATTTGGAAAGTTTTGATTGTGAAATTTTTTAGTAAAATAATTACTAAAATTTTGGAAAGTTGAAAATTTGTGAAATCCCAAAAATTTCAACTTGAAAGTTTTTGAAACACTGAAAATGTTGAAATTTATTTTGCAATTTACCTAAAAACAGATTAACATTTAACTTTATCAGAATGAAAACTATTGATTTGGTAATTCGGTTAATAAAAAATTAACTTAAACCGGTAAAGAATGAAATTAACTGCTTAACCTGACCGAAAAAAAATTCAGAACCTGTTTACCACCGAGTTTATCTCCCTCGCTTAAAACGGTTTCAATAGACCAGTGGTTCCCAACCTAGGGTAAATTACTTACTTGGGTAGTGACAACTATTTTGTGGGGTAACGAAACGTGATCCAAAAGTTATAAACGATAATATTGTGATAATCGAGACGTTCTAAATCATAATATCTAATGATTAGAGTGATGGAGCTAGATTAGAATTAAGTTTTGGGTAATCATATAAAAAAGGTTGGGAACCACTGCAATAGACTCTTAAAGGTTGGGAACCACTGCAATAGACCCTTAAAGGTTGGGAACCACTGCAATAGACTCTTAAAGGTTGGGAACCACTGCAATAGACTCTTAAAGGTTGGGAACCACTGCAATAGACTCTTAAAGGTTGGGAACCACTGCAATAGACTCTTAAAGGTTGGGAACCACTGCAATAGACTCTTAAAGGTTGGGAACCACTGCAATAGACCCTTAAAGGTTGGGAACCACTGCAATAGACCCTTAATGGTTGGGAACCACTGCAATAGACCCTTAAAGGTTGGGAACCACTGCAATAGACCCTTAAAGGTTGGGAACCACTGCAATAGACTCTTAAAGGTTGGGAACCACTGCAATAGACTCTTAAAGGTTGGGAACCACTGCAATAGACTCTTAAAGGTTGGGAACCACTGCAATAGACTCTTAAAGGTTGGGAACCACTGCAATAGACTCTTAAAGGTTGGGAACCACTGCAATAGACTCTTAAAGGTTGGGAACCACTGCAATAGATTCTTAAAGTTTGGGAACCACTGCAATAGATTCTTAAATCTTTTCCTTATAGAATGGAATGTCACTATCAACACGAACGAAAAGTTCCTGACAATTTCGTTTTCTGCCATACTACTAATGACAGTAGCAGTTTTAATTTCTAAATATATTTGTGGCATCGAAATGTATTTAACATTTAACTACAAAGTTAAATAATGATTCGATTCGAAGTGGTTCGAACGCCAATGCCCGTGGTTCAGTGGGTAACGTCGTTTCCCTATAAGCGAAATGACCACACTGAGGTCGGGGGTTCGTCTCCCGATGGTGCTAGTAAAAATAACCGAAGAGTTACCGCAACGGGCCGCGTTTTTCCGGCATGAACGCCGTGCCAGTTTCTGAACCTCCTAACTAAATATTATTTACCCGTTCGAACCGACACGTTATTCGATACGCCCCAAATACCAACGACCAAAGTCGTGCCAATACCTCATAACCAAATCTTTCAAAACCTGAATTGAACCACTCCTTATTTAATCAAGATGGAGAAAAGAAACGCGATTCTAAATACAGTACAGTATATTGATTCAATAATTCCGTTATTATTTATTCACATTTATTAGCAAATCAGAAACTACGAAAAAAAAACCCGAAAGCGTCTATTTACGTTTGTCAACAGTCTGTACATTCTCTCTCTCTCTCTCTCTCTCAATCTCTCTCTCTCTCTCTCTCTCTCTATATATATATATATATATATATATATATATATATATTATATATATTGAAACTTCATCCAAACTTTCCCTTCTCTTAATAGATAAGAAAGTGTATATAATTTTTGAAGTGAAGACTGATATACAATGAATATAAATTAGGTGTACAATATATAAGTATATATTTCAAGCTTTGTATATGTATAAATATATTCAGTAAAGTTACAACATTTACAGTGTGCATAATAATTATATATATATAGGGTGTGTGTGTGTGTGAGAGAGAGAGAGAGATAATAATAATATAGTTTGGGACATTTCGAAAGTGGAATATGTTAAATGATAAAAATATTAATACCCCCTTCGGGCACATTTCTCTGCCCTGACGAATGGTTCACTCTCTCCGCAATAACAGCTCTTATTTCCCCGGGGGCATCGCGCCCCTCCAAACCTAATTAAGGGCGAATTATTAGTTAGAAACGCCTGAGTTATGACCGTGATTTCGTTTTCTGAGGGATCTGAACAAGAAAATTTCGAAGCGAAATAAAAATCAAGAATCTCTCTCTCTCTCTCTCTCTCTCTCTCTCTCTCTCTCTCTCTCTCTCTCTCTTTACTTCACCTGTTGGTTTGAGTCTTCATCTATTGTTTGTCGTGATTACGCGCATATGATCGAGTGTTCAGTGTCAGTGATCGTGAAAACTTCTTTTGCAGTAAAATAGACTTTCCAGTAAAGTGATATATTTACAGTAATATTTAACTACAGTTAAATTCCTATATTTATTGAACGAAGTTATGGTTTAGGTGACCAACGTGGTGCCATAAAGCTTTTTCTAAGAAATATATTCGAGTTGCTAATCCCTTCCAAGATGGGATTAGCAGTCATAGTACAACGTAATTCTTTAAGGCTCGTTTTGCCTTAACCTCGAAGACTGTATTCGATGAGTGGAAAAACGGTCACCTACTCAAAAATAGATAAGTTCTTCACTTATTTTTTACTTAAGTATTGTTAACTGCAATAAAAATAGAATATAACAAGGCCAGGTAAACTGAATGCCAAGTGCTTTAAATGTAAAGTTCAACATTTTTGTGTTGACTTTCCTGAACGTAATTTCAGCGACATTACATCTTTGATTGTATGATTGTAAGTTTGATTCGTAGACTTAGAGAAAACCATGAAAAGGAAGTTAAAGAGTCTAAGGAAATTCTAAAAGATCTTGAAGCTCGGATTGTAGCGCTGGAAATCGAAACCAGTGGCATAGGCCACAGAGAAAACCCAACACCAGATATAAACTAAGGTTTAATGTTTAGAATAGAGCATGGCGCGTTTGAAAACCACAGTGAGTAGTCCGAAAAGTAGGACAAATGATGAAGAATACAAGGTAGTAAAAAATAAAAGACTCTCAAAACCGAAATACATGGATTCTGAACCCATTACCATAAAAAATAGTCTTGACTTACTTGCTGACGAAGAGGAGGAGTCCTTTTTAATTGGGAATAATCTGGTCAGAAGTCAAGTGGACTTTTTCGGATCAAAACACGAGATCAAGAGGAAACTTAGACGTTTTCCAGGTGCCACAAGTCAGATAATAAATCGGGAATTAGACGACGTTAACGTCAAGAGTAAACGTTGCCCCCCATCATTGTACGTGTTGATAGGAATGACGTTTTGCAGAGACGGACAGGAGGGCAGAGTGAGGCCATTGTAAAAGCGTTTAAAAGCGAGCTATTAGCATAAATAATAGATTAAAGCGCATTTGCGAGAGTAAAGGAATAAAATTTTTCGATTTTTTGCCTACATTTTACGATAGAAGGAAATATTTTGGCTCGGATGGAATTTATTTTAATTAAAAGGGTAAAAAGAAACGGCGATCTTTTCAACATTAATTTATACAATCTTTTTAAGTTACGACGCCCCCAACCAGTAATTGATCCTGTTCCACCAACTGCTAAACCTATTCAACCAGTAGTTAGTCCTATTACCGATTAATCACTCTTAGGGGGGAATCTGACTGAGACTGATCTAGAGAAAGACTTAGGAGTTTATATTAGTAATGATCTCAAACCGTCAAAGCACTGTGCAGAAGTCGAAAAGAGGGTCTTAAAAATAGTAGGTTATATTAAAATACGGGTAATATTCGTTTTAGCACACTGTTTTTCGATTAAAACATATTTTTCTGGTCAATTTTTAGTCGTTTTGCACGAATCTCATATTCGTTTTTGTGCAAAGGAGTAGTTTTTACGACATCTTCAATGAAGATACCTCAAAAACTGCGCATTTGCGCAGGAAACGGATGTCAGATTTGTACAAAACGACTAAACATTGACCAGAAAAATATGTTTTTGTCGTAAAACATCGATGTGTGCTAAAACGAATATTTACCTAAAAGATTTTACAATTTAGAAGCAAGGAGATTGTAATGTCTCTTTACAGTTCATTAGTTAGACTTTAACTCGAGTAGTGTGTGTAGTTTTGGTCTCCGTCTCTTAGGAAGGATATAGAAAAGTTGGAAAGGGTACGAGCAAAGACCATAAAATTGATCCTTTCAATAAGACTTAAAAACCATGAACGTAGATTAGAGAGCTTAAATCTATTTACCTTAGAGACTAGAAAGGCGCTGTCAGCTTATTCAAGTTTTCGAGATGCTTAGTGGAATAGACAGGGTAGATTACGGGAAATTATTCTCATTTAATGGTTTTAAACGGGAATTAAAAACATTTAGTACCGCCATGTGCGGTAATTTCTTCTCTCATAAAATAGTTAATATCTGAAACCAACTTCCCTCGGAAGTCGTTTCAAGCCAAAGAGTAAATGCGGTATGTTTAAAAATAGTCTGGACAAAGTTCTGAATACACTCAGGGTTTAAGACTGTACCCCACCTATAACATAATTTAAGAATCTATTAAATAAGTATTTTGAAAGTAGAATTATAACGTAATCGTGCGGGAGTTTGTTTAAACATTTCCTCCTATCCTTAGTCCTCACCCCACTTTAGAGAGACGTCTCTGGTTGCATTGTGCCCCACATAGCATGATCAACCATATTTTATTCATTTACAAACTGTAAAAACTCGCAACACTTCAGCATAGAGATACATACTAACGATACAGTCTATTAAATTTTAAAACAATGTAACAGATACATATTACATACATACTACCAAAATATTTTAGGTATCTCTTGTTTAAGCATCTAATGCGCAAAAACACTAAAATTATTAGCCTTATTAATGACGTAATTATATTAATCGTAATATGATCTATTTATTTTACATTCTATAACACGAAACATTGTACAAAACAAACTTCAATATCTTATACAAAAACTAATTAGTAAATTTTGCTTTGACTTTATTTACCATAATATCCAAATGAAACCTGTTTGCACGAGCTTGATGAATACCAGTTGTCATCAAGCTGCCTAAACGTATATCTTTCATAATGAAACGCAAACTATTCTTGATGAAATGCATTGAACTGAAGTTCTTTTCACATTCAGCTGATGATACCTGCACTGTACATGATATAGTTACAATATGACTTAACTCAAACAAAGGCATCCTTCAGCTTCGTTAAATAGGCATGAAATGGAAACAGACTGGCATTAATTTCATAAAAAATTTTGCGTTTTCACCTTTAATATTTATTAAAACGTTATTCAAATAAATTTAAAAACACCCACAAATACATTTAACGTCATATTATTCGAGAAGCCGCCTAGCATCCGCTTCCAGGTGATTGGTTGAAATGGTCACGTGACTTACTGACTAACCTTACTAGAGGAACCTTGCTCGCATTCAAAGATTTAATCCAGTGCTAAAAGCAATATATATAATCCTCATGTCTCTTAAATAACATCGTAATACCAAGAATAATTAAATTTTGTACATTAATTTTTGGATATAGTTTTATTACTGTATTAATCATTCACTGATGCGAGCTATTATGTTCAGTAAAAAAGATGCCCAATCCCCGACAAATTTATTGAATTTCCTCAACGAGGGGGCTGTAGCCCCCAGTCAACCCCCCTGGTGCCACCCCTAGTGATCACCCACGAAACACTTTCATTCTCCATAAGAGACGGGTATATGGCCATGGGGATAGATACAGGGACCTTCCACTGATATTCCTCGCCGAAAAGAGATTTTCTCCACTCTCCTGGTGACACATCGCGAAGGATGAACGACTGAATAAACACCTTTCACGGTCTGAGACGCAAGTTGAAACTCGGCGACACTCAGAGTTGGCAGACAGTACACTTGACAGACATCCAGTTAAAGAAAACACGCTCACATGTTTTCACGCCTTGTTAATATGTCTAAGAATAGACTATATAGAGTAGCTAAGTATTGCAGAAATGCATAATTTCATAATGAACAAAAACAGAAACTAAAGAAAAATGTCTGTCGTGGATTAAATAAGGTAGAGTTTGTTTTTTCTCTTTCGTTTGGGTGGCTGGATGCACGTGACGGGTAAGGGCATGGTGTGGAAAATCTGATTTCTGTTCTCAATTCCTGTTTTAACCCCTTTCCTGTAGGAGCAATTCGTCACTTTGGCAGCGTGATGACTTTGCGCGTACGTGGATTTAGATATGGAGCGTTTAACCTTTACCTCTCTTAATCCTTTTCGGGCTAGCCTGGAGTGGGCCATCGGGTCTTCGTTGGACCGATACCTCGGTAAATAGAACTAAATATTTCGTATAAAATAAAAACCATCTGTGCGAGGTTTTTGTGACGACACCAAGTAGTTGATATAAGGTCAGCACAAATATATTATTAGTTAGTTTATACAACGGTGTTATCTCGTGTACAATCTCTATGCGTACGTAGCGTAATTGTAGAAATAGCTTATATATTCTCCTCTTTCCGTAAAATGTGCGGTATTTTCTTCAACCTTTTTCCGTACCTGCCTCTGGCGGGGAGAGAGCCTTATGCTTTTCTATTCAGTTTTCTACTACTGCTGGAATAGGTAAAAAATTAACTATTTTAATAATAGGAACCTCTCCGAGTGGATCGAAAGGTATTTGAGGCTTTCTCTTCTCCTTGTAACTCTCTCTCTCTCTCTCTCTCTCTCTCTCTCTCTCTCTCTCTCTCTCAAGGTGAACTAAAGAAACTGTTTTCATTTCTTTCTTAAAGTTTTGGAAGGAAATGACTTGAAAATTAAGTAAAATATTTTTCGTCCTCACTGAAGTAAAGACGAAATTATTCCCTCGACAATACCAAAGGGATTCCAAAAACTTCACCGCACAAGATTTATCTCTCTCTCTCTCTCTCTCTCTCTATATATATATATATATATATATATATATATATATATATATATATATATGGGAATTAACTCAGAATGGTTCCCTGAGGTTTTTTATGATACACACAGACCGTGCATGGAACAAGGAACTCTTCTAGGAAAATAAAATCCACTATAGTCCGAATTAGTAATGGTAAATGACAAATACTATAGTTTTTTTCTTTTTCATGATGCTAGCCCGACGTGGGCAACGGGTCACTCGCAAAGAGGTCCCAAAAATATAGCTTCCCTCACCAGCTATCTGCAAAGCAGATAGGATCCTGTCCCAACGCTGGATCCTATCTGCTTTGCAGATAGCTGGTGAGGGAAGCTATATTTTTGGGACCTCTTTGCGAGTGACCCGTTGCCCACGTCGGGCTAGCATCATGAAAAAAAAGAACTATAGTATTTGTCATTTATCATTACTTATTCAGACTATAGTGGATTTAATTTTCCTAAAAGAGTTCCTTGTTCCATGCACGGTCTGTGTGTATTATATATATATATATATATATATATATATATATATATATATATATATATATATATATATATATATATTTGTGTGTGTATGCACGTCTATGTATTATTACAAATGCTATTAATTAAAATTAATTTAATTATATTTTATAATAATAATAATTTATAATGTGATTTTCATATCATTTTACCTGTTGGAATTATACTAACCCTAGCTTCACTAGCTCTTCATTCAATACCCGTAGTAGTATAGCCGCAAAAGGGGAGAGTGCAAGAATGTTGCAATGGGGGGTGGGGGTGTTGCAAAAGAAAAAAGAGTACTGGCCTTTGTTGCCAACCGGGGTTGCAAGGGGCATGCAACTTGGGGGCGGAGTTCTCCCCCAAGCTATTCCCCCCAAAGGACCAGAAAGAAGGAGGAGAGAAAGGAGGAGAGGTGTTCACCTGGCAGGAGCCAAGTGCATATTAAGACTTCAGCTGAGTAGGCGTTGTTTTATAGGCTCCTAATCAGCCAGAATCAGCCAGTTGGCTGAGCCAAGGGGTAGGGGTACACCTGAAGGAGAGAGAGAGAGAGACACACCTGAAGGAGAGAGAGACACCTGAAGGAGAGAGAGGAGTTCTCCCCCAAGTTATTTTCGTTTTCCTAACCTAAGAGGCCTCTAAGGGGTTTTCCCAAAGGGCCAGAAAGAGAAGGACCAGAGGTCCTTGCTCGGCTGGGAGCCGAGCTGGAATGAATCCGTCAGACGTCTCTCGGCCTTTTACAAACCTCTATTCTGGCTGAGTTGCCAGATAGCGCCATGTATTCAGTTGCTGAGTTGTCAGATCACGCCATGTATTCAGCTGCTGAGTTGCCAGATCGCAGCATCAGATAGCGACATGTATTCCAGAAAACCATATATTAATCATCCATTGTGTACCACAATTGAATCCAATTAAATTCTGTTTATTAAATAAATAATTTTTACACACTTAATTTTTATTATAAATAATTGAACAACGAAACAATATGAAAATTTACGAAACAATTCAATTAAAAGTTGAAATTATCCCAAATACAATCCGCTATAACGGGGTCGGACGACATGAGAGATCTTCCTTCCAGACCGCTCTTGATGTGTGTATATATATATATATATATATATATATATATATATATATATATATATATATATATATATAATAAACGAATAAACAACTCGCTCACACACACACACACCTGAGGGTTGAGAGACCATCCCCCCAATCCCTGATAAGTCTCCCTTCACTTCAAATGAAGAGAAATTTATGAAACACACGCTTGTCTGTGCACAAAGCATATAAAACACCATAATATATTTATATAGTTAATCAATCGATCCCCATCTATATATATATATATATATATATATATATACTCGTACATTCCCCAGCTGTGTTTGTATATGAACAACTCGTGCACACACACACACACACCCGGAAACCAATGCTTTTTTTCATCTCTCCTGGGGATCTTCTGATTGGATTATCGACCCACAGTTTAATGTGGAAACGAATGCTCTTTTTAAAATATAATTAGAGGATATATATATGGAAGGGCTGTAGTATCTCGTTTCGCCGAAATAAAATCAAAACAAACGATCGTGTTCGCATCAATTCGAATCGTCCCTAGAGACCTTTTTCGGCCCGAGGGAATATCCTTCTACAAGCTATTCGAGCAGAAACCACCACTTACTTCAAATATTAATATTTTCATTATTATTATTTCTACAATGAAAATATTTACGCATAATTTGTATGGTATCATATTCTTAGCTAACTTCTCTGTTATTGAAAGAAATATAACCAAAACAGGAAATATATTTTATTAAAAAAGTACAATTCATCAAATTTGCACAACGTGTGTGTGTGTGTGTGTGTGACCCACACTTTCTCTGACAAAATCTGTGTGTGTGTGTGTGTGTGTGTGGATTTGTGAATATGATAATAGAGCGAAATCTTTTAACTGCTTAGTGATTTGTTTTAATTCGGTGAAAGTCCATTTATATATATAATATATATATATATATATATATATATATATATATATATATATATATATATATATAGTGTATGAGAGATAATTGTTATTATTACTAAATTGAGGGTATTGGCGGTGGATTTGAGTAAGGTGATTGATGTAATAGAACATAATATTCTACTTGACGATTTCATTAACATTAAATTCATCAAGGCGAGCACGTGTGATTCGTTCTGCTCCACAGGGAGATGAAAAATGCATTGGTTTCCGGGGCGTGTGTGTGTGTGTGTGTGTGTGTGTGTGTGTGTGTAGATTTGTGAATACGATCGAATGTTTTGATTTTATTTCGGCGAAGCGAGATACTACATCACGCCATATATATATATATATATATATATATATATATATATATATATATATATATATATTGATGGTATTGGCTAGTAGCATTATTTTTCTATTAATTTCATCGACATTTTCAATCGCAGTAACATCCTCCCAAACAGTTGCAATGTTTTTTATACAATGCAAAACATTGTATGATTTCCAAAAGTGGTTTTTATTTTTACTTACAATTTATTAGTAATTTTTCACAATTCGATAAGAAAGGGAGTCAGGAGAGTTTTTTGGTCGATGTGACTTCAAGAAAGGTAAAATTATGGGGAGAAAATCCTCTTGGGACACGATGACGAATGTATGCTCGCGTCCTACCTCAAAAGATTTCGGGAGAACACGTGTGTTTCGCGTACGTTTATTGATTAATTTCTTAAAAGGAGAAATTTCATTTGTTTTAAATTAATATACGATTAGTTTCATTTAAATTAATATGTTTGGTATTTTTCCTTGAGAAATAAATTAGGAGTTGATAAAGCTTCTAGCCTTGTATAAATGTTAACTTAGTTCTGAAATTCATATTCTTTTTCATAAAATTGCTTTAATTCACTTTAAGATGAAAAGCGCGTAATATTTTTTCTGCTCCACGGAGAGATGAAAAAATGCATTGGTTTCCGGGAAGTGTGTGTGTGTGCACGAGTTTATTCGTTTATTATATATATATATATATATATATATATATATATATATATATATATGTTAACCCCTCCGTCTATGGCCCTGGGTTGGTTCGGATCGACGGGGGTTCTAGTTACGGAGGCAAGCAACGGATATTTCTTCTATATACTTTTCTTCTATAACTTTCTAATTCTTTTCTCTCGCTTTATGGGGTCGACACTCTGTTAATTCTTTTCTTTCAATAATACTCTGATACTTCTACTTTCTTGACTAAATTCCTCTGAAGATAGCCCAACTCGAGGGGGAAAATAAAAAAAAGTTTCTCTTACTGTAATTTTCTTAAAAATTTACAGGTAGTGGTCTGAATTTTACAGGGGTAGAGGTTCGACCTCTTTCGACCATAGCTCAGGCCGGAATCTAAAAATATTAAGGAGGCAAGGGGCCTCTGCCCCCTCCCCGCAGCGAGGCTGCTAACAAGGGGAGTCTCTTAGCAGTGACCAAAGCAGAGAGCCGTAATGAAGTGTCCTTCATTTTACAAATACATGTATAAAATATACCTGAATGTTGGGGGATGGCAGTTGGAGGTTAAGTTTCCCCCCTTTTAAACACGATCAGGTGTTTGAAAGTTTCCAAATAAAAATAAAAACTAATCTTATTTTTTTTTGCCACGTCTTCATTTCTGAAGGCGATATCATTTCACGACTGAGTACATTTTTGTTTGGGTTTATTACAATTATGATTTCGATTATGGATTACTTCCCATTCGCTTATGATTGTCCCTTACAGTTCTATTAAAGTACATTCTTACATTATATATAAAGTCATTACATTCAATTATAGTTTCATTGAAGTACATTACGTCGTTACCATTCTTACAGTGTTTATATATATATATATATATATGTGGTTAGATTATATGGTTAGATTATATGGTCAGATTATATGGTTAGATTATATATGGTTATTATATATGGTTATTATATATGGTTATTAGTACAACACAAGTACATGAGACATGACAAGATAATTTATATACAACATAATATGTTATATATTACATTATAATATGTTATGAATTTGGATCAGAGCGAAAGATGTTGTTTATCTTAGAAACGTTCAATTCTGCTGTGATTCGCGAATTCGACCACTCAAATATTGTAAGCCTAATGAATGTCTTGTGAGGGTGAACGCACTTAAAAGAAAAAAAATACATGTGGACGTATTTTACATGTAAGTAACAGAAGAGGTTGTGTGCGTAATATAGACGCGCGTAAAATATGGACTGATAGGTTGATAGGTATCAGTAGACAATAGGTAGGAAACAACATAAATAATGATGTATAGAGAATGAAGTTTTTTTTTTTTATTATTTATTATTATTATTATTATTATTATTATTAAAGAATTTACCATACATTCAATACGGAAGATGTCCAAATACTAAACACGTGATTCAGTGTTCAAGGTATGGAAAACGTGAAGAGAATTAAGTTACTTTATGACGTCATAGTTATTCACATTATGTCATACGTACAGTATAACTGTAAGTCATTATTTGGGAGAACCTAAAAGAAACGAATTAAAGACAGAGTGGTATCAAGGACTAAGAAGCAAACTACGGGTTCCAATCCTCTTATATGCAATGCGTATGTATAATCTAGGGTCGAGGGTGAGATGCTGGACAGTCCTAATTAAGTATAATAACTTCTATAACAAATGGAAAATGGATACGACTAAACCATAGATATGGTAGATCGTAGGGTTGTGACACGAACAAAAAAATAGGAAGCTACAAGTAAAATTATCATCCAAACTCGCGTTAAGCGATTTTGGTTCTTATGTAAAAATGAATATTGATTATTCATTTCATTTTTACATATATATATTATATATATATATATATATATATATATATATATATATAGCCGGGTTGGGGAATGGAGCTCGTATGTTAGTTTCATTTAAATTAATATACGTTTATTTTCCTGATTTTCATGATATATATATATATATATATACAGGTGTGTGTGTGTGTGTGTGCTTGTGTGCTTGTGTGAAAGCTAAGATTTGGAGAGAAGGGAGACGAGAGAGAGAGGAAGTTCCAGCAAAAATTCCTCTGTGAACGCCCACACCTTTCAAAGGCTTCAACGCAGGCACGTGTGTTTTGAGTTATATATATTACGCGCGCGTTTAATTTCTTATATTGAGTAAATAAATTCTTATAATAAATGGCTCTCTTAAAAGGTGAAAATAGTAATTAATTTCTTATAATATACGTTTAGGATCATTTAAATTAATACACGTTTGGCATTTTCCTGATTTTCGTAATATATATACAGAGGTGTGTGTGTGTGTGTGTGTGTGTGTGTGTGTGTGTGTGTGTGTAGATTTGTGAATATGATAATTTTCAGTCTAACGATTTATTTATTGGGTAACTTTGTTAATTCTGTTATATTACTAATAACTCATCGGAAAACTGAGTAAATGGAAATATTATTTGGAATCCTTTATTTGAACAAAACTCTCGCTCTCTTTCTATATATATATATATATATATATATATATATAGTTATTAGTAAATTCAGGTATGCCTACCTTATTTCTTTCGCGGATTGTTATTTAATATAATTGTGTGTATTTCTTTCAATAACAGAGAAGTTAGCTAAGAATATGATACCATACAAATTATGCGTAAATATTTTCATTGTAGAAATAATAATAATGAAAATATTAATATTTGAAGTAAGTGGTGGTTTCTGCTCGAATAGCTTGTAGAAGGATATTCCCTCGGGCCGAAAAAGGTCTCTCGGGACGATTCGGATTGATGCGAACACGATCGTTTGTTTTGATTTTATTTCGGCGAAACGAGATACTACAGCCCTTCCATATATATATCCTCTAATTATATTTTAAAAAGAGCATTCGTTTCCACATTAAACTGTGGGTCGATAATCCAATCAGAAGATCCCCAGGAGATGAAAAAAAGCATTGGTTTCCGGGGTGTGTGTGAGTGTGTGTGCGAGTGTGTGTGCACGAGTTGTTCATATACAAACACAGCTGGGGAATGTACGAGTATATATATATATATAGATGGGGCTCGATTGATTAACTATATAAATATATTATGGTGTTTTATATGCTTTGTGCACAGACAAGCGTGTGTTTCATAAATTTCTCTTCATTTGAAGTGAAGGGAGACTTATCAGGGATTGGGGGGATGGTCTCTCAACCCTCAGGTGTGTGTGTGTGTGTGTGTGTGTGCGAGTTGTTTATTCGTTTATTATATATATATATATATAATATATATATATATATATATATATATATATATGTATATACATCAAGAGCGGTCTGGAAGGAAGATCTCTCATGTCGTCCGACCCCGTTATAGCGGATTGTATTTGGGATAATTTCAACTTTTAATTGAATTGTTTCGTAAATTTTCATATTGTTTCGTTGTTCAATTATTTATAATAAAAATTAAGTGTGTAAAAATTATTTATTTAATAAACAGAATTTAATTGGATTCAATTGTGGTACACAATGGATGATTAATATATGGTCTTCTGGAATACATGTCGCTATCTGATGCTGCGATCTGGCAACTCAGCAGCTGAATACATGGCGTGATCTGACAACTCAGCAACTGAATACATGGCGCTATCTGGCAACTCAGCCAGAATAGAGGTTTATAAAAGGCCGAGAGACGTCTGACGGATTCATTCCAGCTCGGCTCCCAGCCGAGCAAGGACCTCTGGTCCTTCTCTTTCTGGCCCTTTGGGAAAACCCCTTAGAGGCCTCTTAGGTTAGGAAAACGAAAATAACTTGGGGGAGAACTCCTCTCTCTCCTTCAGGTGTCTCTCTCTCTCTCTCCTTCAGGTGTACCCCTACCCCTTGGCTCAGCCAACTGGCTGATTCTGGCTGATTAGGAGCCTATAAAACAACGCCTACTCGGCTGAAGTCTTAATATGCACTTGGCTCCTGCCAGGTGAACACCTCTCCTCCTTTCTCTCCTCCTTCTTTCTGGTCCTTTGGGGGGAATAGCTTGGGGGAGAACTCCGCCCCCAAGTTGCATGCCCCTTGCAACCCCGGTTGGCAACAAAGGCCAGTACTTTTTTTTTTTTCTTTTTTTCTTTTTTTTCTTTTTTTTTGCAACACCCCCACCCCCTTTTCAACATTGCAACATTACGTCATCACTTGCAACATTCTTGCACTCTCCCCTATTTCGGCTATACTACTCCCCCTTTTTCATTTTTTTGAATATGGTCCCTTTCGCAAAAGAATCCTCTTTTTAGGGGCCAAACAGTAGAGACTTAGGAGCACTTAAATTCGTTTCCATATTTAATAACGTGTTTATTAACTGGAAAATATTCAAAGTTACATTTTAGGTAAATGCCCCATTTTACGTTCTAACGCAGAGTTTGAAACTCTCACAAAGGCTTTGTATGAGTGTCTGTTCTTTATTGCAATGCTCTCTCCGAGCTTGTGCCTCTCTGTTAATGGCTTCGCGCTAAGTATTGCGGGAAAACCTTAACGGTCTCCCATTACGACTGTAAGTTAGAACTTGTTTTAATGGTAAACTGGTTAGGGAATAAGTTCGTTAGTGGTTGAAAATTGAGGAGCCGCTTCTTGCTTATAAACACGCTATAAAGGCTAGTTTTTGTTTTTTATTAATTGACAAATGTATGTAGAAATACACTCGATTGTCATAATTGCGCGAAATATATATATATATATATCGTAAAGAACGACGCTTGTATAGGAGATATTCCGCGCAAGACGAGAGAGAGAAAACGGAACAAATGAAAAAATGAAGTACCACCTGGGAATCGAACCCGGGATCTTCCGATTGCCGGTCAGACGCGATACCATTACACCATGGACTCCACTCTTCCAAATGCCGTAATTCTTCTACATACTCGCAGAAACCAATGCCCCAAGGGGGCACCTCCCGCATGCCGTAACATTATATACATTCAACTGCAAAGAACACGCAGTATAAATAACGTAAAGAACGACGCTTGTATAGGAGATATTCCGCGCAAGACGAGAGAGAGAAAACGGAACAAATGAAAAAATGAAGTACCACCTGGGAATCGAACCCGGGATCTTCCGATTGCCGGTCAGACGCGATACCATTACACCATGGACTCCACTCTTCCAAATGCCGTAATTCTTCTACATACTCGCAGAAACCAATGCCCCAAGGGGGCACCTCCCGCATGCCGTAACATTATATACATTCAACTGCAAAGAACACGCAGTATAAATAACGTAAAGAACGACGCTTGTATAGGAGATATTCCGCGCAAGACGAGAGAGAGAAAACGGAACAAATGAAAAAATGAGTACCACTGGGAACGACCCGGGATCTTCCGATTGCCGGTCAGACGCGATACCATTACCATGGACTCCACTCTTCCAAATGCCGTAATTCTTCTACATACTCGCAGGTGGTACTTCATTTTTTCATTTGTTCCGTTTTCTCTCTCTCGTCTTGCGCGGAATATCTCCTATACAAGCGTCGTTCTTTACGTTATTTATACTGCGTGTTCTTTGCAGTTGAATGTATATAATGTTACGGCATGCGGGAGGTGCCCCCTTGGGGCATTGGTTTCTGCGAGTATGTAGAAGAATTACGGCATTTGGAAGAGTGGAGTCCATGGTGTAATGGTATCGCGTCTGACCGGCAATCGGAAGATCCCGGGTTCGATTCCCAGGTGGTACTTCATTTTTCATTTGTTCCGTTTTCTCTCTCTCGTCTTGCGCGGAATATCTCCTATACAAGCGTCGTTCTTTACGTTATTTATACTGCGTGTTCTTTGCAGTTGAATGTATATAATGTTACGGCATGCGGGAGGTGCCCCCTTGGGGCATTGGTTTCTGCGAGTATGTAGAAGAATTACGGCATTTGGAAGAGTGGAGTCCATGGTGTAATGGTATCGCGTCTGACCGGCAATCGGAAGATCCCGGGTTCGATTCCCAGGTGGTACTTCATTTTTTCATTTGTTCCGTTTTCTCTCTCTCGTCTTGCGCGGAATATCTCCTATACAAGCGTCGTTCTTTACGTTATTTATACTGCGTGTTCTTTGCAGTTGAATGTATATATATATATATATATATATATAATCAGAGCTGGGCACTTGCGGCATATTGCGGTACTGCGGTACTGCTGCACTACCAAACCGGTACCAAACCGGTACGCGGAAATTTGAATGCGGTAGCGGTACTGCGGTACTTTCAGCGATCCTTTGCGGTACTGCGTTATGGGGGCCCGGGGTGGTAGTGCGGTGGTACCGCAAGTACCGCAGTACCGCAAAATATGCCGCAAATGCCCAGCTCTGTATATAATATCATTTATTAAGAGTGAAATAAAAATAACGCATTTGTTTTTCCTGGACTCAACCAAGTTTAGCTAATTATATTGGGTGCCATTATCATTAGCGTTAAAATAATTTAGGTAATGGAATACGAGTAGTAATTCCCGTAGAATTATGTTTCCGGATAATGAAAATAAATTTTTTATTTATATTTTAAGGGTAAGAATAGCATTAACCTTGGTTAACCTTGGTTAACCTTGGTTTTGCTTCATCCCGAAGTGTTCGTTCTGACGAAGGTTAAGCTCGTTACTCCATTTTAGACCTACAGCTTAATGTGGACCCACCACGAGAGGTCATAAATTACAAAGTCCTTACTCGGACTCGATTTCACGACCTAAGGTTTGTTTCCTCATAATATGGTTTTACATTCGTCCAAAGATGATTACTTTTTCAGCGTTCATGAAACGCTTCGAGGCTTTAATGTTGCAATGCAATTACAAAGTCTGGTTAAAATGGCGGACCGCAATTTTGAAGTAATGTTGAAAGAGAAGGAATGTTATCCTACAAGGATTTTTAATACCTTCTGAAATGTCATACAGTTTGGGAAAAAAATTCTCCTAGAAAATTTAAATTTCTATAAGGCATAAAAAATTACTAATTAGTAATAAATTATTGGGTTCTGTTTCATCCCACAAGGCCCATTAGTTAATTTGTCCCTGAATAAACTCTCTCTAAATGTATTAGGGCCCACTAGTTCCCAACCGGTGGGCCATGGCCCGCTTGCTTGTCTTTTAGCATCATGTTAATAAATGTTAATAACAAAAATTTGCTTATTAAACCTTATATAAACATGATACCAGCTTAGCAATATGGGAAGTGGGCCATGAGTTATTAGAATCAGCTCTAGTGGGCCATCGCTTCAGAAAGGTTGGGAACCACTCTATTAGGCTCACATTATAATCGTTAGAAAAATAAATAAATACAAATTATATATAAAATTAAGCGACGTTGGGTTTGTTCAGTAGTTGGATGGGTGACCGTCCTCCTCCGCGTATAAATGATGTAGTAACCCTTAGATGGCTCGGATCCCACATAAAGCCGTAAGTCCCCTCCGTCACGTGACTTTTCTGTTAAGAATGAGCCAAATTAAGAAGTTTGGCGGAAATTTACCAGACTTGGTGTCACTTTTCAAGCTCAAACATTGGTTTCAGATTTGGAATGAGTAACTTTTTAGATTACTGGTACAGGGTGATCCAGAAATGGTATTCCCAAAACTATTTACGTAACAAGTTAATTCTGGGAACTCGTTTTTTTTTATTACCCTGTATTTATTCACTATTCACGTTTTTTATAAGATTTGGAGTCACTTCATTGATATTTTGGAATCACTTTACTATTTTTTTTAGAATCTGCGCGTCACTTCTGCCAGATTTTTCATACCGGCGAAAGTCGTTAAACCACAAAACTGCATCTCAAAACTTTTTTAGTGCTAAACCAAGTCGACATTCTGGAATATGTGTTAAAAATCGTAGGTTTTATTAACCTGTTTTAATACTTGTAAAGTGTAAACACCTTCTGACCTAAGTTTGTCAACGATAACGACCTTTATTTTCTTGCCCAACTTCCGCTATTCATAAACAAAAAATAATTTATGGAGACAAATGTTAATTAAACTGGAATTCGGAGTAATATTAATAAATAATAGTTTACCTTCGTTTCGTGTTAAATACATTTTCTTTTTCAACGCCTCAGTATTTTCTTTTAAAGGTATAACAAATTCAATCTACAGTTAATTGTCTTTCGTACGTAACACTTTCTAAGAGTTTACGCCGAAGTTAATGATAGTAATTAAGTTCATTTAAAAACCTTTTAATGATAATTAAAGTCACCGGCTTGGCAGAAACTTGTTAAGAAGGTAAATAAAATTTAAATTTATTTTGTAAAAAATGAAAACAAACGAACTTTAAGAAATTTTAGACGAATTTATTTCTCTCTCTCTCTCTCTCTCTCTCTCTCTCTCTCTTTCTCTCTCTTTCTCTCTCTCTCTCTCTCTCTCTCACACACGCACACACACACACACACGCAATTCCCTTTAGAATACTTGATCAAACAAATGCAGAATTACTTAATTTAAAGAAAAAATAAAAATAAAATAAAAATCATAAATTTTTTAAACTTTTTTCACTTTTGGTTTGGTTCTTTTGCAAACTTTTCATATTAACTTTTCAGCGAAGATATTATCTTTAAAGTTACCCGTGAAATGATACAAAAAAAATTTATTTCAAGGGGAAACATTTTTTTTTTTCTTTTAAAGGGGTAACTACAAAAAAGTTTCTGATGATGAGGAATAAAAGGCCAATGAAAAGAGTAAAGACCTCATAAATAATTTACATTTTAAGGATTATATATATATATATATATATATATTGAAATTTTGGTATTCCCACCAATCTTTCACTGTTAGGTGGGGCAATGTACTATCCGAGTGTTTTGGCTCCTCTTGAGGGGTGAGACAAGGCTCCTTGCTCTCTCCTACGCTGTTTAATGTGTATATCGACGGATTAATTGATTCACTTAATGAGGCAACAGTAGGATGTTGTATAGATAACACAAGGATAAATAACTTAGTTTATGCCGATGATATGGTGTTAATAAGTCCCTCTGTTAAAGGTCTGGATCGGCAACTAAACGTCTGCGAAGTGTATTCGCAGAAACATGATATTCTTTTTAATGTTACAAAAACTAAGGTTATGCAATTTCATCCTAAAAGCTGTAATCAGCCAGCTGATATAAAGTTTAAAATGAATGGTGAAGTAATTGAGGAAATACAAGAGTTTAAGTATTTGGGTCAAACTATTACCAGCTCCTTGAGTGATGACTCGGATATAAGAAAACAATCTCGAAGCCTGTGTGCTAAAGCGAATATGACCATAAGGAACTTTCGTTTCTGTACAAGTGAAGCTAAAAACACACTCTTTCGTACTTTCTGCAGTAATATATACGGTCAGCAACTCTGGGTAAATTATAAAAAAGGTTTTGACAGAACCCTAAATTTGCTGTACAACAGGTCTTTTAGACTCTTACATAAATTACCCCCGAGATGTTCAGCTTCGCAAATGTTTGCTACCCGCAATGTCCCCGATCTTCCCGGAGGTAACAAGACGTGCTCAACACAGTCTAATGCAAAGAATTAAAAAATCAACCGACCCGATCATCCAAGCTATCCATGAGTCCTGCCATTTATTCTCTAAGCTATGGACTTCTTGGTACGAAAACGTCTGTCTGTAGCTCCACTTAACTTCGACATTACAGTATTATTTCTAATCAATTGTATATATTTCTATCCTTAGTATATGAACTGTCATTGTATTAATAATTGTCAGATGGACTATAGTCTGCCAATAAACCTTTTCCTTTTCATATATATATATATATATGTGTGTGTGTGTGTGTGTCGGACTTTTCGGAAACTGTGTGTCCATCTTCAGTAGCTGTTAAAATGAAAATATCATAAAATAAATTACATTTTAAACTAGATGTAAAATTATTCACTGAAAGAAAACCTTAGAAATGTAAACTAATATTCATAATACAATTCTTAAAAATGAACAGCTGATGACAATTTTTTAAAAATAATTCAAAATTTACTCGTTATTATTCAAATTGGTTCTTTCCATTCGAATACACAGTGATCTCATCTATCCTGGATTCTGATTGGTTGGGTGGTTCTTTTTACGTTCTTCGTCCACCAGAGGGCGCTGAGACGGGCGGTGGCAGTTGGCAAAATAAGTCCCCTTTAATTAAAAATGGATTCGTCACTGCACACCACTCCTCATTTCTCATTCCATGGCTGAGTTACTAATATCCTGAATATTATTGGTTGGTTGGTTGAATGTTTTCCATCAGTACCGAAACGCTGAATTTACTGTCGAGGGGAGAATAACAGGGGCAGTTGTATTTTCTGATAACACCTTGTGCGCAATAAACACATTTATTACGCCTTTGTACATAAAATTTACTTGTTATTCAAACTTTTTTTTAATGTAGGAAGGAAAGGCCAAGGGCGAACGCCCACATAAATGCCCCCCCCCCCAAAGTCGTTATTATACCATTATTTTCCTAAATATAAACGTGGAGTTTGTTTCATTAATTTTTACAGTTTCAGTATTTGGTCGAATATTTCTTTGGTTCAAAGAGACATTTTCTCCCGATGGATTTTTTTTATTGCAATTCATGATAATGATAATGATAAACTTTAGGGGCGAGAGATAAATCTCATAAATATGGTTGTGGAAATCTTTTAAGTTTTTAAGAACCTTCCTTAAGAGTAGGCGTAAAACACTTTAAAAAAATGATCGTTTCCATAAAAATAAAAGTTATGACTTTATACTTTTAATAATAATAATAATAATAATAGTCACCGTGCGTAGCTGAGTGAGTAATTTCGTTTCCGTATAAGAGAAGTGAAGACACTGAAGTCGGGAGTTCGAACCCCCAATTGTGTTGGCGATAATAATACTGCAGGAGTTATAGTAATGGTCCACCTTAGTTGGCCTGAGCGCTTTGCTAGTTTCTGGACAAACATTTTTCCAAACGTTATAATATATATATATATATATATATATAATATATATATGCATTTATGTAGGAGAATTACGACTTCTGATTGAGTGAGGTCCATGGTGTAGTGGTTATTATATCTGACCGGCAATCGGAAGATCCCGGGTTCGATTCCCGGGTGGTTACCTCATTTTTTCATTTGTTCGTTCTCCCTCCTCATCTTGCGCGGAATGTTCTTCTATACAAGCGTCGTTCTTTAAGTTTTATATATATATATATATATATATATATATATATAAAATGTTCACCGTCCTTCATACCTTCATATGAACTGACAGACGTATATAACGAAGTTTAGGCCCAGAATTCCCAATACTTTCAATGTATTCCATCCGTGTACATCACTCAAAAACTGACATGTACGAATTTTTGTTCCATTGATGCATTCACTCCGTGTACGTAACTCTCGAGTGTGACTTGAAGACAAATAGGTGGGTGGGGCTTAATTTCACGGTGGGCGGAGCCTAATTTGTTATTCGGCTTAATTTCAAGAAGTGCTCACTTACTCTTTCCAAAATATGCTCAGTGTTCACTTCTCTTTTCGAACGTAATTTTTTTATTTGTTTCGTTTTTTTCATTTATTTTTGTTTAAGATTTTAATTTTATTTCAGTGAATTTAGTAAATAATAATAATGTGAAACAAAATCAGTATTGCCTAGGTCATATATATATATATATATATATATATAGTGGCACTAATATGTATTCGTATAGAGAAATATTTCAGTTATATCCGTCCTCATCTTTTGTTGCCCCAACTTAGACCTACAGTTTAGCGTGGAATCTGAACCACAACCCACTACGGGTGATCAGAAATTACAAAGTTCTTGCCCGGACTCGATCTCACGACCCCCTGATCAGCAACCCACCATTTTAACCACAAGGCTATTCCACTTCATTTTTCTTTAGAATGATAAACAGCTAGGTGAGCTGAGCGCCGCCTGCCCTAGCCTGGAATCGAACCTGGGGCCAGTGGATTCGTAGTCATCACTGCTAACAATGCAATATATATATATATATATATATATATAATATATATATATAGAGAGAGAGTTAATTAGCGGACTGATTTATAATTAGAGTCCCATTCCGACATTGCAGCCAGCATACTCGAAGGAATGTATAATGATTTTAAGACTAAAAGTAGGAATGTGCAATTATCCGGGGAAAGGCGGCAGCAATTTGTTCAATGTTATTCTACAAAGTCATTACACTCGACAGGTGAGTGTCGTTGTGAAAAGGTAATTAACACAAATGAGGAACAGAGTCATTTAAGTTATACCTCTCTCTCTCTCTCTCTCTCTCTCTCTCTCTCTCTCTCTCTTCTCTCAATGAAGTAAGTAAAATTCAGTGAGGAAATGCGTCAGTAAATTTCAGTAAATATTTCATTAAATTTTCAGTAAATATGAAGAGTTCTTTATTACGTTTTCATCGTATGTAATATAATATGAAAATATAATTTTCATTATTAAAACAAAAAAATTAATTTTAGTTATAAAATTAAATCAATAAATAATTAATTAAAATAATTGGCATAAAACCAACAATTTTTTTTTTACTAATTTTGTTACTGATAAACACCAAAATACTGACTCGCTTCTTTTTTTACATCAACACCTTAATTCACGTCTTTACATCAAAGCGCAGACTCACACGTATTTAAAATCCTGAATTATAATCGCAAATTATAATTATCAAGAAAATATTAAATTTCAAATAAAAGTAAAATAATTTTGTAATAAAGAGCTTAAAAAGAGTAAAAATAATTAATAATAATATGATAAATAAGATACGAAGATATGAAACATAATACAGGGTGATTAAAAAAACGTTTTTATAAAAAAAACAATTTAGTTATTTCTGGGAGCAGTTTTTTTTTTTTGCATCACCCTGTTGAATCAATGAATGGAAATAAAATGTTCAAACATTGATTATTACATCATTGTATAATTTTTTTTACTTAATTTCAGAACAATGACTGTAAAATTTGTGTAATTTTCTATGAAGCTCCTGAAAGTTTCTTGAAGTTCCTCTGAAGTTCCTTGAAATTCCTATCTCTTGACTCTTTGAGGAAAAGGGCGTTCCAACATTTTTATTAGCATCTGAAACCATCTCTTCAACATTCATCTTTAGAATGGACGAGAGATTCGCTCCCCTTTGAATTTTAATCGCTTGGAAGATGTTCAAAACGTGTTTTAAACATGTTTGAAAGATGTTCAAAACGTGTTTAAAACGTTTTTTAAAAGAGCTTCAAAATACTTTTTTTAAATTCCATTAAAAGAAAATAAAAATTCTTTTCAAATGTGCTTTTTACGCTCTCTCTCTCCTCTCTCTCTCTCTCTCTCTATATTATATATATATATATTATATATATATATATATATATATTCGTGTGTGTGTGTGTGCATTTTATGTACGGTTAGGAATTTAATTGTCTTCTAATTCATTTATACTGTGTGTGTGTGTGTGTGTGTGTGTGTATATATATATGCTGCAAACCCACAAGGAAAAAGAAAAACGATTCCAAGGCCTTTCGTGTATTCAGAGCTACACCTCGTCATTCCCTGACGAGGTGTAGCTCTGAATACACGAAAGGCCTTGGAATCGTTTTTCTTTTTCCTCGTGGGTTTGCAGCATTCATTCATTTCACGTGTTTAATTGTGAAATTCATCCCATATATATATATATATATATATATATATATATATATATATATATCAAATAGGATTGGCTTTAAGGTGCAAAACTGTTTTCCTTCCTCTGATTGGAGAGTATGAAACGTGGCTCCTGATTGGGCAATTCATAATCCCTAACCCAGCTTTTTGAATACGTATCGGTGACAGACGTACAGGCCCCGCCTCCGTAGGCTTAGACTTCTGTCGAGGTGACAAACATTTTCAGACATCATTTAGTTGCTATTCCATAAGGATATACATATACAATAATTTTCCACTTTTTCTTCATTTTAGGTAAAAAAAAAAGAAACTCATTAAATATTTAGTTGATTGCATAAATAACTTATTATACCAATAATAATAATACCCTACCCATGTACCAATAACCTGCCAATATACTTAAACATTCATTAACTACAAAAATACCAAGACAAAACTTATTTCAGTAAATTCATTAAAAAATATTAATTTTCCAATTTTTTTAAATGAAAAATGTGATTTTCTTTCGGGAGCCCGGGGAAAGGGGGATAATAAAACATTAAAAACGCTCCTTTTTTAATTATACAGACAGACACACGTTGAAAATATTTTTAATGATTTGAGTCCCTAAATTATTATGGGGAGGAAACTGTTGCCCCCTAAATTACCATTAAAAAATGTCAGTCAAAACTCTAAAATGGAATGGAAGGGGGCAAAATTCCATTACCACGAAAACCAAACAGTTGTGACCACTTTTACCTCAGTCCCCATCCCAAAATAAAAAGTTATTTGCTTGTTCTCTTCTAACATTTCCTTTTGTAATGAGAACCCACCAAATACCAACGCCGCCACCAAAACGGCGAAATAATACCCAATTTCGGGGGTAGAGAGAGGGAGGAACGAATGTTGGAAAGAAAAATTGATACATGGCTTGGGCGTGACTGGGTACCAACAGTGGGTATCATAGTTAAACCTTAATCGCACTGCGGTAAACGAAGACCTCGAACTAAACGTGTACAAAGTAACATAAATGATAGAATCCAAACTTTTCTGTGTCCCTTCTCGATCTTCAGATAGTAAAAATAAATAAAATACGAAGGTCAACGAGTGACCTTGAAAATGAGTTTGCTTCACGGGTTTGTTTAACTTCGTTCGCAACGTATAAGATCATATGACGGACGGGTCCCTACACCTTTACGTGGGATCCAGGGTCACTACATCATCTGGACGCGGAGTGCCGTCCCCTATCCAACTACAAACCAAACCCAATGTCGATTAACTTCACTGTTCGACGGAAAGCGGCGTTACGATATTGGCCACGTCATAACCCTAGAAATAAGTATACAACACATCGTTGTCGGGGTATTTTATCGATAAATCTCTCGTATGTTAGGTTAGATGAGGACAGGTTACGATATACTGATTTAGATTAAGTTAGACTGTGTCTAGGTTAACCTAATGAGAGTATCGACAAAATGTCTTGTCGATAAGTTGAGTAGAGGATTTGGGCGTCAAATTTTGTCGTATTTCAACGTAAATAGAGCAAATAAAACCAAAATAGAAAATAAGTTATAAGCAGAAACAAATTAAATGGATTTACAAATTAGTTTTAAAATAAAAAGAACAGCAACCTCTAATACCAAACTAGCGATATCAAATGACACAACTATAAGCCACTGTGGTGACAATTTCCCTGCCTAGGAGCCGGCAAAATGCTAAGTACGCCTCTGTGTGTGTGTGTGTGTATATATATATATATAATATATATATATATATATATATATATATATATATATTTGGTGGAGGAGGGAATTGGTTTCCCCTCTTCTCCTGCCCTTTTACGGCCGGAAATGTAATGTAACCTAAATATTAAATCTTAAATAACTAAAATCAAATTCGAGACAAATTTATTTCTTAAAAGTTGAACGACAATAAATAAGATCAATTTCACTCTCTATATATTTGCTTAAAAATCAACCTTTCAACCAGCAAATGACGCTGCGAAGTCATTCAATTTTTAGGATTTTTCATTTCGAGCAAATGGCTACTACACACCCCCTCTACCCCCCCCCCCCCCCCCCCTCCCCAGCCGAACTCTTCCTCCCTTAAGAAAAAATAAATAAATAAATAAATAAAAACAAAACATCGTACAAAACTTAAAACAAATATCGCATCCATTATCTGGATTCAAATTATCATTTCCGAGTGGATTTTCCTTCCTGGCATCACGCCAAGAGTTTTATCCAAATGAAAAAAAGTCTTTATTTATGAGAGAAAACGTTAAGCGGAGGGTCCTCAGATGGGTCTGAGATGTTCGCTCAGATGGTTTTTAGATGGATTATCGGTTCGTTGGTTAAGAATTAAGGGGCTATTGACTGTAAGCGCACTGTTCTGCGGAACATTGTAAGATTGTAATTTTAGTTCATTTAATAATTATATATATATATATATATATATATATATATGTTGTGTGTGTTTAAGATGAAAGACTGATAGGTATTGAATTTCATAAAAACAATGGATGCCTCTTAATTGTAATTTGCTATTTACCTTACAGTAATGGCAGTAATTTAAATGATTACATCAAATTTTTTGTATAAAATTAAGTTACTTTCCGATAAACCACAAAATTCGCATTGCATAATAATGGAGGGACTTTAATGACGATGTGGAATCAGAATTTTTTTGTAGAATTGAGTACCATGTGCGAGTCGGTATAAGTGATGTAGAATTTCTAGATACAAATCGCAGTACTTTCACGTATGTTAGCGATATGACTAGAGGTACTAGATGGATTGATCACTGTCTTATTAGTAATAATTTAAAGGAACGTATTGTCAATGTTCATATTTTGCATGATTTCCTTCTCTCAGATCGGAGACCACTGAAGCCAGTAATGAATTGTACCAACTTAAAACGCGACATAATAACTCTTCAGGCGGAAATGAAAGTGTCGCCTGGTCTAAGGTTAATACGCAACAGAAAATAGAATATAAAGATAAGACAAAGCACTTTTTAAGAATTTTACAATTATCGCATGTCGACTGTAGTAATTCTCATTCAAATGATTCTCGCTTTAAACTCGTTGATAGATAATAATATAACACCCATACTAAGGGAAGCGGGAACTCCTTAGATTAAATTGTACAATTATCATACTAAAATTATTGCTGGATGGAATGATTTTATATTCCCCTTTTTTAAAGGGAATCGAAGAATGTTTACGATATAGGGCGTCTCCTTGGTCGTCCGAGAATACGGGCAGCCGTTTACATTTATATATACAACTACATTGTCTACATCGGTTAGCTTGATAATCAAAAGGAGTGGACTAATAGGGTGTGTCAATTTTGTCAACTTTTTTCAAATCAATTTTGGTAGTGAAAATATAGTGTCTTTTCATGTCAAAACTTGAAATTGGCCAACCACAATGAAATAAAATAACCCTTACCTACATCAATTTTACCTTAAAGTTTCAGAAATTGACTCTTTTACTAAATAATAGGACATAAATTGATTAACTATTCATCTGTCACAGAATTATCCCACTGATCGCATCTGGAGTGTTTTCAAGGTCATATAGTTGTTGTACAATGTACAAGTCACAACATGAATAGAACTGTCCCTCACTCTCAGTTGCCTCTTAGATGTCATAGACGGTGGTTTGCTGTTATTGCTCTTGTACCTACTTCATAGTTATTCTACTAGACGAATACTACAGTTTAATTGTAAGTATGGATTATTGATTATTACAATTGTTTATTATTATCATATTCTTCTGTCTAATTATGTTGTAATCTCATGAAATATTTTTTTATTGAATTTTAGAACATCGAATGACTAAACTTTGAAACATCGTAATTGATATAAAATACTTAAATGTTTTTCTTTCTTTTCAGATATTCCTAAGATGCCAAAATTGAAGACAAGAGGTCAGTCGTCATGCCACTTGAGCCTGTTAGTCGGTACAGGCAAGGAGCTTCCCGTATCAGAACTACCAACAGTGCGAGACATGCTGAGACTAGGGTTACTCCTTCGTGAACAAAATACAAAGGATAGAAGGAACTACACAGAGAAAGAGCTCATAAGGGACATGATTCCCCCTCTTCTGCATCAGTGGAAAAAAGCTAATGTGTTATTCAAACCACCTGTACTCAATCAGTATAGAACTATTGAGCTAAAATTAACAAAGCTGTGGCACAAAGCAGTTGAGACATCACTTGGTAAAGGAAAACTGGCAAAGAAAAATACATTTCTGCACACACTTGATACTCTTCTTGACATTTTTAACTGCCAGTGTCCCATAGAGTTGTGTTCTGAAGCCAATTGTTCTCCCTCATGCAGAAGAGAACCTCGCCCTCACATTGATTGTCGTTGTCCTCGTGAGAAGAAGATCCCTGTTTTGGAGCTGGCTTTCATAAAGGCGCAGAGAACAAAGGCAGGAGGCCAAGGAAGTATGCAGATTGGTTCGGCAGCTTATTCAGAAACCAAAAAACAGATTGTTATTGCTAAGAAAAAAGAGAAAATTCGAGAGAGGGAAGAAAGGAAGAAAAAGAAGAGTGAAGAAGCCACCCAAAGAGATGAAGAGCTCTATCAAGAGGTTTCTCACTTCTTTGAAAGCTCTTCAGATGAACAGAAAGAAGCAACATCAGATGATAGCTCCAAAATGCCATCTGAACCTTCGCCGAAGAGAATGAAATACAACACTAAAGACATCTCAAACATTGCCCTTGCCAGTATTCGTCACCATACGGGGCTACGAGAGACTGCAGAGATTGCCACTGCCGCTTGGATAGATGCAAGCCTCATCAGCCGAGAGGATACATCCTTAGTGATAGATCATAATAAGATAAGAAGAGCACAAGAAAAAATAATGAAGGAAATATCTGATCAGCATGAAAAAGATTTGAAGGAGGAAGGTCTCTCTTGCCTTTTGTTTGATGGAAGATGATGTGACACAAAAGTTCTCCTAGAGGTAGAGGGAATGGACAGAAAGTTTCCCGGTCTCATCAAAGAAGAACACTACTCTGTGTGTTCCGAACCTGGTGGCCGCTATTTGTTTCACTTTGTTCCTGAAGCAGAAGTAGAAGGCAAGAAACATGCAGAGGCAATTGCTGATCAAATAATATGTTGGCTTCAAGAAAGAAGACTTGACAGTTCACTGCAGGCCGTTGGTGGAGACTCAACTGCGGTGAACACTGGATGGCAGGGCGGTGTTATGACGCATTTAGAGAAAAAACTTGGAAGAAGGCTTGTTTGGATTGTATGTGATTTGCACACAGGGGAATACCTCTTCGTCGTCTCATCCAGGAACTTGATGGTCCTACAAAGAGCAACAACAAGTGGTCAGGCCCCCTTGGCAACATGCTAGATGAAGCAACGGAATTAGAAATAAATACAAAATTCCCAAAGGTTGAAGTAGGCCTCCCCTTCCAGTGTTGTCTGAAGAAGTTATCAAAGACCTCAGCACGGATCAATCTTACGCTTATCGTATTGTTCAAGCAATCAGATCAGGAGAGTTGCCTCAAAATCTGGCTCTCTTGGAGATTAGACCCGTAAGTCACAGTCGTTGGTTAACTACAGCGATTCGTTTCTGCAGGATTTGGGTTTCCAAACATGCACTGAAGGGCAAAATGCTACAGAATTTGATGTTGATTGTTGAATTTATTATTGGGTTTTATCTTCCTCACTGGTTCAATGTAAAACTTAATCCAATGTGGATGGAGGGGCCCAACCACATCTTGTTTCAATTACAGCTACTGAGAACCCAAAGGAAAGTAGTGGTGGACATCGTGTTACCTGTGGTGAGAAGGTCCGCTTGGTATGCTAGGCCAGAGGCAGTTTTGCAAGCAATACTCTGCAGCCAATGTACCAAAGAGCGAACTGAGGCTGTGGAAATCATTCTAAAGCTTAGAGGAACATCACTAGATGATGACCAGCTGGGAGACTGCTCTGTTCAGACAAGGAAGGTACCTCCGATAAACGTCAATGCCACGAAATTGTCAGAATTAGTTAACTTGAGTTCGGAAGTTTTGGAGCCACCACTGATAACATGTATAACAAACAAAGATTTAACACAACTTAAAGAGGCCCCATTGCAAGTGCCAAAGTGGCCTTCTCACACTCAGAGTGTGGAGAGATGTATGAAAATGGTCACAGAAGCAGCTAGTCAAGTTTACAGTCACGAGAGGCGAGAAGGCTACATCAAAGCACAAGTAGCAAGCCGAATGCTGATGTCAAGGAACCGCAGCAAAAAGGACATGACTGCATTTGTTACTTTCAAATAAAGACTCTGAATGATATCTTATTGCCACTTTAAATGTTGATAGGATGTTTGCGCACATTTGTTATTTTGTTACGAATTTACGGAAAAATGGAATTTTTTAATTAAAATTGATGTAGGTAGGAGTTATTTTTTATTGTTTTTGAAACAAGGATATTATTTTGTATGCCAAATGATTACATTAAATTGCTACCAAATCACATGATTTTCAATTTAGTCATTTCACCCCCAAAATTGACACACCCTAGTGGGCTAATACTGTTCCTTGTGGTACGTCCGATTCTGATGATGATGATGATACTGCTTCGACTATAAAAACTTGTCGATGTTCTTTGCGTTATTCCCATAATGTTTTATTCTATTATACCGTCATCATACTCGTCGAATGTTTGGCAAACTTTGTGCATATTACATCGTATTTTTAATTGTTTATAATTACTGTACATTAATTACATCGTTAAAATGTGTTATTAGTTGTGATAGGCAAGATCTTTAGGATCGGAATTCACATTGGTTTTCACTTAATTTTTAGTTTAATCTCTCTTAAACGTCATAGATTTTCTCTCTCTCTCTCTCTCTCTCTCTCTCTCTCTCTCTCTCTCTCTCTCTCTCTCTCTCCCATCAGTGGTGTAGTGGTTAACATCGCTGACTACGAATCCATCGGCCCCGGGATCGAGATCCGGTGACGGCAGTCGGCGCGCAGCAAAACCCAGCTGTTCTTCCTTCCACACAATAAAGAAAATGGTTTGTAGATAAATGGGTACCCTGGGTGACCTAGTGGTTAAGACGCTGGGCTGCTGGTGGGGCACGGTTCGGATTCCACGTTAAACTATAGGTCTAAGGTAAAGTGAAAAGCTTGACCTTCGTCAGGAGGATGAACAATTCGGGCGGAAGCAAACGAAAAGTATATACTGTATATATATATATATATCCATTTACATTCATTTGCTTTGTTGGACTTCCTTACGAAACAACCAACTAAAAAAAACTGTGGTCCTTCCATGACGTTCTTGGACTCCCTCTGGTGATTCTCTCTATCTCTGAATGGAATTATGCCGTTTCTCATGAATAGTTTTTCACCATTTTCCTCACCATGAAGGGAAAAGTTTTTTTTTTGTGTGCGCGTGCGTGTGTGTTAATTTATCTGATTCTGAATTGTTTTTGAGATTATCTCAAATAATTTAACTTTGACTATTAAATTCTGGTGAAAGTTCTGCTGTTGCATTTATGACCGGAATTAGGTCATGATGATAATGTTAAGCAAAACTGATAAGCTAAGTATAACTTTGCGGTCGCATTTAAGTCTTTGTTCCGACTGAAGTTAGCACTTAGTTCAAAATGTTTTAATTAACTAACTTTCCAGATGTTAAAGTTAAAAATGGACTAACGAAATAAGTAATTTTTTATCATTTGCATGTTGGGCAATCAACTAACATCTAACTTTTATCCAAAATTACATTGTATGATGGCCTTCGAGGTGTCTCGGTGGTTCCGAAGTTCAGTTGGAGTATTCGCGTTCGCTCCCTGACTTCTCGTCTCGTCAATTGAGAGACACCGCTTGTTCAAAGCTGGGGAGGTAAAGAGAAGAGTCGTGCAATGCGCTCCGCCTACTGTGGGCCTGAGCTCCGTCTAATACGGATGTAAGCTCCAACTATCATGGGCCTGAGTTCCACCTACTGTGAACCTGGCCTCGCCGCGCCATTTGTTGACACTTGGAGTAGTCATATTTACACCAGATGGTGCGGGTAACCATTGACGTTTTTCTAAACATTTTTTGTTAGTCATAATTAAATTGAAAATTATTCGTGAACAGTTTAAAAGTTACTGTAATAAATGAGGCCCTCCTTTTCAACATATATCAACGAAATGTCTCCAAACGTTCAAAAGTTACGTCAATTTCAAATTAATACAACTTTTAACACTGCGTTTTCTGGCGTTCTTTACTTTGTCGCTTATCCGCTTCTTCCAAGGAGGGCCTCAGATGTTACTGTCTGATATAATTGATTATATTAACCTAATGATGACAGTTCAAAATTCATAATTACTTGATGAAAAGTTGTAGGAATAGGTCGATAGGTCAATCTAACTACCATACATTACTCTTGAGCGGTAGGTCTCTGAAAACACTTTTTACAGTTTTAATTATCCGCCCGAATTGTTCATTGTGACGAACGTCAAGGTTGTTATCTCACCTTGGACCTACGTTTAAAACGGAATCTGAACCACGAACCGCCAAGGAAATCTGAAATCACAAAGTCCAAGCTTGGGCTGGATCCCGCGACTCCCGATCAGCAGCAGAGAATCTTAACCACTAGGCTACCCAGGCAGCTTTATATATATATATATATATATATATATATATATATATATATATATATATATATATATATATATATGTGTGTGTGTGTGTGTGTGTAATTTTCGTTTTGCGTGCTAACCAAGCTTTAAAACAAACTCAATAACCCATTTTAGAATTCTTTTTGGGTCTCAGCATTAGTTCTTTTTCGATAAATCATTGTTTCCCAAAGTTTTTGTCCGACTGTCCTCGTAATAGAGTCGCGAAAATGGAAACGGGTCAGAGGTGCCAACTTTTAAGAGTTCCCGGATAATCATCAAGAGAAACGAGGGATCTGACTCTGGGTTTCGCCCCTTGAGATTTCCCGTCTTCCACTTCAATTATTTCAAAGATGTTTTTGAAACAAGCGTTATAAACTTAGGTATTTAAATCTTAGGGGGTCTGGGGTTTTCCCGGATACCTCCCGCTAGACTCCACTCTGGGGTGACAAATATAATATTGTTTCAAAAGAGTCGACGCAAATTATTTCAACCTACCCTGAAACCCTAGCTCAGTGGTTAATGTGGCGGACTCTGAGCGGTGACGCTCTGGTTCGCTCTCGCCTGCTGGTTTCTGGGTTGGGTTGAGTTGGCCCCCTTACCCTATTAATGTTCATAGTAAAGGTGACTCTTGGGGCACACATCGTATGGAAAGGAGCTTCCTGGCTGTTACTCTGAAACCCTAATAATAATTATCAGACAACGCTTCATTTTCGATATAGCTTTCGTGTATAAGTTGACTGAGGATGACAAGGGGGGGAGGGCGAGAAACCTCTTCAGATATGAAAGCAGTCTTTTACCTGAAGAAGTTTGGGAACCCCTTCTCTAAAATGTGAAGTGAACTACAGTTCGGCTCTGTCGAAGGGTTTTCCCTCCGAGTTGACCATGAATACCAACTGGCATCAGTCTGTGAAGAAATTATGAAGGCACTTCACACAAAAAATTACAGGGTGTCCCAAAAGTCCCAATCTATTTCTTGTTCACTCTTTACAAAAAAAATAGGGCTTCTGGGACACCCTGTATTTTGTATACTTCGATGAAACAACCAAACACTTTGACACATGGTTTAATCAGCCTCTTTGGTCAGTTGTGAAAAACCATGTATACATTTTGTTTACTTAAACCACGTGTGCTTTTTTTATGTCTGTATGAACGTTACAATCAGGAATTCACACGATTTAATATCTAAAAAAAAGGAAAAGAGGAAGTCTCAAAGACCTTTCGGTCCTCTCAGGGAGGTTCCTTTATTAAACTAGCGTATTTTTTAATTATTCTAACGGTAATAGAAAACCGGATAGACAAGCATAAGGAGAGAGAGAGAGAGAGAGAGAGAGAGAGAGAGAGAGAGAGAACAAATAAATAAGGTTTATCTTGAAGAACAGTGGGCAGAAAACGTTTTGCTCAAAATGATCTTTTCTGTTTAATGAGAGTTGAGGAGTAAACCATTTACCCTTAACGATCTAAAGTAGTTCCCTCTCCTCCAATCTCACTCCCGCTCTCTTCTACCCCCTTAAACACACACACACACACACACACACACACACACACACACACACACAAACTTAATGTATGCATACATTAGGATTAGAAAATGTATAGTCCCACAATGTGAAACTGTCACTGAACCATTTTGGAGGAAAAGAGAGATTTGTTTGTGTTTGTTTAACAAACAAAACACATTATATATATATATATATATATATATATATATATATATATTATATATATATATATCGGGTTAGTAAAAGCCCGATTGTGAACAGGTACAAGCGGAGATACCTGGTTCCCCGATCTTCTAAATTTTTTCTCGTGCCCAATTTTTACCCATTAGGTCGAACAGGTTATACAGATGTTATACTTTCAATGGTTTAATAATTTTTCAATTTTTTAATCATTTTCACTTGTGTTAAAATATCGGGGTGAGGGGGGGGGGGTCTATAAGAAAGCTTAGAGAAAGCGTTTTTTGCTGTATACAATAATTACACTGGTCAACAAAGATTTTTCATCAGAGTAAACTTTGTGGTGGCTGGATAGCATTTTTCACGCTGATTCCAAAACTGCATTCAGATTTTTTCTAGCACGTATAGTTTTCAAGATGAAGGCATATATATATAACTACACAGATTTAACCATTTTAAATAGGGAAAATACTAATATTTCAACATTTGATTGTGTTTATTTTATTGTGTTTTTTTAGTTTATTCATCTTATTGATTTCAATTATCTTAATTATACATCTTATGTATTTCAGGTGTGAGCTTTTACGTCTAGCAGCATTGTGATTCAGGCAACAACGCCGTGCTTTGTGTGTCAAAAGATCAGTCCAGTCCAAGAACTTGTTGTGTCAAGTTGATGTACATTTTTTTTTAATTTATAGTTTGCTCAGGTCAGTCAACATGCCTCGACAATGTAAGAATGACCCCTGAAAGCAGTTCTTTTACATAATGGTAATATAATGCCATCCATCCCCATTGCCCATTCCGTCCATCTAAAAGAGACATATGACAATATGGATATACTACTTAAGGCAATCAAATACGACAGTCATCAATGGAATGTTTGTGGAGATCTAAAAGTTATAGGAATGCTTATGGGTATGCAGTCAGGATTCACAAAATTTTGTTGTTTCCTTTGCCTGTGGGACAGTCGCGCCACTATAGAACATTACACCAAAAGTGACTGGCCACTTAGGTATACATATGTCCCAGGGATAAGCAATGTCCAGTCTGTCCCTTTAGTGGATCCGCAAAAGATCTATCTGCCACCTCTTCACATTAAACTTGGTTTAATGAAGAATTTTGTTAAAGCAATGGGTAAAGTCAATTCTGAAGGGTTCCAATACCTTTCAAGGAAATTTCCGAAGGTTACTGCAGCAAAATTGAAGGAAGGAATTTTTGTTGGGCCACAAATAAGGGAGGTTTTGAATGACACTGAATTTGAAAAAAAACCTAAGTCCGCTGGAATTGAAGGCTTGGCTGGCGTTCAAATGGATATGTGAAAACTTTCTTGGAAGCAACAAGTCACCTGCGTATAAGGATGGAGTCAAGAACCTCCTTGATGCCTTCAAAGAAATGGAGTGTCGAATGTCGTTAAAAATTCACTTCCTGCATTCCCACTTAGATTTCTTTCCTGAAAACCTTGGTGCAGTGAGTGACGAGCAAGGAGAGTGCTTCCATCAAGATATTCAGATGATGGAGAAGCGCTACCAAGGATATTGGAATGAAAGCATGATGGCGGACCATTGTTGGATGCTGTATCGTGACAATCCAGGCCAAATTTACAAAAGGAAATCACACTCACAGCGCTTTTAATAAAATAATGTATATATTCTTTATTTATAAGTACAATGAATAAAGCATATGATGTATTTGTTGTTTAGCATTCCTAAGTGTGATCTATACATCCATAAATTTTCTTATAGCAATATCAAAAACTTTAAAATATCAAAACCAGTGTATCTATATAACTATACGTGCTAGAAAAATAATAAAACCAGATTCGGAATCAGCACGGAAAATGCATTAAGAAACGTGTGATCATGTTTGTGATGAGAAAAAAAGGTTTCATTTTGTTGGCCAGTGTTATTTTTTAGAATTTCACCATTGTTAGGATTTTAATTACATAAACTTGAAATAAATAAAGTTGGTTTTTATGCTACCTCAAACTTTACACACACTCTTGATTTCTTTTACTGTAGGTTAGGTTAGTTTAACCTGAATTAACCAAACCTAAACTAATTTTACCTAACTTAACCTAACCTCAAAAAAGTAAATCGTACAAGAAAATCCGACTTATTTACAAAGTTTTACCTACTTGGTAAAAAAGGTGGCTTTCTATTGGCGCTATATATATATATATATATATATATATATATATAATATATATATATACAGGGCGTCCCAAAAAATGTATACACACTTTAAATAATTATAAAGGCAGTGTTTATTAAAATACATTTCATTTTCAAAATGTAATAGAATCTACAGACATTATTTAATTGTTTTGTCAACGCCTGTTTTCAAACTGACGTCCGTTCTGGTCCAGGCACTGCTGATAACGCGAAGCAATGGAATCGCAAACATCACAAAACATTTCGTTTGGTATTTGTGTGCATTCTCGTTCAATGGCTGCTCTCAATTCAGCGACTGTTGCAGGTTTTATAGCGTAGACTTTGTCTTTTAAGTATCCCCATAAAAAAAGTCTAGTGGTGTGAGGTCTGGTGAACGCGGAGGGTATTCTACGAAACCCCTTCGTCCAATCCACATCCACATCGTGCCAAGTACCACTCGCAATAATACTCTCTTCGGTCCGGATCATCATCTTCATTAATAGCATGGACTAATCTTGGAATGTAACTTTTCCATTGACAGCGCTTCAAAATGCGTTGGACAGACGATTCTGAAATTCCTACCTCACGACTCGCTTGCCGCACAGATTTTCTTGGACTTTGGTGATACGTTTCCAGTACTCTTTCTTGCTTTGTGGGGCTTGTCGATGTCCGTGGTCTTCCGGAACGCTTCTTGTGGACATTCTGAACAGTTCCATCGGCTTCAAACTTATCTCTAATTCGAGTGATGGTAAGTCGCGTTGGTGGATCTGTTTGAAACTCCCTCCTAAACTGTCTTTGCACTTCAACTGCGTTTTCACACTTCCAGTAGCATTTTAGAATGAATTTCCTTTGTTCAAAGCTTAGTCTGACTGCCATTATTAATTCTAATGGGTTTAACTTGGAAAGAAAGAAACATCAATTGAGCTATCAGCTGTTAAAGTGTGTATACATTTTTTTGGGACGCCCTGTATATATATATATATATATATATATATATATATATATATATATATATATGCTGCAAACCCACAAGGAAAAAGAAAAACGATTCCAAGGCCTTTCATGTATTCAGAGCTACACCTCGTCAGGGAATGGTCATTCCCTGACGAGGTGTAGCTCTGAATACACGAAAGGGCTTGGAATCGTTTTTCTTTTTCCTTGTGGATTTGCAGCATTCATTCATTTCACGTGTTTTATTGTGAAATTCATCCCATATATATATACGTATATATATATATATGGGTCTGTATCGAAGGAGTGACATTTCAAAGGAGTGACATTTCAAAGGAGTGACATTTCAAAGGAGTGACATTTCAAAGGAGTGACATTTCAAAGGAGTGACATAAATATTAGAAATATTTTAAGTTCATGAATCTTTTTATTACATTGTCAATAAGTTTTGAAGGGAAACCATTACCAAGTAAAGACTTTTTAAGGAATTCCAACTCGGCACGAAGGAGATGGTAGTTGGAGCAAATCTCGTAATCTCGTATATGTTACAGGGAATCTGTGTACCTAGGGATTTCATGAAATCCCTAAAATGTTCAGGGATTTCGTGTCAGGTTAAGTCGTGATATTTTCGTTAAAACTAACGAAAATATCACGACTTAACCTAACCAATCGTGAAAGGCGTACAGTTGACCTAACCGGCCATTCAATAATTTTCCCGTAGGTTTAACGAAAATATCACGACTTAACCTTACATGAAATCCCTAGTTACACAGATTCCCTGTAACATATATATATATATATATATATATATATATATATATATATATATATATATAGATATATAGATATATATAGGAATTATGTCACTCCTTCGTTACGGTATTTTCGTGTCACTCCTTTGAATTTTATCTCCGATTTGTCACTCCTTTGTTATGTCACTCCTTCGTTATGTCACTCCTTTGAATATGACCGATATATATATATATATATATATATATATATATATATATATATATATATATATTAATGGGTAGAACGATTGTATAAACTGTTTTGTTTTGCATTTTTTGTATAGATGATCGTCTATTTTGAAGCGTGCGATGACGCCCTTATGCGAGGGAAATTCTTCTTCAAAGAAGAAAAAGAAAAAATAACTGCCAGCTAAAGTTTGCCTCAAGAAACAAACGAAAATTCTCTCGTCATCCCTGACAGGGATTATATTTAAAAAATCATTATATTATTATTATTATATACGGAAGTTTATAAATTCGTTTAAAGCCAAAAGATTGAGTCGGCCCTAAATATAAAGGAAAGAAAACGGGAAATAGTTACCCGCGCTTCCAAAGGAAGAAGATAAAAAGTTATTCTTGGTGGAGGCTGAAGATTTTTTCGGTTTTTTGGGGGGGGGGGGGGGATATTTTGCTGTTTGTTGATAAAATAATATTTTAAAATTATAATCAAGAAGTGAATTAATGATTAAAACATTTTCTTTACTTCCTAACTTTCAATTAAATATAACCTTTTGGTTATATAATATAACATTTTGGTCAGCTTCCGCCCGAATTGTTCATTCTGACGAAGGTAAGCTTTTCACTCCACCTTAGACCTACAGTTTAACGTGGAATCCGAACCACGCTCCACCAGCAGCCCAGCGTCTTAATCACTAGGCTACCCAGGGTACCCATTTATCTACCAACCACTTTCTTTTTTGTATAGAAGGACGAACAGCTGGGTTTTGCCGCGCGCCGACTGCTGTCACCGGATCTCGATCCCGAGGCCGATGAATTCGTAGTCAGCGACCCTAACCACTACACGTGAATAATATTTATGATGAAAATAATCAAAGAACAAAACCACATCAATTATATTAATTAAAAAGGTTTTATATATATATATATATATATATATATATATATATATATATGTATGAAAATTATTTCACGAAAGTAACACGTGAAAAATATTTATGATGAATAAAACCACGAAGGAAAGGAAACACAAAATGGTGCTCAAGCGCTTTCGTCTAATGACATCCTCAGGAACACTGAAGTACATAAAAAGGTTAAGCCTATATATAGGTTACAGAAAGAAAAAAAGAAAAAATAAATAACATACATACACACACACATATATACATATATATATATATATATATATACATACATATCTATATATACAAATACATACATACATACATACATACATATATATACAATAAACAGAGAAGTAAAAATAAAAAATAAAAAAAATAAAAAATTAAAAATTAAAAATTAAAAAATTAAAAATTAAAACCTATATATAGGCTTAACCTTTTTATGTACTTCAGTGTTCCTGAGGATGTCATTAGACGAAAGCGCTTGAGCACCATTTTGTGTTTCCTTTCCTTCGTGGTTTTATTCATCATATATATATATATAGAAAACCTTTTTAATTAATGTAATTGATATGGTTTTGTTCTTTCATTTCAGAATATTACATACTTTTTTGTATCATAACTTTGAATGTAAATAAATGAAGAAATAATTTTATTTTTTTATTATTTGGGTGGCGGGGGGTAAAAAAAAGAGGCTAACAAGGTTCTCATTTTTGTTTTCACAATTAATAATCTCTAAGATATTTGAGATTTTAAAGAACGTGTGTGTGTGTGTGTGTGTGTGTGTGTGTGTGTGCGCGCGGCATCTGGACATAAATGATGTCGAGTGTGTAATTCACAGATGTAGTGAGGTAATTTTTTGAGGTAACACTTTTGGTACTTCGAAACATTAAAACAATATAAAATCTACAAACATTTTTATTGTCAATCACTATTTAATAACTTAACAAAAAACAATCTTCGAGCCCTCAGTTGCAAAGAAGGTCAGAAAAATTTCGAAAGAGCCATAAAACGGGAAGGTCAAGATTACGAGACGAAATTTGAGAAGCGAGAAGAAAAGAAGCAAAATAAAGGAAGAATAAAGGAATAAAGAAAGAATAAAGAATAAAAAAGAATAAAGGAAAGAATGGCAGAAAATTCGAAGAAGTGTGTAAACTGCGGTAAATTCAGAAAGCTGAATAGAGCTGGATTATGTTTCATGGAATGCGCTGCGCACCAGCTCTGCGATTGTAAAAATGAAGCAGATCAGACGACGGGCGTAAAATGCGTTCTATGCAATACATTCCGAATACATGAATCTAGGTAGAAAAGACAGGAAAGTGATAAACGGGATAAACAACAAAACCATAGGCCTTTTTGGCTTCCAGTGCATCAAGTGCATGGAAAAAAATAAGAATATGGTACAAATAGCAATGAAAATGGGCAATACATGTTTACCGACAGCTGACAAGGAAACACCAGGAAACGCTGGCACAAACGAACACAAGGCGCAGGACAACGCAATACAGGAAAGTATGCTACAGTAGGAACACGAGGCGCAGGACAACTCAATACAGGAAAGCACGCTACAGCACGCTACGCTACAGGGAGGTGCAAAAGTAGCCTCAGAGGATGAAATACACCCTGCCAATGAGAGCTATAACAGGAACACAAAAGAAAAAGATAGGGATACCAGGAACACAAAGGAGAAAGAGAAAGATACCAGGAACACTAATGAAAACTCGCCGAAGACAAAAAAACACTGAGTAGTGAAGAAGTGGTGGCGGAACAGAAGAAATCGAATCACAGAGGGCTCGTAGGGAGATTAAACGACGAACCATATACGACTATAAAACAGGGTCGTGCATATATGGAGCAAACTGCAGGTACAGTCACCCAAAAAAATGCTTCGAAAGGATGGGGGAATGGAAGATGCAGATACGAACAAAACTGCCACTTTTTCAACCCTCCTCTCTGCAGACAGTCACTGACAGAGAGAAAATGCCTAAATACAGAGTGCCCATATTTTCACATAAAGGGTACCCAAAAGAGAGAACGGGGAAGAACAGACCCTATCCGTATTAGAAGTAACAACAGGAGCAAGGAAACAAATTTTTTAGAGGAAATGAGAACGATAAAAGCACAGCTTGCCCTGCTAACAAGAAAGGACAGGATCCGCAGGTATATTCCCCACACCATTACATACATCACCCCTCTATCCAACACCACCCACCGATAATACAACAACCACGGTAGTACCAAGTGCCGCAACCCCAATTCTTCCAAATGCGGCGGCCAAACCAATAACACCAAACAGGAGCCGACATCGACGTGGAAACGACCACTATATAGGAAAACTGAACACGCAAATTAGAAACCCAATAAATGTTTTATATACAAATATTCAAGGCCTCTACACGGACCATGCAGGTTGCAAATTACAATACTTACAGAATTTAGCTACCGAAGCCAGCATACATATCGTATGCCTAACGGAAACACACTTGCATAAATGCGAAAAAGGCTGTGAAAACTGCATCGAGGATACTGAATTAGCATTGCTAGACTACAACATACACAGAGCAGATAGATTGGCGATACGATGGGGAGGGTGTTGCATCTACGTGAAAAACACACACACATGTGAAGTGAAGGTAAACAAATCAAACAGCACAGTCGAAGTTATTATATTAGAAGTAAAAGAACTGAACCTAACCATTATGAACATCTACAGGCCACCAAACATCACAAAAGGTGAATTCCAATTTGCTACAAATGAAATGGAAAACATATTAAAATTACTTGAAACTCCAGCAACGAGTATTCTAATTTTCGGAGATTTTAATTTCCCATTCATAACATGGAAGAAAAATTACAAAGTTATATATGTCGAGAAGTTTCATGGCAACATTGCAAAAGATGATAGAACCCAAGCAACAATGCTATTAGATATTATGGAACATTACGCCCTTACCCAGGAAATCTGTGAAGCCACGAGAAAAGAGAACGTTTTGGATTTAATCTTGACAAATAACAACGAGATAATAATAAATAAAAAAGTAACGCACACAAAGTTCTCCGACCATAACCTCATCGATATACAATTGAATTTAGCACCCAGAGGTCCGAAAACGCATCCTAGAGAGTCAGAAGGAATATTTGAAGGCTTAAACATAAATTCAAAGAAAGTAAATTGGGAAAACGTAAATAAAGATTTAAAGGAAGTAAAATGGGAATTGCTACTTCACGAGAAGACTCCACAAGACATACTATGTATAATAGAGACTGAAACCAAACCTATAATACTGAAACATATTGCAGAGACAGGAAACAAAACGTAGCAAGCTCGAGAAGAAAATCAGGACACTATTCAGGCAGAACTGATGCAAAGAGACTCAAACTAGAGAGGAAACTTGGCGAAATAGAAATGAACCTAAAGCAAACATTCATACACAAGACAAACGAGGAGGAAAACAAGGTAGCAGAAAACATAAAAAACAACCCAAAATACTTCTACACGTTGATAGACGGGGAGGCCGAATACACAAATGACCCGAAAGAAATAAGCGAACTGCTTAGGGAACAATTTAACTCTTGTGTTTAGCACCCCTAAGTCCGAGATGGAAGTGGAAAACCCAGACGAATTTTTCGACATAGATACATTTACAAATCAACCAAGAACAAATTCCGGCACAAACCTATTAATGGACTTCGAGTTCACGGAAGGAAATGTAACTTTCGGCATTATCACAGATGCGAGACAGTTCAGCGCCAGGGCCAGACACATGGAGTGCCACGTTTCTGAAGAAATGTAAAGAGAGTATTGTCAAACCGCTATACTTACTCTGGAGGAAATCACTCGACACAGGACAAGTTCCACTCCCCTTAAAGAACGTGAACATTGCCCCCCCCCCTATTTAAAGGTGGTAACAGAGCAATGCCCAAGAATTGTCGGCCAGTGGCTCTCACCTCACCTTATAAAGTGCTACGAACGTATAATTAGAGGCAAAACTAACTAACTACCTACAAGAAAAAGACTTATACAACCCAAAACGATATGGCTTCAGGGCTGGAAGATCATGCCTATCACAGCTACTAGACCACCAGAAGAAAATATTGGAAACATTTTGTCGAGGACAAAACATAGATGTAATATATATGGACTTTGCTAAAACCTTCGACAAATGTGACCATGGAATCATAGCATACAAACTTAAGAATACAGGAATTACTGGAAAGCTAGGAAGATGGATATTTAATTTCTTGACGCAAAGAACACAAAGAGTGGTGGTAAACGGAGTTAAATCGGAAATCTCGGAAGTCGTGAGCTCTGTCGCACAAGGGACAGTATTAGCTCCCTTGCTGTTCATAATAATGATTGCAAATATTGATGCAGTTATTAAGGACAGTATTGTATCATGTTTCGCAAATGACACAAAGATATGTAAGGAAATATTGAACGAAGGTGAAATAAGAAAATTACAAAACGACATTGAAACATTATTCCAGTGGGCCGAAGACAACAATATGAAGTTCAACGAAGAAAAATTCCAACTGCTAAGATATGGTAATAACAAGGAGCTGCAGAATAAAAGATACAAAACTCTGGAAGACAAACAGATAACACCAAATCTACAAGTCAGGGATCTTGGAGTAATAATGTCGTCGGATCAGAAATCAGAGAGCGCTACATCAAAATTACAACGGCTAGAAAAATAATGGGAATCATCTGGAAGAACTTCCGCAGCAGAAAAGCAAACATCATGCTCAAATTATGGAAGAGCTTAGTCCCACCAATAATTGAGTATTGCTCAGTACTCACAAGCCTATACAGAAAACGAGACATTGCGAATATTGAAGCTATACAAAGGACTTTTACGTCTAAGATAGAAGAAACGGAAGGTGAAGACTACTGGTCTCGACTACAATCCCTGAAACTCTACTCTCTCGAAAGAAGGCGAGAGCGGTACACAATAATATACATATGGAAAATACTTGAGGGCTTTGTCCCTAACCTTAGAAATGAAATAGAAACAAACTGGAATGAGAGAAGCGGCAGATTTTGTACAGTCCCAGCTGCTGTGGGACAGGGGGCCATGAAAACGAGGGTGGAAAATACCCTCAAAATACGAGGCCCAAAGCTTTTCAATGCCCTACCGAGAGAAGTAAGGAATCTCCACCACACCGACCTGAATAACTTCAAGAACTAACTGGACAGATTTCTGGGCAAAGTCCCTGACCAGCCATGCGTGGCTGGCTACGAGGGCAGTTGGAGATCAGACAGCAATTCCCTCCTTCGCCAAATCCGCAAATGAGGCGGGACGCTGCAGAGGGGTCGACCGCAAGTCGATCCTGAACCGTCGTTCGAACCCACACAAAGTAACACAAAGTAAGTAAGTAAGTATGAACTTCTTTTAAAGAGCCAGTGAATCGAACCCCAACTCCGAAACTGTATATCCACGATAACTGGAGCCCACTTTGACCAGCTGACATTTGCGATAACAACCGAAATAAAAGACTTGTAAATCCTCTACATTTTTTTATAACTTTTTTCCATATTTGACCTCCCCCTACCTCACACAAAAAAAATTGGCCTATTCTGATTGGTTAATCGCAACATGTTTTAGACAGTATGCATTAATCCTACAGAATATGTACGATAATGAAAATGAAAATGAAAAACTATTGCTAATTGCTATTGCTATTACTATTACTATTACTATTTGTTCACAGACAAAATAGTAACAATAAAAACTAAAACGATAAAAAGAGACTGAAAATAAAACATAAAACATAGGAATAAAAATACGAGTGATGAAAAATAGCAACGGCGATATTAAGTGAAGCTGCAGACAACGTTTCATAACATGAAACCCATATAGTTATTTCGAAGATAGATGGCAAGAGTGATGAATAGCTTGGATAATTGGATTGCTGACTTAAATTCTCAATCCACTTAGATTTTGAGCGAGGCTTCGCAAATTTTGACCCACTTCCTTTAAATATGAAGCTAAAAATTTTGATGGCTGCGGTAATTTTGTAAGTTTATGGTTTCGCTGCCCTTTCCTCTATTTCACAAAAGAGTGGGAAATTTTGTACAACTGTGGTCTTTTTGTACAGCTGTGGTCTTTTTGTACAACTGTGGTCTGACTATATACAGATAGGTTTTGATTGCACTTATGAATGGTGTAATGACAGTAAATGGTAGCGTTAATTTAACTATAATTTTAACATTTTAACATAAATGTTTTCCCTTACCAATTCGACAATAGGATCGATAATAATCATTCAGTAAGGTCACAAACTGGCACAGAGCTCAGTCAAACTAATGCGTGACCATTACTATAACTCTTGTATTATTAACATCAATATCATCTGGAGTCGAACCCCCGAATTTAGTGTCTTCACTTCGCTAACTACGGAGATTGCCGGGGAATAGAATTGGGTCTAAAGACGTTAGGAAAATTACAACAATGCACAGGAAACTCAATGTAGGACCCTCTTTATATTAGCAGTAGCAGTATAGCATCGCAAGTCTGTGACGTCACAAGGGTACTTACGCTATAGCTTAACATAGGCCCAACTATGCTTACGTGCTCTAAAGGTGTTCAAGAATAGGCTTTTTTTTTAACTTTAATTTTTGACAGTCATCTTTTTCAGATAACTTTATGCTGAAATAATTTGTGAGGTATAATTCAATTTTTCTACTTTTCGCGGGTTTCCATTACCCCTCTGGATATTCCAAATTAACCTCCTGTTGGGAACCCCTGTTCCCATAAATGTCCCCACTTCTGATACTGAGAACGCAGACCCGGGCTGGTTCTGCTACTGCCCATTCGAGATGTTCTGGGCTTCTGCCTGATTTTTCATAAATTTCTGCAACATTTGTGGCCTTTCCTCATATTTTCAATCTGTTGAACACCATCTCTCCTCCTCTAAACCTCACGTTCTCTTCCTCACTGAAACTCAGGTGTCTGGGACGACTGACAGTAACCCCTTTTCTGTACTCTCTCTCTCTCTCTCTTTATTTATTTATTTATTTATTTATTGTGTGTGTGTGTGTGTGTGTGTGTGTGTGGCCTATTTCAATATTGTAATTAAAAATATTAATTCACTTTTTTATCTTTAAAAGTAATATTTAACACTAATTATTATTATTATTATTGGCTAATATTAAGTTTCGCTGAGATCAAATTACACTAACTTTGGTGGTTGTTTTAAGTTGGTTTGTCATTTCCTACATGACCAATTTCGACCAGGCAGGATCTTTGTAACAATTGTAAAAATTGGTGTCCGCGAAACTTAATATTTACCTTATTATTACTATTAAACTCTGGATACGCTATCGGATACTGATTGGAACTAAATTAATTACAAATAAATTAATTAGTGAATTAATATGGAAGAGACGAATAGTTTAGTTACTGCTGCAATTAAATTTTCTTCAGTAATTCCGTATAACTAAAAGAGAGAACGTTAATATGATAAGAGGAACTACGATATCTGTTAAAGAAATATTGGAATATTTAATTTCATTGTGAAAGTGCAGATTGTAGAACCTAATTGGTAATTGCATTTGACAGTGAAAAAAATTACAAGCTAAATCAATGTGAAAAACTATTTTAAAATTAAATGACTTGAAATTGATATTTAGAAAAATTTCATCATGAATATAGCTTTGATCGTTTACGTAGGAGGAGATTGTAGACACCAATCTACCAGGGAAGTACTCCGCGGGAGATGTTAGACAGAAGATAGGGAGTACAGGAACTCCCGTTTCTCCTGTCACTGTCCTCCTTAGCTGATCTTTTTCCGTCTCATCCACCCTGTGAGCAGTCCAGCATGCTCTGAAAAACACGCTTCTCCCTCTATTCCTCACTATGCATACATGCATCTTTCATTCTTTCACACTACACAACTTTTTCAAAATTTATATTTTAAAAAAAAATTGCATCATTGAGCCTTGGAGACCTTGTTTTTGGCTCTCTCCGTCTTCTGTGGAAGGGTCACTTTTGCGGGCGCTCGCCCTTAGCTCCCTCCTTCCTACACAAAAAAAAAATTTGTGACTTAATTCGGATTTTACATTATACCAAACGTTCCCTGTCTTATGTCCCCTTTCCCTGGCTGCTACGACGGAAGCCAAAATCATACAATTTAAAATAAAGGATCTAGACCATGTTCATAGAATGTTTAAATTTATTGCTTGAAAGAAAAGATCACCTGAAAAATAGAGCTCCCATGTATTCTTGTTTTTTGCTTTACAGTATCACATATAATAAATTATTAAATTGAATGCCCGGTTAGGTCAACTGTGAACCCTTGACGATTGGTTAGGTTAATTCGTGATATTTTCGTTAATTTTAACGAAAACACCACGTTAGTTTTAACGAAAATATTACATTGAGGGCTTTAGTCTTCAGGTGATCCAAAAGAAATACAGGTTGTATCCGAGAAGTCCTTACCCAAAGGGAATTACATTTCATTACATGAACGGGCTTTGAATTTTCAATGGGTTTTTATCATTGAGTAGTCAACTTTTCGAACACCCTGTACTAGCTGAAATTTTAAAGATCAATTTCTCTCGACTTCTCCCCCGAAAGAGCGAGTTTGATCAAGGGAATGACTTTGATTGTTGACAAGTCCGCCAAAACTGCCTGTGGAGAAACAAGAAGTTCAAGTAAGAACCTAACTTTGCAAGCATTCGCCCTTGGCCCCTCCTTCCTGCATAAACACACACACACACACACACACTAAAAGCAGTAGAGTTCCATATGACATGAAATTTTTAAACCGTTTGGTTCTCTGTTAGCATCAAAATAGCTTAAAAAAAGGGTCCTTTCATGAGTATTAGGTTCCAGATTAGGGACTGCACAGACACTAACCGGGAACTTACCGGATCTTTTTTTTTTCAAATTCTTTATTATTTAAAAGACAACAAAGACAGAATAAAAGTATAATTTTCAGAATAAAGGACTGAATTTTAAGTAGTCAATCTTAAGAAGTGCCAAATATGAAGCACTGGTACTGAGAGTTACTTTTCATGCCAATAATTACGTACAATTATTATAAACATTCTTTGTCTGATGAATTTAACTTAATATTTTGATATTAAATGAGGCTGAAGTAAAAGGCAACTTGAAAACATGAGATAAAGGGAAAAACAGCCAAATGACTTCGGTTGTCATGACAAGGCAAATTAATCTGTCTCCCAGGTAACGTCGCGTACATACCTCAGCCGTCTGTTGTGACGTCACATCCATAAGATGCTCTCTCCTGAAGGAGATAATGGCCAGTGCCAGAGTGGGCAGAATTTCCAGAGAAGACCAAGCGAGGATGATGTCCCACAGGTGGAGGAGCTGCTCTGGTACCAGATACCCGCTGAAGGCACGCATGATCCAACGGAATGCCACGGGTAACCTGGGCATACAAAAGAGAAAATGAGAACTATCTCGAGGTCGGCTTTATGGGAAATTCTGTCATTTCCTTATTTAAAATGATATAAATGGATTCGATGTAATGTTTACCCCTTGTATAACCAGGACAAAATTAACATAATACGAAGCTTCTGAGATTATATATGCTGTACAGGGTGTTTCAAAAGTCCTGTCCCATAAGGATTTCAGATTATTTATTACATTTTTCTCTTCCAGGTAACCTATTAAGTTCATAAAGATAATGACGGAATACGCACCCCAATACAAAGTGAAATTGGTGTTGTTACACGTTACAGACATGAATCAGAGGACGATAAATGATCTGAAGGGCAACATACTATCTGTGTGTGCTCACATCTCTAAGGAACAGTTTGCACTTTGAACATCTATTGTAATAATAGAAAAAAATTAATAAGTAATCTCAAATCCCTATGGCACAGGACTTTTGAAACACTTTCTACAGTAGATAGGTAGAGAGATACTGTAGATAGAGAAATATAGCCTAATACAGTAAAACTAACTATTTGAGTATGTAATTAAATTATTGTTTTTAAGTTGAAATACTTTAAAAGTATTAAAAATTCATAATAAAAAGTTTTTCTTAAAGTTTAACTGAAAACTTAAAAGAAGCTAGTTAAGTGTGACGTATCATTTTCACTGAACTCTCAAATTCTGCTGCTGAACTCTGAACTTAAATGAGTGACAGAATACGGAAACGAGTGATTCTCACAATTGGATTCCCACCGAGGAACAATGTTGCCAAAGAATCTTTTCGTTATATTGGAAAAGTTGTTCAAATTGTAAACAGAGACAAACCGCGCCCTGGAACATGAATAAAAACAAAAACAAAATTTAAATCTTAAACTTGTGGTATAGTTTCGGGCTGGAAATAAAATCTCCCAAAAACAATTTCTAAAATTCAGAAAAAATACTAATTGGTAATAGTGCGTTTATGTTTGAATATTTTATTCTTTTCGATAACAATAATGACATTTCTAAAACAGAACCTAATTAGTAATTTTTTATGCTTATTTTTTTTAAATTTTAGTGTTAGGTGAACTTTATCCGAAGTTGTACCTGAGGGTTTTTAGAATCTCATCAACGGTCTTCCATTGGAAGCTGGCAAAAAGTTGGGATGTGGCGAAAATCGTGTGTAGACGAAGATCACGGTGACGGTCTTTTGGGACCACAAAGGGCCTTGCCTGTTGAAGTCTCTGGACCTGAACACCACTGCCAATGCCCACACGTATTGCGAGTCACTACAGGAACTAAGAATTGTCATCCGACGGAAGATACCACAACTCAGGGATCAGAACGTTTGCCTTTTTTACGATTCTACTCGTCCACACACGGTCTTCGCTACATCCCAACTTCTTGCCGGCTTCCAGTGAGCATTTGTCACCCGACCACCGTACAGCCCGGATCTTGCCTCCTCAGACTACCATCTCTTCATCCTCCTGAAAGACCAACTTCGGTGTGCACTTTACTTTAGATGAAGAGGTCTCCAAAATGTCACGAGAACATGGCTTCGTCAGCAGGACACAAACTTTTACCACACGGAGATACATTCTCTGTCCACCAGATCCAGATGGCAGAAGTGCGTCGATGCAAACTGCGTCCAGTGTCCCATACCAGACCCAATGTCGCTTAACTTCGCTGATTGACGGGAAGCGGTGTTACGACACTGACCACGTCTCTCTCTCTCTCTCTCTCTCTCTCTCTCTCTCTCTCTCTCTCTCTCTCTCTCTCTCTCTCTCTCTACCTTTACGTATAAGATCTGTGACACGTGGAACAGTTTACCTTCAGAAGTTGTGAACAGTTCCTCTGTGGATCATTTCAAGAAAAGGTTAGACCAAATCTTGCACACTATTTGAGTGTGTACAAAATTTTCCCTGGCACCCGTTGCCATTGGTACCTCCTCGGTATGGGCCGCAAGGCCTTTTGAGGTACTTATTTTCCTTGTAACACACTCTCACTCTCTCTGTGTAAATAGTAAATATTTTTTCTCACGGATTTACAACTTTAATTGTAATAACCTGCGGGTAACTACTGACGCAGTGCAGCCTGTTCCAGAAGCGTTGGTACATCTCTCTAAAGGTGAAGTATAGTTCAACGGAGTCTTCATACAAGCAGCAAAGTGGGGCCGCTTTTGCCATTGAGATGTAAAACAAAAAGAATACATTGAATAATTTAAAACGATAAGATGTAAACAAGTCTTCAAAAGATTTCAATGTTTTGGGAATTTAATGAAATAAAGAGGCCTTACCATACATTGCAAATCCGTGGAAAGGCGTTACTCCGCAAGGGGGATAGGCGAGTAGGGTGTCAGGTTGGGGGGCATTCCCCCTTGAGAGTGCCAGGGATGGGGTAGCGCTGCTGTTCTCAAAATGGTGTAACACTTCCGTGTCTCGGAAGAAGCACAACAAAATCTTTAACGCAAAAATGTTACGCTATTAAGAGTTTCGAGGAATGGTTGGTTGGAGACTGACAGTTGGTTTGGTTTGAGTTGGTTTGGTTGGTTGGAATTTGAACTCATCTCGAAAGGCCCGGGTTCGATTCCCACCTTCGAAACCACAGTTGGAGTTGGTCCACTTTTGTAATTGATCGGGCTCAGGTCACTCTCTCTGGAGTTTACGCCCTTCTCCTTCTGGGAAAATAGGGGTTCGATTCTCATCACCCGCGGCGATGATGGGACTCGAATCCGCTCATTCGTAGCCTGAGTCCAACCGAGCCATATGAAGACTTATGAACGATCCTTCTACACACAAATCAGGATGATTCCAATAAACCACAACCAAACTTGACAGAAGACAAGGACATTATTCTTGAACCTAGTGACTTCCCGGGCCACCGAGAGGACTTGGTGTTCCCGGACATAATAATAATCTTTAGAGGGGAATTATGGCAGGTATGCACTCGTCCTTTTTATCCCGAATAAGTTGTTTATGACATCCACTAAATGTCGTATTTCTTTCTGGGCATTTCTACTCCAAAGCGAGAATTAAATCCTCGTCTTTTATCCGGGCTCAGTCCACTCTTCTTCTCGTGTTGCGAGTGGCGCCTCAAATGTATTTATCCTGTAGAGAGGAACTTTGAAACGAAGTCAGAACCAACTATTGTCTCCAACCAACGAAGAACACTCCTCCATCTACGTAAGTGACGCGAGGAAAATATCATTTATAGAAAGAACCCTTTCGTGCGTAGGAGCATTTTACAGAAGTGGGTCGTCATACTAACTTCCAGCAATGTCAACCCTCCTTTACACACACACACACACACACACACACACACTATAAAGTTAATTACTATTAGTATAAACGTACTTGATGAAGAGAATCTTCAAATACGAAGTAATGATCGTCGTTGGAGCACGTCAATTGAATATCCTGAAGTAAATAATATAATGACACTTAATTAATTATTAATTAAATTTGTAATTTTTATTAATTTTATCCTCATTAATTATAATGACATTGTTGTTAATTATTCGTTTATTAAGTTTAATTATTATTATTATCAATTATTTAGAGAGATATATTTGTTACATTTATTCAAAATCTTTTAAAATTTTGAACTTGACAAAAAATCTGAACAATTTTCTACTGATTTTTCAGTCTTCGTGACTTTGTGTCCTACAATGTACGGTTTTGACCACTCTTCCACGTCGGAAAACCACTTCCCGTTAGATCAGCGAGGTCAAGCGACCTTGGGTGTGTTTGGTGGTTGGATGGGGATCGTCTTCCGCGATCGGGTAATGTAGTGACCCGGAGGTGGTGGTTCGGATCTCGGGTAAAGATGTTGGTCCTCTCCGTCACGTGGACTTTGCCTTTACGAACGGCGTTGAACCCCTCCCCCCTCTAAAATTATTATTATTATTATTATGATTATTATTATTATTATTACGAACAGATAGAAGTGATCGATGTTTTCACGAACGAAACTTGACCTAACCGGGTATAACCTAAACTAACCTTGACATGCCCATAATTTTGGGTACGTATGCAGTTCCTCCCTTTGTTTCCATAAAAAAAAAATTGTTGAATTACCTTTTTGACGAGTCTGTCAATGAGTAAATCATGGTCGAAGACGAGATTTTTTAGTGAGGCAAAATGGCTTCCATGCTGAGGATTAAACATTTAATTTATGATAATAATAATAATAATAATAATAATAATAATAATAAAATTTAAAATCTATAAAAGATTTCTCATTGGCCAGAATCGGAGAAGCTGCTCGTTATTCGTAAAGTTTATAAGATACTTTTAATTAAATGGGTATTTCAAACCTGTTGATTTATCTCCAAGCCCAAAACCTGTTGCCAAATTCCTGCCCTGAGGGATGGCGGACAGCCTTGCTTGCAGAGTTCTTTACTCATGGGTCCGTGGTTCCTTTCCAAAACTGAAGCGGAAGAAGGTCTATTTTGGAAACAAGGACATAACCCCAGTCATCGTCTTACAAACACGATTATTAGAGGTCTTCACTCTAATGAAGAAGGTGATGACGTTATATTTGATGCATGACTTAAATAAGGCATTTGAAATCCTCTTAAGATCCGCTCCTCACCTTTTCTTCCCAGCAAGAGTCTTTCGGAGGCCAAAGACATGTGGGGTTTGTATTCTCCTGCCACGGAGTCATCGAGACCGATGTGTTTGCAACACGCGGCGATTTCCCCGTAGAACTCCACCTAAACACGGACAAACACGCTTTTCACTATTCTTTTTAATGTCTTTATTCTTGTACTAATTTCACCGTCTGATTACTCGCCACTCAGTGTCATTACCATTCCTATTCTCGGTCCGTGATTGAGAATGTCCAAAGTGGAAAATACAGATTTGAGGAAAGAGTTTATTTATTTGAGAAAGAATCTCAGTCCTATTCGCATCCGCGGTAAAGACGCCGAATAAGAAAAGCTAATATTTTCTAACCTAACTCAACTTAACCTAACCTAACCAAATCCGGACCAAAGTGATGGATGAGACCAAAACCGTGGATGAGAATGAGAATGGCATCAAATGAAAACAGAGCGATTTGAGAATTAGACCTACTTCCTTTGAGATTCTCACTCACGCGCAGATTTTTCACTCTTAGGTCGGAATGAAATGAGAATCACATTCACTGAGATGATACCAACCTTCTTAGTTACTCCTCAGCTGGTTAAAAGACGTTGCACGAGTCAATTCACCTCATATTAACATACATTCTCCCACTCACTCACACTCTCGCGGGCTACGTCGTGGCTGTTACAACGCTGTTGAGCTACGAGTACCCTCTATCGCGGGACCACCCTGGGTGTTAGTATGGAAACTAAATCATTCTTACTCTCATTTTATCGTCATGATTTATGCAGTCAACTTCCGTGAAGGATGAAAAGTTATTCTCGGAACAACTGTTTTTGAACACTCCTGAATTCCTTTACCCTTTACCATTCAATATTTAATTTTCCATTCTCTAAGAATTAATAATAATAATAATAATAATAATAATAAGTGCTTACCAGTCCTTTGATATCTCTAGTCTTCAATGGAAGTTGTATCATACCCCAAAGATTCTCGTCTCTGAAAGTGAAAGGATTCCACTTTCATTAATCGATGTGATGAAATATTCCGACCATTTTTAGGTGTAAAGTATTGTTCTTCCCTTCCACTGATAAGATTTCATTTCCCATCTGCACGAACTCTAATCACACACACACACACACACACCACACACAAAAAAAAAAAAACGCAAAGAAAATGTTTGATTGGAGTCATTTTACAATTTTTTCTGATAATCTTTCAATGTCGAGACCACCAATACCAAATTTAGATTTCATAAATATGTTGTCATGACAACATGAAGACCTCCTCTCTTGTTTATATTTTGTATTCATGACGTATCAGAATCTTTTAAACTTATGGAAAGAAATGGTGAACTTAAAATCAAAAGATTTTGAATACAGGAATAAATTGGCTATAATTAACAACGTAATTCTCTCTCTCTCTCTCCTCTCTCTCTCTCTCTCTCTCTCTCTCTCATATGCACTTTCAACTATCATCTGTATTAGGTCATGATCAACCTTTCGGGGGGAAAACATCTTAAATATAGGAGCATATCTTTAAAAGCATCAAGTGATCGACTGATAATCATAAATTAATGATCGACAGTGTATCACACTTCAAAGACGTGATAATCACATGCTTTATGACGTCATAGTCACGCATCAGTGAGGAAGAACTTACGTGTTCTCATTATAATTCGGATTTCGGAGAGCAGACAAAATCTCCAGGAAATCTTTGGCGGCATAGACAGGCCGAATTTCGCTCAAGTCTGAAAGTAAATACCGAAAATCAAGTCTCTGTTAAATAATTACAATCCTGAGATACTATGTAGCCAGATTTTTGACAGTCGAAAGCCATACCCATTTCATACGTGATACCAAACAGAGTGAATCTTATACCCAAGTTAGGCGTACGCTAGGTTAGGTGGTAGTAGAAAATTGGTTAGCAATTGTTCCCGTCATCAGCTTTCAGCCAATCAGGGGTCATGGGCGTGCCTTTCGGCTTTGTAAAAAAAAAACTCCAGTAGTCGGAGAACTACATATGGGTATTACCGAATTCCGTAAATGAGTTATATTGTACCATTGGTTACAAAAGTCGTGATACACTAAGCCACACCTCTATCTCACGTCCAAGTCTATCCCAGCTTTTGTACGGGTTACGTCACAGCCACGTCATTACACCGTTTCCCGTTAAAACGGTGAACTTAAGCGACGTTGGGTCTGTTCAGCAGGTGGATGGGTGATTATGATGTAGCAACCCTTAGATGATTCGGATCCCACAGAAACCTGTAGGTCCGTTCAGTTACGTGACCTTACTTACGAAGGATTTTAAACAACCCCAAAACATCACCTCCAAACTTTTGTTAATAGCTTAAGTGCGAGTCAGTAAAAAGTTTTTCCTGCTTCAGACAACGCACCCCTTCGCTCATAACTCTGTTTAGGGTATGAGCGGCTCGCAGCATCATTGACAAGTATATAAATGGTCAACGTACAAACGAGGGTATGTACAGTCCATAAAAATCATAAAAATTACTAGTTAGTAATATTGTGTTGTACTTCGGATATTTCATTCTGTTTTGATGACAGTAACACATTTTAGAAAATAGTCATTACTAATTAGTAATTTTTTATGCTTTTCAAAATTTTGTTTCTAGGAGAACTTTTTTCCGAAAACGGTACCCGTTTCATCCAGAGAAAGTTCTTTCCATCTCTCTTTTAGGTCTTCCTTTTCTTGTCGCGGTCTTCGACGAGCCAGAGGAACCCCAATCTCTGACGCCATGCTGTTTATGCACTTCACCAGACGCCTCTCCCAGGAACTCTGAAAGAAATGTGAAAAAAAAAGGTTCAAAGACTCATTAAAATAATTGAAGGGCAAAAAGGGAAAGTCTGCTATATGCCATGTCCCCGCAACGGTATATAGCAGACTTTCCCTTTTTGTCCTTCATATTATAACCATTCAAACTACCCTCCTCTTAATAGAAACATTTCAATTAACCTAAATAAACCTAACATTTTTTACGTAAAATATGATCCATTAGTATAATATTTGAATATATATACAAAAGCATTCCTTGAAATATATTTAGTGATAAAAGCCCAGCGTCTTAACCACCAGGTTACCCAAGGTACTCATTTACCTACCAAACAATTTTTTGGTATGGAATGATGAATAGCTGGTTGAGCCTCGCGCCGTCTGCCTTCGACGGGACTCGAACTCGGGGCTGATGGATTCGTAGTCAGTGATGCTAACTACTACTACTACTACTACACCGTTACGTTAATATCTGTAGCAGATCATTTTTCCTTTACCTGAGCATTCACTGACCTTCAGATAGGCACTTAAGCCTACATAGCTCTGTAACCTGCATACCTGTGCTTTCCTTAAGTATGCCAAAGGTTCCTTGAGAATCTGTCTTGAAATCTCGGGATTAACCAGGAGTGTCGGATGTATTTGCATAAGGTGGAACAAGGCGTTACGAAGGCGTGTGTCCAACGTGGAGCTTTTGGCCAATTCGAAACAATCTGAGGCGAAAGTTTCTTTCGGGAAAGGTTGCGTGGCCATTGCGGTCTGCGAGGAAAAATATAAGTTCTTTACGCCTACGAACAGTGACGTAATGTTGCGGAAAGTTTGTGAACCTACTCAAAGGTTGACTAAATTTACTGTAATCCTGTTTTTGATCTTACTCGAAAACCAGTGCTTGAAGAGGGGCGGGATGCCATCCCGCTACTTCTCAAGAAGTTTAAAACCATCCCGCTACCTTTTATCACCATTTAAACCATCCCGGAACTTATTGAAGGACGCCATTGCTTTAAATTAAGAAGAGTTTGAAACTAATATAAAATTACGTGAGTTTTCCTTGAATATCGGCGATACTCAAGTATTATTGTTAGTTTGTAAAGCCCCCTTCAGTCAATCGTGATAGCAATCGTAGCCAATGTTGTACACCGCTTCCCGTTGATCAGCGAAGTTAAGCGACATTGGGTCTGGGTAGTAGTTGGATGGGAGACCGTCCTCCGCGTCCAGATTATGTAGCGACCCGTGGTTCGGATCCCACGTAAAGCAGTAGGTCCCTCCGTCATATAACCTTAGATGTTGCGAAGGAGGTTAAACAACTCTAATCATTATTATTATTATTAATTGATCTTCGAGTAGCCATTTCAAATGGGACGTATCCTACAATCTAATCATCATACTGCAAATGAAATGTGAAAAAAAAACTGGTGAAGTTTATACTAGAAAGTGATCAGAACGTAGGCTTCTTGGTCGATGAATCTACCACTATTAGCAAAAAGACTGCGTTAGTTATATGTTTGCGTGCGAAACTACCAGAATCGACTGATGCAAGTAGGTTTTTTTTTTTTACATAATAGAACTAACGAACACAGAAGCTACTACTGTTGTGGAAACATTTCTGTAACGTTTAAAATAATGCATTAAAATATATAATATGAAAACTTTATCAACTGTGCGCTCAACTCATCAGTAGGGCGTTCAAAAGTCAATAAAGTCAAATTGTTTCCTATGGGGCACTTTTCGCTGAAACGACTGAAAATGCAATAAAAACACCTGTAGGGGGTATATTACCAAAGTTAATAGGTCAACCAAAAGTCAACTTTTACCTGTTAGGTCAAAAAATAGCAATGAGGTAGATAAAGTCAATTTTTTTGAATAAATAATTAAAATAACTAAAAATTGTTTGCTGAAATAGGAACTCCTCCAGAACCGATTGTAATACGTTGGGCAAGCTGGCTGAACGCTGCTTTTTATTATGCAGACAATTTTCCAAATGTGAAGACAATTGTGGAAAATTTTGAAGATGAAGGAATCATTGTTCAGAAGGCTAAAGAGAGTGTTGCTAATGAAAAACTGCCAAAGCAACTAATGTCAATCAAAATGAATTATAGTTTGATTGCTAGCTTAGTGACTAGGATGGAAGCATCTGATTGCACCATTAGAGAGGCATATGAAACCATTTCTTCTATCAACCTTGGCGAAGATATGTGTTCAGTCAAACAATACATTGAAACAAGACTCAAGACAAATGGTATTTGTGAAATAATTAACCTCAGTAGACCTGAAATCTCACCAACAGTTTATGGTCAGCTTTTGCAATGTCAACCAACAACTGCCGCTGTAGAGAGATCTTTCTCCATGCTTAATAAATTATTAAGTAAGGATCGCAATTTTTTGCCAGAAAATGTCGGCAAATACTTCATAATTTACCACAATCGGTCAACTGATGTAGAAGAGCAAGAATAAGTAATTAAAGTATCGTTTTTATTATTGAAAGTAAAGGCAACTTTATAAGTCAATTTTTTCAATTCGTAAGGTCAACTTTCTTAATTTTTTCGGTCAACTTTTGACTGCCCTACTCATCAGATTCGCTGCATTTTGAAAACGATATTCACGTAGTGACAACTCAATCAACCTATTTTCTATTTTAGAATGCTAAAATATATTTTAGTCTTATCCTCCGCGTGTCAGGGCCACAAGGCCTATTTTTTTAAAAGCCTACTGAATAGTTTCTACCCAGTCAACAATTATCGTAGGCCGTAGGGTTACAGTCAATTTTTAGAAATTATAGTAGGATATCATTGGTATATCGTATGAAACCGACGATGACGAAGATAAGTCAATGCCGACTATAGCGGTTCTCAGTGCATGTATGGCTTTTACAATAATGCTTGCAAAACCTACTATATTCCGACGCCAGGACGCCAGGTATTGAGTTGGAGTACACTAATATAAGGATATAAATAGGTAACTAATAAAATAACATATAGAACATCAACGTACATTTATTTTTCCTAAATATTTAGAAAATTTGGTATAAAATATGGTACTTTCCTGTTATTCCGGACCAGACCCCTGATTTATCCTTGATAAACTTCCCAAAAAAAAGATATGCCTTTGATTCTGATCGTTTAAAGTTGTTGAGAACCTTGAGAAGTTTAGATTCCTCAGTGACTGACTTACAATTGAATGAATGCCATGCTTTCATTATTCTGGATCTTGACTTAGCAACATTTGCACTACAGTACAAAGATGCCTGTGCATTAGCCGGTGTTTCAAGTATTGGAACATCAAACCTGATGAAAAGACTTCTGCAGTTAGAAAATCAGGAATTTGATGTGTTGATCTTTGCACTTGGTCGGATTGTTGCAGCAAAACCGCATTCAGCAGATGTGTAAAGACTCATTAAGTCTTATAATGTTCTCAAAACAGCCGATCGTTCGCAGCTGTCTTCAGATGTGCTCATGAACTATCTTTATGTTAGGCATAACATGCCAGTTGTGTCACACTTTGATCCAAGAAGTGCGGTGTTACTATGGTTGAATGACAAAGTAAGAAGAGATGTAGAACCAACAAAGCACAAGACTCAACGATGGTATGGGTCAATGTTTTTAGAAGCGTCAGATATTGAAAAACCTGTTACCAGTACTAAAAAAATTGTTTAATTTTGAATATACTACTAATTTTGAAAGTCTGATTCGTTGTTTTTGTATTTTGTCACAGGTGTGTATTTTTAAAATTTCCTTAGAATAGCCTATGACATGATAAGTGTCGTCAAGCGCACGTTCTGTGAGGGCCGTTTGGAAAAAATTATAAAGCTCTGCAGTATCATTTTCATGAAGCCTCTATGGATCAAAAACGTACTGAAAGAGATCGAGCACAATACACGGGACTTAAAAAGAAACTGATACAAATTTTGTGCTTAACATAGGACTCATGTTAGATGCCTTGACAGAACTTGAACATCTCTTAAAGAAATTACAAGATAGACAAGTTACAGAAGCTCATCGTCTTATTTATTTGAAGTACCACGCGTTCCAATCAATAACACACAATCCAGGAGAATATTATGAAGCAGTTCAAAATGCAGTCAAGAAATTAGAATTTCAAGGAATTAAATTAGAGCATGGTAAAGTACTTGAAATTAACCAGCAACAGTTTTTCCAGAAATTAAGTGATAACATAAATAATCGAATGTTTACAAGAGCTTCTCACATTTCATCGTGCGGAATGGATAAACAATTAAACAGATCTAAATACAATGAATTAATCAACAGTTTGGAGATTTTTGATACATCAAAATGGCCTAAAGATAGCGACTCCTGTTTTGGAGACAAGCAGGTTCGGGAACTGGCTAAAGCATTCAATGTCGTTAATTGGTGAAGCTCCCGCACGGAGGTCTGGTAAGCGCATTAATGAGAATATTTGGAAACATCTTTGAAGGTATGTTGCACATAATGAGTAAACTTATGTATTAAGAGTATGAACATAATTATATCTAATATAAAGTAACCTATATTTTTTTTTATGAATAGTCTTTATGTTTAAATTTCAATTCTAGTTCTATTACGTATAATCAATTTTGGTCTACTTCAAATAGGTGCTTTAGCACCGATACACTAAAAAAAATCTTCGTGGGAGAGGATACCCCTCCCACACCCATCCCAGCTCTCTCATCAAATCTCCGCACAACCATCCCGCTACCATTTTTTTTTTTGCCACCTCAAGCAGTGTCGAAAACAATTTAGAATTTTTAGTTTAGTTCTTCTCTTATCTGCGCAATGGTTAAACCGACTTAGGGTGCGTGTGAGCAGTGGGGTCGGGAAGGTGTTGCATTCAAATTACAGAAAGGTAAAATTCATCAATACGCTGCTTTGTAGAAAGTTAGGTTGGGTAAGTTCAGGCCATATGATTGTTTGGCTAGGTGCTGTTAAGTTTGGTTAAAAGAGAGTCACTGAGTTTGCCCGTTTGATAAACTAGAGTATCTTGTACCAATGAAACGAATTCTTGTGTTCGCATCTCTCTCTCTCTCTCTCTCTCTGGCCAGGTGCTGGCCTGGATAGTGTTCGATGTACCGCGACAGTCGTTGCCGATAGAATAGTCAAACTGAGCGCGTTTAAGGCTCCTGGGTCAGACCAGTTTCTCCCCAGAGTGTTGCGGGAGGTGCGCGACCAGGTGGCTCCCCACCTGGCTACAGTCTTCAACAAATCGTTGGAGACGGGCCAGGTGCCTGGTGACTGGAGGCAAGCCAACGTGACCCCTATCTTTAAGAAAGGGGATCACAAAAGTCCAGGGAACTATCGTCCCATTAGTCTCACTTCAGTTGTAGGTAAATTATTAGAGGGGATAATAGCGGATAGGATCGTTGACCATTTGGATTCCTACAAGCTGCTTGGGGACTCCCAACATCGGTTTAGATGGCATAGGTCGTGTCTCACCAACTTGCTCGAGTTTTTCCACGTCATGTTGGGTGAGTATGACAAGAGTAGGGCGATTGATATACTTTATCTCGACTTTCAGAAAGCCTTTGATAAGATACCTCACCGCCGGCTAATGGCGAAAGTCCGCGCGCTGGGTATTGGTGGGGAAATAGGTAGGTGGATTGAAAACTGGCTGAAGAATAGGCGGCAAAGGGTTGTAAATAAAGGGGTTAGTTCGGGTAGGGCCTCGGTCACTAGTGGGGTTCCTCAGGGTTCCATTTTGGGGCCACTGTTGTTTATCATTTACATAAATGATATCGACGGTGGTATCGTCAGTAGGATCGCCAAATTCGCTGATGACACCAAGCTTGGGGCCAATGTTGGGACTCCCGAAGCGATCGAGCAACTGCGTGCGGACCTAGGTAGGATAGGAGAGTGGTCCGAAAAATGGCAAATGCCGTTTAACTTGGATAAATGCAAAGTGATGCACATTGGCTATGCCAATCCCAAGTCGGATTACTCGATGTTGGGGAGTGATATCGAGGCCACTGATTTGGAAAAGGACTTGGGTGTGCTAATTAGCAGCGACCTTAAGTTTACGAAACAGTGCGTAGAGGTGGAAAAGAAAGCCCAGAAGTTGTCGGGTTATATCAGGAGGCAATTTCAGTTTCGGAACAAGGAGATTGTGCTCTCTCTGTACAATTCCCTGGTTCGGCCGCACCTGGAGTATGCTGTGCAGTTCTGGTCGCCCACCCTCAGGAAAGATATTGACAGGCTGGAGCGAGTGCAGGCGAGGGCCACAAAGTTAATCCCTTCTGTTAGGCATATGGGCTACAATCGACGCTTACGTGCCCTGAACTTGTTTTCGCTGGAAACTCGGAGGCTCCGCGGTCAACTCATCGAGGTTTTCAAGCTGTTACGCGGGTTCAACGATATCGATTTTAGAAGCATGTTTAGTTTAAATGATAACCCAACTCACAACAATGGTTGGAAGTTGGATTTGAAACGGTTTAGGACTAGTGTGTGTGGGAATTACTTTACGTATAAGATCTGTGACACGTGGAAGAGGTTACCTTCAGAAGTTGTGAACAGTTCCTCTGTGGATCAGTTCAAGAAAAGGTTAGACGGTGGCATCGTCAGTCGGATCGCCAAATTCGCTGATGACACCAAGCTTGGGGCCAATGTTGGGACGCCGGAGGCGATCGAGCAACTGCGTGCGGACCTAGGTAGGATAGGAGAGTGGTCCGAAAAGTGGCAAATGCCGTTTAACTTCGGTAAATGCAAAGTGATGCACATTGGCCACGCCAATCCCAAGTCGAACTACTCGATGTTGGGGAGTACATAATATCGAGGCGACTGATTTGGAAAAGGACTTGGGTGTGCTAATTAGCAGCGACCTTAAGTTTACCAAACAGTGCGTAGAGGTGGAAAAGAAAGCCCAGAAGTTGTTGGGTTATATCAGGAGGCAATTTCAGTTTCGGAACAAGGAGATTGTGCTCTCTCTGTACAATTCCCTGGTTCGGCCGCACCTGGAGTATGCAGTGCAGTTCTGGTCGCCCACCCTCAGGAAAGATATTGACAGGCTGGAGCGAGTGCAGGCGAGGGCCACAAAGTTAATCCCTTCTGTTAGGCATATGGGCTACAATCGACGGTTACGCGCACTGAACTTGTTTTCGCTGGAAACTCGGAGGCTGCGAGGTCAACTGATCGAGGTTTTCAAGCTCCTACGTGGGTTCAACGATATCGATTTTAGAAGCATGTTTAGTTTAAATGATAACCCAACTCGCAACATTGGTTGGAGGTTGGATTTGAAACGGTTTAGGACTAGTGTGTGTGGGAATTACTTTATGTATAAGATCTGTGACACGTGGAACAGGTTACCTTCAGAAGTTGTGAACAGTTCCTCTGTGGATCAGTTCAAGAAAAGGTTAGACCAAATCTTGCACACTATTTGAGTGTGTAGAAAATTTTCCCTGGCACCCGTTGCCATTGGTACCTCCATGGTATGGGCCGCAAGGCCTTTTGAGGTACTTCTTTTCCCTGTAACTCCTTGTAAATCTCTCTCTCTCTCTCTCTCTCTCTATATATATATATATATATTCTTGATGAAATGCGTTATGAGTTATAGTCATATAAAATGAATGAGATTTACATGTTACATAATTTAGGGCATGGTTAATTAATCATTTTTAGGAAAAAGTTATGAATGATGAAATTTTCTAATTAATCAATGGTTAACTGATTAAAAATTAATAAAAATTAAATACTTCTGAAAAGAGTAAGAAAGAGCTTTATTGTTTCTGTTGAGTGATATAAGACCGAAGAAAACATTTTGCTCAAACATTTAGTTTGCTTTAGTTCAAGAAATCAGGCATGGGCGGATTAGACAGTTTACACACGCAGAAAGGTGTCAAATTCAAATGATACATTACAGAATTTAAGGTAAAATGATGGTGAAATTATGAGGAAAATTAATAATTTCCCATAATTTTCTAAAAATATTTTTTGATTATTAATAATTAAATTCGAAACTGATTAATTGATTGATCAGAACCCTGCCCTAGTTACATTACGAGTACATTACATTACATTTGGAAAATACGAAACCACTTGGCCCTGTCGAGGTTATCCAAGTAATGAGCTGTATTTTATAATCTAATTTTTCAAAATGTAAATTTCAACTCAGGTAATTAACCTTAAACTATTTACAGAGATACCAAAGCGGCAAAGCCTATAGTAGGCTTTGGAGATACGGAAGTAGACTACATAACTTCAGCTAAAATATGTACTGTTAATTAAAAACGATCCAGATGTAATATTATATTTCCCTGTTTCATCGACAGCCGGACAGTGATTAATGTTTATGAATAAAATCATTAATTTGTTAAATATTTTGCACAGAATGATCACTAAGCTACATCAAAGATATTATATATATATGGGTCACAATTAAACACGTGAAATGAATGAATGATGCCATCCACAAGGACTAGGCGTACTTCTGAATACACGAAAGGCCTTGGAATCATTTTTCTTTTTCCTTGTGAGTTTGTATCATATATATATATATATATAAAAGGAGAGCGAGATACAAATGTATATTTTGCACAATACACTCGATCGTGACGTTACACGCGCCTGTCATGTCCAAGTCGTATGTACGAATCAATCACAGTGTTCTAATAAAAATGACATTTTGAAAGTGAAGAAGAGCTTCAAACTTTCTTCTGTTATTCGATAACCCCAAATCATCCTATTTATAATACCAAAGCATTTCAGTGACTTTTCTATAAAGTCAGAACGGTAAAAAAAAGAGTTTTCTATTTGTCAAAGCAAATTGCTAGTTTCACATTGGCTCAACTTTGGTTGTTTACGGACATACGAAAGGAAAATAAATGACGAGCTCAACAATATTTTAAGATTTAAAACAGAATTTTACTCTCGTACCCTGAGTCAGTCTAAAGTTTATTAATTACACCATTTTCTTTCGATCATACGCAATTTGTTTCAGTGTTTTTGTTTACGTTTGAATCGGAGCCAATTAAATTCGAGTTACGTGGAAAGTAAACAGAAACAGAGTAACATAGTCTAACTCTAATATAATAAATATACCAAGTTAGCTCATAAGCCCTGTTTTCACTTTTCAGTGATAAGAATTCATAGTAAAATTAGTTCGTAGCACTTCCTCAGTGAATTTTTAAAAAAGTGGGAATTCTACGAGTCTCGTTCAAGTGTGAATTTTGAAGTTAACTCGGATAGGCCTAAACGTAAGTGTGTAATGGCTGCTAAGTTTGGGTTAGGGCCAGGAGCAATTCGATATAGTCAATATAACTTATTATTATTTCCTGAGAGATTAAAAATTTGTACTTTGAAGTGTGTACCAAAATCTGTTTTCTTGTTTTACATTTTCTTAACATTATATTAAGTTGTAGTATTTTCATTTTAGAATAAACTTCGTGGATGAGATGAAATGGCTTGAAATATTATACAGTATTAGACTAGCCTACGTTGGGTTTGCCAAATAGAAGACATTTTGGAGCAAGTGTAGCTTACGTCTCCCTGACGCAAAAGGGGACACAAACTACACTAGGTCAAAGTTGGGGAACGTAAACTACAGGGTGGGCCGTAAGTTTCCATACATAGGAAAAATAAACATTTTTTTATGGACAACCATTTTTATTTATATAATATGCTCTACATGGTTGCCATTGTTTTGAAAACACATTTCAATACGTGTTCCCCACTGTTGATGAACACGCATTAGCACAGTTGACGTTATGCTTGTAATGGCGTTGGTGATACGTTCCTTTAGATGATTTATGTCTCGTATCTTTTCCTGATACACCATGGCCTTCAAGTGCCCCCAAAGATAGAAATCAAGGGGGGTGAGATCTGGGGATCTGGGAGGCCACTCCACAGGACCACGCCGACCAATCCAAGCATCCGGAAACTGCTGATCCAAATACCGACGCACGTGAAGACCATAATGAGGTGGAGCTCCATCTTGCTGGAAGTAAACTGGGAAGTTACCTTCCTCGTTTAGCAGGGATGGGAAAATCTCTTCTTGCAACATGTTAAGATACCTTTCGGCATTAAGATTTCCACTGACAAAAAAAATTGGTCCAATAATTCTGTCACCCCATATCCCGGCCCACACCATCACTTTACCGGCACCTTGCAACTTCGTCGGACTCAGCCAGTTAGGGTTAGCATTACTCCAATAACGTATGTTTTGCCGATTAACCTCTCCATTGACGTAAAAATTTGCTTCATCAGTAAACAAGATCTTACAAACGCATATTCTTAGGGTATCTGAAACATAAAAACAAACGTTTAAATTTTCCTATGTATGGAAACTTACGGCCCACCCTGTACACTAGGATCTTTAGGAGACATTTTTAAATGAATCCATCATATATATATATATATATATATATATATATATATTGACGATTGGTTAGGTTAAGTCGTAATATTTTCGTTAGTTTTAACGTTTTATTTGATTAGATATACGCGGACAAAGTTGGGGGGACCTAGTATGTTTCATGGACTGCTCTCGATTTTCCTACGAAATTGCAAACGAGGGCAGTCGATGACCCTGATTTTGTTTCTGCAATCGGTTTTCTTGAGAAACCTAACCTGACCTAACGTAACCTGACCTGACCTGACCTAATGAGTTTCTTATACTATTGTTTTTTGCAAGATATCGCACTAATTCTTGTCATTTTTTTTGCAGAACATTGAGTGATATTTGTATTAATTTGAAGTGGCTATGGCAAAATGTGCCTTAAATAAATTTATTCAATATCCAATAACATTTTTCTCTATCATTTCTCAAGAAAACCGATTGCAGAAACAAAATCAGGGTTATCGACTGCCCTTGTTTGCAATTTCGTAGGAAAATCGAGAGCAGTCCATGAAACATACATACTAGTCCCATTTGGGGAACGCAAACTACACTAGGCACTAGGGGGAACGTAAACTACACTTGCTCCGACATTTTGAATCGATGCGCTTTGCAAAACAATCAGAGATATTCGTACTTAGTATAAATCAAAATTGTCGGGAAATATCGAGCCTTTTCCGTTTGGGGGCTAGCAGCGAATTTTAATGAAAATCGGTATACTAATGTAGTTTTGGTCACTGATTTAAAAAATAACTTTGTTTTTTGTGGAGAAATGAAAAACAAACATGTTAGAGCACTTTAAATAATTAATGTGGGTACTTGTGGGTTATGTACCTTAATGTGTTTTAACTAGCTTAAACTAGTTACAGAGGATTGTGTTAAATTTAGCCAGAGTCACAAACTGCTACTGTTTATGAAAAAGTGCTCTAAGTGTGGGAAAGTGTGTTCCTTTGATAAAAATACCCAGTTCTTTCGTTGCCAAAAGCGTCGGTCAAATGGTAAAAAGTGCAACTTTACGAAGAATACGTTTTTTGAAGGATCCTGGTAGATCTGTAAAAGTAGCAGAAAAAATCAAGAATTAATGCCGGTTAGGTCAATTGAATGCTCGGTTAGGTCAACTGTACGCCCTTGACGATTGGTTAGGTTAAGTCATGATATTTTCGTTAAAAACACATTAATTATTTAAAGTGCTCTAACATGTTTGTTTTTCATTTATCCAAAAAAAAGTTATTTTTGAAATCATTGACCAAAACTACATTAATATACCGATTTTCATTAAAATTCGCTGCTAACCTCTAAACGGAAAAGATCCGAAATATCTATTGCAAATAATGAACAAGTCAAAGGTTAGGTTAATTAAATTATATTAAAAGTATCGATGAATTTGACTTGTCCATATATCGACAATGCATTGAGGACTTCCAACAAAGAAATCGTACCTCTACAGTATTTTTTAAGTGTGAAATATATTGCTTAAAAAAAATTGTAATCACAATTTCTACTCATAAAACTAGTATTATTGTATCTAATATGTATACATACAATTAAAGAGATAGAGTATACTTTGAAAAGGAATTATTACCTGAACTTCAGAAATGAAATCGGAGTAAAAAGAAGTATTTTGCAATTCTGATGCCAGACGGTTAACAGTTGCCGTAACGTTCGTTCCAAGATCTGAACCAGGCAGCATCTTCCCCTACTTTCGTTTACTTTCCGAGTATTTTACTTTTTAAAATTGAAAACTTTAAGTTTGAAGCTTTAGTAATATTTAGTCTCTTCACGAGTTAAATCAACTAATTTATCATTTTTATTAGTTGTTAGGTAATTCTAGGCAAAAAACTTTAAAGTCTTAGGAGAAAGTACCACCCGAACCTTAGGGATCCAGTGATACCCGTCATTGGTGGAAACATCTGATGAAACCAATACATATCTCCATTTACAACCTCACAAACTGCTCCAATTCCTCTCTGTTTCTCGTTAACTCTCGCGTCGCATTTGTATCAATTCTACGTTTATGCGCTCATTTACTATGTAAGTACTGTATGTCCTTCCAGTAGAATGGAAGCAGTCTTATTTAAAGAACTGCTCACCGAGCAGCTCCTGCAGTAACGTCCAACTCGTAACAAACCACAAACCTCCCCGACACACTAGCTGCTACTACCCGCTTCACAAAGCGTCCCTCTCAACAGTCACTCCATGCTCATATAAGTGCAGTCCCAGTAGATACTTTTAAAAAACACTTGGACATGTTTTTAGCCAACATACCCGACCAACCCACAGTGTCAGGGTATTCCTCTGCCAGACCAGCCCCCACAAATTCAATAGGGGACCAAATCGTATGGCAGGAGCGAGAGAAAAGAAGGGTGGCGACCCCGTCGTGGCCCCGCCTCAGGAGGCGCTGAGTGGACTTCGTGGGAGCAGCGCACCCCTTGAGGCAGAAGCGCTTTAAGGTAAATTTAAGGTAAATGCTCCGCTTCGGACGGCCGAGATGCACCTGATCTCTGATCTTTCTACTATCTCTGATTTGGGCAGAGGAAACCTTGTGGCTTTCAATGCCTCAAAAACTCAGTTCCTTTATCCGTCTACTCGCCACAATCTTCCACACGTCTATCCCCTTACCTTCTTCAACAATACATAACTCGATCCTTCCTCTTCTCTTAACATTTTTGGCGTTTTCTTTTCTCGTGAAAAGATCACGTACTGTATATTCTCTTTCTAAAACAGTTTCTAAGAGGTTTGGTGTTTCTGTACCGGCTCCGCAGCTCCTTCACCCCGACTCATTTGCTGTCTCTGTAAAGGGGACTTCTCCGCCCCTGTAAGAACACGTTCCTCATGTGTGTAGTGGATCAATCCATACAGCTCTACTTCACCAGGTGGAAACAAAGGTTTTTCGTCTCATCACTTCCCCACCCCTTACTAACTGTCTTCAGTCCCGCTCTCTTGGCCTCAATGTTGCCTCATTCTCTCTTTACTATCGCTATCATAACGGACACTACTCTTCTGAACTCTCTAACTGCATGACTCCTTAAGAAGAGCACGCAGCACCAGACTTTCGACACATTCTCATTCCTTTTTTGTCCAACTTTAACACAAGGATTAATCGGTATTTTCAATCTCATCTGGTCAACTCTGGAAAAATCTTCCTCAATCCATCTTTCCCCCTGTCTATGACCTGCACTCTTCCAAACAGTGTCCAGGCATCTCGTAAACCTTGGACCTTGATTTTGGTTCTCTTCTTCCTCTATGGGGTGGGCGGTTTTGCGAACATTCGTCTTTGGCCCCTCCTATCTACGAAAAAAAGTAAATGCGTCGGTTCAATGACGTCATTCTTGAAGAGATTTTTATTTGATGCGTATTTATGATCACAGGTAGACCTATTTGGTGTGATCTATCCTGGCCAATGTCGTAACACCGCTTCCCGTCGATCAGCGAAGTTAAGCGACATTGAATTTGAAAAGTAATTGGATGGGGGACCGTCTTCCGAGTGTAGACTATGTAGCGACCCGTGGTTCGGATCCCTCGTAAAGCTGCGAGTCCCCTCCGTCATATAACTTTAGATGTTGCGAAGGAAGTTAAACAACCCCATTATTACATTTACGTATTTGGTACCCGTCATCCAGAAAGGTCTATTATATTACCTAGTTATTATAAGAACAATATTACCCAGTTACCTAATGTGGATAATTTAGAAATTGAACTTATGAAGGTGCAGAGCGGCACGCAGGTGTAGATAAAGGTAAAGATACCCGCCCCATCTGTTATAAGTACGAGTCCACCGAACGTCAACAGATGGCGCAACGGAGCTCAAGTCCGCAGTAGGAAGGGGCCCATTATGGCTCGACACCGCTTTACCTCCCCAGCAATGGACGAGAGGCGTCTCTTAATCGAAGTGGGGAGTACGGAGAAGGCGGGGCGCGAACCCAGGCATTTCATCTCAAACGCATGGTATAGGAACTGACTTTACCCAACAGCGGGATAATTACCAGAGTAATTGTCTCCGGAAGGCGAAGCGTTACACGTTCATAGAGGCACACACTGCAGTGGCGTACTAAAGGGGGTGCGAGGGGGGCGGTCCGCCCCGGGTGACAGCCAGGAGCGGGGTGCCATCGGGAGAATTGAAATACCAGTACAAGTTTTCAAACCAAATGAAAAATTCGCCAAAGTAAGAAAAAAAAATAAAAAATGTTCAAACTATTACAACAGCTTAATGTTAATTTCCACTATAAAATAAATTTTTATTTTTATTGGCAATACAAAATTTATAAACGAAGTGATCAGATACGTCCATATTGAATGTGACAAAGTTGAAGTAAAGGAATCATTCTTGGGCTTCTTCCCTATTGCCAGAAAGACTGCTACTGAGCTCACAGGGGATATCCTGAGACATCTGGAGAGAGATGGACTGGACATAATAAACCTGTGCCGTGGTCAAGGATATGACAACGCTGCAACTATGGCTGGGATTCATGGTGGTGTTCAGTCAAAGATCAGAGAGATTAATCCCAAGGCTTTGTTTGTGCCTTGTGCAAATCATTCTCTGAACCTTTAAGGAGTGCACTCATTTGGAAGCGTTTCTTCATGTGTGACTTTTTTTTGGAACCTTGGAGAGAGTCTATTCCTTCTTTTCAGTCTCAACTCATCGATGGGAAGTGCTGATGGAGAATGTAGGTATGACAGTCAAAAGACTTTCCCAGACAAGATGGAGTGCTCATTATGACGCTGTGAAACCAGTGAAGGCAAATTTTAAAAAGCTGACCTCAACCCTTGAAGTACTGTGCGATCCCAAAGAAAATGTGGACACAAGAGGATCAGCTCAGATTTTGCTGTCTGCTGCATGTGATTTCTCTTTTTTGAGTTACCTTTCTTTCTGGTGTGAAGTCCTGGAAGAAATTAATCTCACACAAAAGTATTTGCAAACAGTTGGAATCAGCCTTGAAAAGTGCATTGTGAAGCTCCAAGCTCTAAAACTGTTTCTTGAAGATCAGCGCAATGAAATTGTGGAGAGAGCCATTCATTATGCAACTACAAAGTGTGAGGAAATGGACATTTCTATGGAGAGAAGAGGGAGAGTAAAGCTCCGAAAAAGGATGCCAGGAGAGATGGCAAAGGATGCTGGTCTCACATTGCCAGAGGAAGTAAAAAGGGCTATGTTTGAATGTCTTGATCGCTTTCATCAAGAATTGGAGATTCGTTCTAAGGCAATGGATCAAATTCTGTCAATCTTCGCCGTTATTCAGCCAAACACTTTGCAAGTGTTGCAACAGAAGAAGAACTTCGGAAGTATATTCCAAATTTGACTCAGATTTTCGATGAATTCTCTGATGAAGATATCAGTGTGGAAATTGGACGACTTCGGAAGCATTTGGAAGCTGCCAAAATCAGCGTTGAAGAGGCAAAGAAATGGACAGCATTGCAGTTTCTGGAGTTTATTGTGAAATGGGATTTTTGTGAATCTTTGCCAAGCTTGTCACTGCGTTTGAGATTCTTTTTGACTGTCTGTGCGTCTATTGCTTCGTGTGAAAGAAGTTTTTCCAAATTGAAATTGATAAAAAATTTCTTTCGCTCGACCATGAGTCAGACAAGATTGACAAATCTGGCTTTACTTTCAATTGAACATGAATATGCAAAGAAGGTGAATTTTGATGAGGTCATTGATCAATTTGCAGAAATTAAGGCTCGAAAGCAGAGACTGTGAATTCTCTCTATTTACCTTTGAAGAATAGGCTGAGCGTTGAGACTGGATTTCCTGCGTTTTTTGTATAAAATAAAATGCAGTATTATTACCTCTTCACTGAATTTTTAATGTCCCGCATTTTTCTTATTTCCAATTTGCTTATGACAGTACTGTACTCTTTAAAAATCTACTCGCAAACATAATATATTTTTCTGCGTGTTTAAATTTTAAAATTATTTATGGGGGGGGGGCCAAAGGAATGATCCGCCCCGGGTGCCAAATACTTTAGGTACGCCCCTGACACACTGTTCAGCTTTTCCTACCCAACAATAATTCTATATATAAAAAAAGAGTATAACATTTGCCCGACTCAAAACCTTAAAAAAAAGTCCTTTTGTCACTCAATTACTAATCATTAAATTCACTTTCAAATTAATAAATTCTTTCACATAATGTTTTAGTCCGTTACTGAGTCATTTCTCCCTCAATTAATTACGTCCGTCCGTTTTCTCATTGTATCAGTTGCTCGGGGACACTAGCACTGGGACTCCAATTATACAGGGTGATTCAAAAGTCAGGTTACATAGAGAAATAGTGTATTATGTAATGATACAGGGGAATAGTCACATCACATTTTCGATATGGCCACCGTTAACGGCAATGCACTGGTGCAGCCAGCTAGGAATATCACATCAATGCGTTCCTCCTTCGATAACATCTCATAACTCATTTACCCGCAAAGAAACAGAAAAGCCATATGTAACCTGACTTTTGAATCACCCTGTATATTTAAATTATCAATTATTATTTAATTACTATTAGAATTATGCTTCTTTCTCAATTTAACTAATAAGCGATTCATTGCAAAAGTAATTAATTCTTAATTAAGACAATTGAGTAAAGATTAAACTTCTTAATCGCTCTTCTCTATATCCGAGAGAGTTGTTTATATTCGTTGCCATGACAACAGCAATACTGTTGGATTACCTTGTAACCTTGTACTGTGGCTATTCCGTACATCGGTCTTTCTGGTTGGTCTCGCTCTAATTATTATTATCATTATTAGATTACTATTGAACCTTGGGTAAGTAGGTTTTAATTTCTCAAATATATTTTAATTTTTCAGTTAGCAACTAATATATATATATATATATATATAATATATATATATATATATATGGGATGAATTTCACAATTAAACACGTGAAATGAATGAATGAATGCTGCAAATCCACAAGGAAAAAGAAAAGTGATTCCAAGGTCTTTCGTGTATTTAGAAGTACACCTCGTCAGGGAATGAAAGGCCTTGGAATCATTTTTCTTTTTCCTTGTGGGTTTGCATCATATATGAAATCTTATAAATAAAACATGTGTGTGTCGCACTACATTTTGCGTTATACAAGTTACACATTAAATGCGATATAATTTGGAATTTTTTGACCACTAAGGGTCCAAAAAATGTTTACGGTTTAGACTGTTTTCACATTTCGCAAACTAGTACAGTATCAGTATGTATATACCTTTGGTTTGCTTCCACCCAAATTGTTCATTCTGACGGAGGTCAAACTTTTCACTCCACCTTAAACCTACAGTTTAACGTGGAATCTGAACCACGCCCTACCAGCAGCCCAGCGTCTTAACCACTAGGCTACCCAGGGTACCTATTTATCTACCAACCAATTTCTTTATTGTGTGTAAGGATGAACAGCTGGGTTCTGTGCGCGCCGCCTGTCGTCACCGGGTTTGGATCCCGGGGCCGATGGATTCGTAGTAAGCGATGCTAACCACTGGCGAGGCATATATATACATTAAAACCTCTCTATAACGAAATATATAAGGAAAATTGCTGTCGTTGCAGGGGGGGGGTTGTTCGCTCTAAAGAGATTTTCTTCTGCCGATATTGTAGTGTGTATTTTAATGACCTATTTAGACCCTCACTAGTTATTTATATATACTTTATATAGTACTGTCTCTTATACAGTATATTAAATACATTATTTAGAAGTATTTCTCCGTGAGGGAGAAACATTCTAGCCAATTACGCATCAGCCAAACAGCATGCCGCTTACTTTCTTGATTGGGGAAATGGCGGTAAAGACGAACACGTGCAGCTCAGGCGGAGTAGTGAAAATACCTCCTTATAACGAAACGTGCTTTCGATAAAGAGGTGTATTTGAAATGCCCAAAGTGTTCGGTAATGATAAGTTTCGTTATAGTAGAGTATCGTTATTGAGAAGTTTTAATATATATATATATATATATATATATATATATATTGATCAGTACAGAATTTAAATTCTGTACCGATTCATCGATTTGTTGCACCTGATATTCCATACATCAAAACCAAGCTCACCTTCTCGTCTTTTATTAATTTCGCAGCCATCCCCTACCTAAAAGAAAAAAAGGAATAGTCAACACTGAAAATGCCTATGATGCGCAACTTTTGTGCCACCCTGTATATATATATATATATATATATATATATATATTACTTTGTGTGAGTTCGAACGACGGTTCAGGATCGACCTGCGGTTGACCCCTCTGCAGAATCCCGCCTCATTTGCGGGATTTGGTGAAGGAAGGAATTGTTGTCTGATCTACCCTCATAGCCAGCCACGCATGGATGGTCAGGGACTTTGCATAGGAATCGTATAATATATATATATATATATATGCTGCAAACCCACAAGGAAAAAGAAAAACGATTCCAAGGCCTTTCGTGTATTCAAAGCTACACCTCGTCAGGGAATGAAGTTAAAAGGCGAGAAGCCCATATATATATACAACGTACAGGAAAAACAAAACAATTAGCACATACTTAACAAGGGTTAATGAGAGGCAAAAGAAATTTTAACATTCATCCCATATATATATATATATATGTGTGTGTGTGTGTGTATATCCCATTAATTGTGTATATTTCTATCGTTAGTATTTGAATTGTCATTGCATTCTATTGTCAGTTCATATTATTAATATTTGTCAGATGGTTTATGGTCTGCCAATAAACTTTTTCATATATATATATATGATGAATAAAACCACGAAGGGAAAAGAAACAAAGTGGTGCTCAAGCGCTTTCATCTAATGACATTCTCAGGAACACTGAGGTTTTATTCATCATAAATATTTTTCACGTGTCACTTTCGTGAAATAATTTTCATATATATATATATATATATATATATATATACATACACACACGAGGTGTATTGCTGAATACACGAAAGGCCTTGGAATAATTTTCCATTTTGTTTGTAGGTTTGCATCATCCATTCACTTCACGTGTTTAAGTGTGAAATTCATCCTATATATATATATAATATATATATATATATATATATATATATATATATATATATATAATTTGTATTACATAATATATTTTAAATAAATATAAATTTTAGCTTAATTAAATCCTGATGTGAAATAAGATAATGTCGATAACGTGGTTCTTAAAATAATTGTGTCCATATCGCGCATTGCGAGTTAGAAGAAGAAAACGTTAAAAAAAGAAGAGACAAGAGACAAAATACAAGATAACTCAGAAGTAGAAGAAAATCATGAAAAATTTTGTTGCGGTCCGCAATATATAAAAATGTCTCAAAAAGGTACGTTCATTTTTCAGAGTTACGCGACGTGTCATTTTATTTCGTCGGCGTAATCGAACGCTCACACGCGTATATTCTTACGTCATCTCAGACGATGTCGTCTGATTGAGTTGCCAAGTATTTAGTTTTTCGGAATTAGTAGAAAATATTGCTCTCTCATAATCCTTGAGCAATAATATACTTACGTAAAATTCTCTCCTCCATTAGAATATTTTAAAGCAAATACGACTGATAAGACCAATGGTGATTTCGTTCTTAGATGATGATAACATATTGAAGGTGTAAAATTTCGGGCGAAATCTTGAAATTGACCTTGATTAATTATGTAATTCGAAATCATCGCGTTCACTCGTATAATTTAGTCTCTTGAGCTGATGGTGTATACTCTCTCGCGAAAGATCCTTCGCATTCCGTTGTGAATTAATGATATACACCTACTTATAAGTGAAACGAAATAATAGAAAAAAACGGAGGTACGTTATCAATAATTAGGATAACCACTAATAATAATAATTAATAATTCCATTCCATTAGGAGTGAAGCTGACTAAAGTGGTAATTTGGTGATTCACTCAAGTACATATACTTGTAGTTCATTAATAATTAAATATTACTAGTTAAAAATGTATTTAATTAGTTGCGTGATTTATTGAATTACAATATTTGTAATGAAGGGTTGTTACAGTAAAATTTTTAATGTACTGTACTGTACACAGCTAGTGCAGTCGACGGTACAGTACTGCTTAGACTGTATAGTACCAACTATTGTTGTGCGTAGGCAATAAATACTAGGCATATAACTCGTACATAGATAGGATCGTTAAATAAATAGATAGCCCCAAATTACACACACACACACACACACACACGTTAGTGTAGAAAATTGTACAGGACATGAATGATCGCTGGGCATGTCGTACCACCCCTTCCTTCCTTTCGCATTAGCGAATTAAGCAACATTGGATCTATTCAAAAGTTGGATGAGAGTGATCGTCCTTTAATTATGTCCAAATTATGTAGCGACCCGTGGTTCAAAACCCACGTAAAACTGTAGGTCCTCTCTGTTACACGACCTAATATGTTGCGATAAAGGCTAAACAACTCCCAAAACACACCCATCCACACACACATACACACTTGGAATTATCTAGTAAGAAGTCGACTGTAAACGAGTAGTATGTCCAGATGTAAGTAAAAATGGAATGTGTTGTAAATAGGAGTCTTTGGTAGAATATGCAATTATATTATAGTCGAAAGTTTGTCTTCAGTAATGCTTCGTCATTTTACGATGCTGCGACACCTCAGTTTCTAACGAATGGGATGACTATCCCGCAGTCGAATTAGCGTGATAAAAGATATTCATTGTAATGTTAAAGAGGTGAAAGAGGTTGAATATTTCTCGCCTTTATATAAGTATTGAAAATGTTTTATTCATTTCCGCACTTATTTCGGTGTCTCACGCAAAGCCTACGGATTAACCTAGTCCTTCCACGTTTCCACATAATTTTATGCCCTTTTCGCGAAATTTAGAAGGACCAGTCGGTCAGTGAATTGACAAAGGAATACAGCCATCAAAATTAAGAACTTCACACCCGAAGCTAATGGGTCAGAATTTGTGAAGCTGCATTTAAAATCTAAGTACCTCGCGTGATTAAAGTAAATTTTAAAGTTTTTAACGACAAAATTTTCTATTCAAAATCTTTTGTTTGAAAATTATTTATTTAACCTATAATAATAATGCCGAGCGTGGACTATACTGTACTCTTTAAGTAGAAAAATCATACTCTTTCGTTAAATGTTGATAGAATTTGAATTATTCGATATTTTAGTCTGAAAACTTGTTTGCATATAGATAAATACATACGTTTTATTGTGTACAAGTTTTATTAAAATTAAATAACAAATGTTGATTTTATAGCCTTTTTAAAATGTACCCTTTTTTATGGCACACCCGTTTTATATATATATATATATATATATATATGAGAGAGAGAGAGCTATGGTAAAATTATTGAATACCCGGTTAGGTTCATTGAATGCCCAGTTAGGTCAACTGTACGCCCTTGACGATGGTTAGGTTAAGTCGTGATATTTTCGTTAAAACGCGGTTATTTTTGCTACCCGCACGAAGGGCGGGTTCTCTGCTAGTGATAAATATAATAAAGGATAGAGCCTAGGCCGAGTTTCAAACACTGCAGAAACATAAATACGTTATATAGTTTAGGCAGCTCTGCCTACGATGCTAATTTGCAGCTTTGCACTTCAACAAGAATAAATTACATTATAGTGTAACTTATACGAACACAACACCTTTTATATACTCCTAACTAATTTTTAGTAAAAAAAAAATATATAAACAGCAAAAGGTGTACACACCACTGAATTGAAAATAATAACCGAAATTAAAATCCACTAAAACACAAAATGTTCGATTCAGGGAAATCAAATGACTGGCTTTCAGTCCGAGTCAATCATCAAAAATACGTCATATTACGCATGCGCAACATCATACAGGGTATATTATAGGCACTATTCGAGTTGTACAAAGCAACGTGATTCGTGCTATTATAAATTTGTCATCATAGTCTTTATGTTTGTATTTTGTAGATACAATAGTAAATTACCGTAAAACTATTTGAAATAACATCTTTAGAATACTTTGTAAAACACGGGAAATCAACGGGATTTGCCGCGCTTGTCCCGGGATTTAAGGTTATCATTTTCTGCCCGGGTTCCCGGTTGAGAAATCCTATATTGAATCAAAACCACAACTCACTTAGGAAATCAGAAATTACAGTCCTCGCCCAGACTCGATCTCCCGATCAGCAGCAAAGTATTTTAACCAAGTGCTAGGCTACCGAGGGTACCATTCATTTACCCACTAATTATTTTGTAAGGAAGAATGAAGAGCTGGGAGAGCGGCTGCCCTCGCCGAGAATCGAACCCGGGGCCGGTAGATTCGTTGTCAGCAATGTTAACCACTACACCACTATATATACTCAGTCTAATTAACATGCAAAAATTATTAAACCTTTTTAATAATTTTTTATAAAAATAATTCTTTACATAAAATTGACCTGAAATTATTAAAAAAGTTGTTCGAAATGCTTTCCTTCCATTTCAATAACTTTTTTTATTCTTGGGCCGGAATATGGAAGAACTTAGCAGAGCGAGTCTCCAGAACTAGGATAAAAGATGTCGCTCATTTACGCGAGATCATCATTCAAAAATAATAATAATGTTATAATGTTATAATGTTTCAGACCAACAAAGACCCTAGGATCCACTCATGGCTGGTCTACCTAACTGTGTTCGTAATCGTGTATTGTGCATGTCCTCCGTGGTGGCGGAGGGGACCTACAATTTTACGTGGGTTCCGAACCACAAGAACATAAGAAATTCATGTAAAACTGCCGGTAAATTGGCAACGACCAATTTTTACGAAACTAAATAATTATCAATTTAAAAATAATTAATTATCGATTTAAAACTAAGGATAGAATCTCTCGATCCAGAGGATCAAGTCATAATAAACTACTATCCACAAATATGTTACACTCTATATCTATTTATAACGGACATGCAAATATATCAGATCCAAAGAATCCAGTCAATTTCATTACGGTATCCATCAAGTCACGGTCCATATCGATTGCGGACCAAGTCAAAATTTACAACCATATACATTACAATATATACACTTACGAGGAAAAGTGTAGGTGTGGCTGTAAAGACTGTACAGGAATGTAGAAATGTGTGTGCACCCATTATGGGTCTCCCATTTAAAGGTGTTTGTGGGGCAAGTGAAGATCATGAGTTTTTCAATACCTCACAGTACTATGGGGGGCACCGCTCGGCAGAGGAATCTCTTTAAATGGGGTGTGTAAGGACAGAGAGTATCCCCTAACCCAAGACGCTGCCCCCCTATATCCCACAACACTTGTGTTGAGCTGTGGGATCTATCCCCACAAAGGCTTAATTTTACTACCTTAAACTATACCCTTTCTATCAACATATGCGTCTAATCGATTTTTAAACATGTTTATAGACGTGCTACTAATTACTTCTACTGGCAAACTATTCCAGGTATTTACTATTCTATGCGTAAAAAAGTTTTTCGCAACTGCTGTCTCGAACCTTCTACTTGTCAACTTACATCCGTTATTTCTAGTCCTATTATATTGAGATATTTCGAAAAAGCTATCTCTATCTACGTTATCAAACCCATTCATAATTTTGAAAACCTGGATTAGATCACCCCTTAACCTCCTAGTCTCGAGTGTAGTCAATTTTAACTCCTTAAGCCTATCCTCGTACGACTTTGACCTAAGAGACGGAATCATCTTAGTTGCTCGTCTTTGAACTCTTTCGATTTTGTCTATATCTTTGCGCATATGCGGATTCCAAAATTGGACCGCGTACTCCAAATGGGGTCTAACTAATGATTTATAAAGAGGAACTATAATATCGCGCGATTTGTACTCAAAATTTCGAGCTATAAAACCTAACACTTTGTTCGCCTTATTGACCGCTGCTGTACTTTGTTTCGCTACTTTTAAATCACCAGTGACTATAACTCCTAAATCTTTTTCCTGCTCTACGCTTGTTAAATCTTTCCCTGACATACTATACGCAAAATTACCGTTACGCGAACCTATATGCAAAATTTTGCACTTATCCACGTTAAATCTCATTTGCCATGTGACTGACCAATCAACGATTTTATTCAGATCTTCCTGAATTTTACCTCTATCTTCGTCATTAATCGCCCTACCACCCAGCTTCGTATCATCCGCAAACTTTGAAACTGTACTGACTAGGCCGACATCTAAATCGTTAATATATATAAGAAAAAGCAAGGGGCCCAATACAGAACCCTGAGGAACGCCACTCGCTACATTAGCCCAACACGACTCCGCTCCATCAACGACCACCCTCTGTTTCCTGCCTCTCAACCACTCTTCTAGCCAATTTATTACTACACCCCTGATTCCATGAGCCTTAGTTTTTTCAATGAGTCTTTTGTGCGGCACGGTGTCAAACGCTTTTTGAAAATCTAAGTACACTACATCAACCGCCCGATGTCTATCGTAAACGTCAACCACGCTTTGGAAAAATTCTAAAAGATTAGTTAAGCAAGATTTGTTTCGCCTAAAACCGTGCTGCGTGTTTCTAACCAGATTATGCACTTCTAAGTGTTCGACTATACGATCCCTAATTATTGATTCCATTAGCTTACCTACAACAGACGTTAAACTGATTGGCCTATAATTTCCCGCCGCACCTTTATCGCCTTTCTTAAAGATAGGTGTTACGTTTGCTAACTTGAAATTATCTGGTACGCACCCCTCAGAAATAGACGCATTAAAAATCTTTGTTAGCGGCACAACAATGCTATCTTTTAATTCTTTTAGTTGTATGGGATATATGGAATCCGGCCCCGGTGATTTACGCGTTTTCATTTTATCAATATAGCGCATTACTTCCCCTTCACTAACGACAATATTATGCAAAATATTACCATTATCAAAAGGTATTATGTCTATGACCGTAGGGATATTCGTTACATCTTCTATAGTAAAAACTGACGTAAAAAATTCGTTTAGCAAGGTAGCCATTTCCTTGTTTTCAGAGACTAGATCTCCATTTACATTTTTCAATGGACCCAAGACACTTTTTACTGGATTTCTATTATTGACGTATTGAAAGAATCGCTTGGGGTTTTCTTTACCGTCACGAGCTATGGAGATTTCAAATTCGCGCTTGGACTTTTTTATTACACTTTTCGCTTCACGCCTCAGAGATATGTAGTTGTTTCGTAACAACAAATTGTCTTTATCGCACTTATGTTGCCTATAAGCCCTATCTCTACTCTTTATAATGTTTCGTACTCTAGAAGTAAACCACAAGGGCTTGTTGTTTACTTTCGCACGCTTAATTTTGTACGGTACACATTCCTCATTTATAGTCCTAAATACTGTTTCGAACGATTCCCACATTAGTTTTGCGTTGGAGTTCCCCATCACGTTTTCCCAATTGACGTGTGACAATTTATTTCGAAATTTACAAAAGTCTGCGTGCTGGAAGTTAGGAATTTTAGTCGAGTTAGTTGGTTTCGAGTGACTTACTGAGAGAACAAACTCTACCATATTGTGATCGCTATTGCTTAACGGTTCTATTACTTGAAGATCAGTAATTAGCCTATCATCCGTAGTATTACTAAATCTAAAATACTGTCCAACCTCGTAGGTTCCCCAACCTTTTGAATAAGAAAGCTATCCTCGAGAAAATTAACTAAACGATTACCTTCCGCGTCTCCCTGCATTGTATCGTAATTCACGTTGGCGCAATTAAAGTCACCCATAACTAAAGCCTGCTCACTACCGATTATTCTCTTTAGTTCACGATATAACGCTTCGTCCGTATCAGCTGTTTGATTAGGGGGCCTATATATAACCGCAACAAGAAGTTTGAAGTCGTTTATTTTAAGTTCTGCTATAGTCGAATCTATCGGTTCTGGAATTGAGTGCTTTACTTCTATAACGTTCGCAATATTATCTTTGATATACAACATCCACAGGAACAAGTAAATCGAGCCATAGATGAATTCCGGCCAAGAATAAAAAAAGTTATTGAAATGGAAGGAAAGCATTTCGAATTTTTTTTTTAATTTCAGGTAAATTTTACGTTAAAAATTATTTTTATAAAAAAATATTAAAAAGGTTTAATAATTTTTGCATGTTAAGTAGAAAAATCATACTCTTTGGTTAAATGTTGATAGAATTTGAATTATTTGATATTTTAGTCTGAAAACTTGTTTGCATATAGATAAATACATACGTTTTATTGTGTAGAAGTTTTATTAAAATTAAATGACAAATGTTGATTTTATAGCCTTTTTAAAATGTACCCTTTTTTTATGGCACACCCGTTATATATAGAGGTAATGATCTTGATGATGCCATTTAATTTTTAAAATTATTTAATTTATTAACACCCAGGTGCACAACCTGGGGACCTAATCAATATGTGTGTGAAGTTTCATGTTTGTAACCGCTTCCATTTTGGAGTTATGGCTGGAACACACACACACACACACACGTCCTTTTATTATTATAGATTATTGCGTTAAAATATTTTTTATATTTGTATTTAATATTAAGTAACTAATCTAGGTTTATCTAATGCTTAAACATTTTAAGACTATTATCATTATTTTCATAAACCAGGAAATCCCGAGATCCCGGGACGATGGTCGATTTTGTCCCGAAAAACCGGGATATGAAAACGAGAAACCTAATTCCATATTAAGAGTAGGTCTAAGATGGGGCAATAAGCTTCGTCAGAATGAATAATTCGAGCGGAAGCAAAATTATTATTATTATTGTTTTCAAAGCTAAAGTTTTATAAGTAAAATTTCATAACAGTGACTTTTTACGGTAATAATTAAGAAATTTACAAACGCGTAATCCAAACGTACCTATACCCATGTCATTCCATCCCAAATAGCGACGACATATTATTTATTGTTCCACTGTTGGAACGTCGAATCAACACTGGCCCATATTGGCCAATCGATTTCGTTACTGGGGATGTAAAGAATTTCATTCAAAAGATTTTTAATAGAAATGTTTAAGACAACTCAGTCAACATTTACTTTAAACCCACGATGCACTCGCGGATCACAATTTTAATCCACTGGGCCTTTTATTTGTTTAATAACCAACTACAGTAGATTTCCTGGATTTCACGAGTATATGAAACTTTAATAAATGTGTTGTTGCCCTGATCAACGCCTACCCTTACCCAAACAGTCCACGCTCTTACAGAATTCCATACACTTTTCTGAGAGACAGAAATTGCGCAGCCATCAAAATTTTAAACTTCACACCCAAAGCCAGTGGTTCAAAATTTGTGCGGCTGTATATAAAATCAAAGTGCTTCGTGAGTTTAAAGTTGTTGTTGTTGTTGTTGTTGTTGTTTAGCCGATCAGTCCACCCTGATCGAGCAAGCCGGCGGCACGCGGGTAACCGATCGTCCTCTCCGGAGTGAACCAGAGGTTCAGCGCACTAGTGATGTGTTGTGTTCGTTGTTGTGCTAGAGCGGTACAGCCTGTCATAATGTGTTCAATTGTTTGTGGTGTGTCCTGGCACGGGTGGCAGGTGTCGTCTATGGAGTTGTCTAGTCTGTGTATATATGTCCGTAAGTTGGGGTGATGTTCACATCGAAATCGTGCTAAGTTAACTCGATCCGATCTACTCAGGCTGATCTCTGACCTGTTAATGGGTGGCGGCTTCGCACCTAGGACCGCATTCAGACCGAGTCGTGTCAGTGCTTTGTGGGTTAGGTGTGTGTGTGTTTTCTGTACTGTGTGATGTCTGTAGGGCGTGGTATGGAATGGAGTATTTGGTTATAATGTCTCTCTGGTGTTACCTTAATGGTGCGAGGTGTTGGTGCATGATTGTACATGTAGTGGCAAGGGTGTTGTGGGTTAGTTGTCGCTGCTGCCATGAATTGTGTTCCCCTCATGTCTAAATGTTCCCTAACTTTCAGTATTTTTGTTTCCGTGTGCAGGTGTTCTTTTGGTGTTGTTTGAGTGCATCCTGTAATGATACGAAGTGCGTTGTTTTGTATTGTCTGTAAGGTGTTTATGTGTGTGTTTGAGATAATGGGTGCCCAGCATGGGCTAGCATAGTCCATAACTGAGCGAATATATTGTTTGTATATGAGTGATGTTGTTTCCTGCTGGTGTCCAAAGTTTGTGCCTGTTAGTACCCTAAACGTGTTAAGTCTTGACGTAGATTTGTTTTTAATGTCCTGAATGTGGTTTGCAAAAGATAATGATGTGTTGTATGTGACCCCAAGTATTTTGGACCTGTGAGTGTGTGGAATGTTGATGTTGTTTAGTGTAAGCTGTGGAATTACCTGGTGTTCTTTTGTGTTGCTTGTAAGCAAGGTGATGATTGATTTTGTGGGCGCTACTTTGAGTCTATTGTGTGTGAGCCAGTCTTGTATACTGTTTGTGTATGGTTGTAGGTTATTTTTAGCGATGTCGATGTTGTTGTGGGTGGATGTTAGAGTGATGTCATCTGCATATGATGATAAGGTAAGCTTGTTATCTATGGGTGTTGGAATGTCATGCATGTATAAGTTGAAGAGTGTTGGTGAGAGAACAGAACCTTGAGGGACCCCATTCGGAAAAAGTTTGTTCTTGGATGACTTGCCATTAAATGTGACATGTGAGTATCTTCCTGAAAGATAGTTGCTCAGCCACCTTTTGGTGTTATTGTGCATGTTTGTGTTGAGTATTTTGTTTATGAGAGGGAAGCGTGGGATAGCATCAAATGCTTTACTAATGTCTATTGTTGCTAATAGTGTACGTTGAGCTGGTCGTCTGGAGTTGATGCCATCCATGATGTGCTGCGTGAGGTTAGTGAGTAATGTCGTGGTTGAGTGGTAAGGTCTGAATCCATGTTGAGTAGGCGATAGTGGAATGTGTGGGTTGGTGATTTGTAAGATTAGTCTTTCTGTTACTTTGGAAGGTGTGCAATCTGTGCATAGTAAAGTAATGAGTCTATAGGAAGCTGGTTCTGTTGGATTTTTGTTTGGTTTGAGTAGTGTAATGATTTTACCTTGTTTCCATATGTCAGGAATAATACAGTGTTGGTATGAATATGTGCTGATATTTGTGAGAGCTAGTATTCCTTGTGGGCCCCAAGTATTTAAGGTGTATGTTAGATATGTTGTCTGGTCCAGTAGCCTTCGAATTCTTAATGTTTTTGATGATCTTGGTGGTTTGGTCTGTATTGAAGGGTGTAATGGTCGTGTCGAGTCTGTAGGTTTTCTTGTGTCTGGCTGTTTGTCTGTCTGCGTGTTTCTGGTTGTTGTCTCTGTTTAAGTGACTTATCTTTGCGTAGTGATTAACTAGAATGTTAGCTTGTTGTGTGTATGTTGGGATATTATTTTGGCTGCGACAGATAGCCGCGTGTGAGGTGTGAATGCCGCTGTTAGAGTGGGTAATGCTGTTTATAGTCTTGTATAGCCTGGATGTATCTGTGGAGTGGTTTAGTGTTATGAATTCCCTGAATGTTTGTTTGTTTTTCTTTGAGTTTGTTGTTTATTTCTGTGTTGAGCTGTTGTATCTGCTGTTTTATGGCTTCTGTGTGTGGTGTTTGTGCGTTATATTTGAGGTTGTTACGTTCCCTTATGAGTTTAAAGTAGATGTTAATGGCTTAAAAATGGCTTAAATGGTTAAAAAATTTCTGGAGCTAAATTTCTAAATGCAAAAAACCACTTTTTTCTACGTGAAGGTCAAAATATGATAGTAAAAACCCACTCTAATAGACAGAGTTTATTTCCACAACAGTTTCGATGCTCACTGGCATCCTCCTCGGGTGGATACAGAAAAACGAAACCCGAGGAGGATGCCAGTGGGCATCGAAACTGTTGTGGAAATAAACTGTCTATTAGAGTGGGTTTTTACTATCATAAAAAATTTCTGTTGAACATTTTTTGCGAGAAATCATTTACTAGGTAGCTTGCGACCGTGGACTTGCTATATAGAGTAGGTTTGATCTGCTAATTAATCTATAGAATTTTATGAATTAGTTAAAACCTAGTATCTCATGATAGCAAAGCCTGCCTATATCTAATCGTCCACTCCCACATTATAACGCGTAAAATAATTTCACACAAACGATTTTGAGCAGGATTTTTTAAACCAATGAGACTTAACATTTACTTTAAGCTCACGAGCAACTCAGATTTTGAGTGCAGCTTCACAAATTTGGTTTCACTAGCTTTGGATGTGAATCTCATAATTTTGATAGCTGTGGTATTTTTGTACATTTGTAGTTTCACTGGCTTTTCCTCGATTTCACAAAAGTATGAAATTTTAAACGAACGTGGGCTGACTAGATAATAGGTAGGCGTTGATGATAGCGCGTAAATAATAATTTGAACCCACTGGTTTCGGATATGAGGCTAAAATATTTTGATGGCTGTGGTCTTCTGGAAATTTAGTGACCGACTGGCTTTTCCTCGACTCCATATAATTGTATGAGATTTTGCAGAAGTGTTGGAGGACCAGTTTTATCCGTAGATTTTTACGTAGAGAGAGAGAGAGAGAGAGCCTACTAATTTTGTTAGGCGTAAATTAAAATTTTATATTCGGTCAAATGTGAAGGTGTTGTATCACCGTAAAATGGTCTAACATATCAATCAAGAAAAAAAAAAAATATGGCTTTAATCATTTTCATATTTTTAAATTCAGTCTTTATTTCATAAATTAGAACTTCGGAATAGAGAGTATTTATTAGTATTTAAAGAATTTAAAAATATGCGAAAGTATTTAAAAGAGTATATAAGATAAGCGCAATCGCAGCATTTATCGCGTATCTTCGTTTCACGAGATATCTGTTCAGCAGATTGATTAGGGTCGATACGATTGAAACAGTTGTTCGCGAACTGTTCGCCACAATTAACTTTTCAACATTTTTATTTAACATAATTTTATGTCGTAATTTTATCCGACAGTTTCAATAAATAAAATGCTTATAAAAATTTTCTTTTTACAAAATTTAGTTAAGGACAACTTAGAACAAATGTTTAACAGTGTAAATACAATCTCGTGCTTCTTGTTTACACAGTGGAACCGTCACTATGAAAATAACGTTTACAATCTGCCTCATCCGAATGATCCGATATTTATATTTATTTTCTACAATTCACTTTTCTCAAAATGAACAAAAATAATAAATAAGCCAGGTTAGGGTTAGATTAGATCAAGTAAAGTTAAATTGACCTCGATACCATAAAAATTAGACAGACCAAGGCAGTTAGCTGAGGTTAGAAAACTAAAATGTTGAGTATGAGCCTAGGAGATGCAATATTAATACAAAATAGCAAGTACACACACACACACAAATATAAATATATATATATGTGTGTGTGTGTGTGAAAATAACAATGAAGGAAAATTAAAACATGAAATAGTGCTCGTGCTTTCTTCTAATGACATCCTCAGGAGCACTGTGTTCCTGAGGATGTCATTAGACGAAAGCGTCTGAGCACTATTTCACGTTTTAATTTTCCTTCGTTATTTTTATCATAAATATTATTCACGTGTTACTTTCGTGAAATAATTTTTATCTATAAATATATATATATATATATATATATATATATATATATATATATATATATATATATGAAAAATTATTTCACGAAAGTGACACGTGAAAAATATTTATGATGAATAAAACCACGAAGGGAAAAGAAACACAAAGGGGTGCTCAAGCGCTTTCGTCTAATGACATCCTCAGGAACACTGTAGTGTTCCTGAGGATGTCATTAGACGAAAGCGCTTGAGCACCCCTTTGTGTTTCTTTTCCCTTCGTGGTTTTATTCATATATATAATATATATATATATATATATATATATATATATATATACACAGGGTGTCCCATAAGTCCGGCATCATAGGAAAAATAAGAAAAAAAGGCAAAACAAAAGCTTTTATTTACAGAACGTGCTCAATATGTCCACCATTGTTTTCAATACACAAATTCAGACGTGATACCCAGTCAGCAAGCACACGGTGAATGATGTCAGGAGTAATGGTGTTACATGCCCCAATAATGCGCTGCCGCAAATGTTCAACACTCCTAATTTTCTTTGCGTATACCAGCGCTTTCGAGTGGCCCCAGAGATAAAAATCTAGTGGCGTGAGATCCGGGCTTCTAGCTGGCCATTCCACTGGCCCTCGACGTCCTATCCAATGACCAGGGAATTGTTGGTACGGGTATTTTCTTACTTGGGTGCTGTAATGTGCGGGAGCGCCGTCTTGCTGGAACCATGTTGGGAAATTTCCTTCTTCGTTCAAGACATTGGGAAATGTTTCTTCCTTGAGCATACGTAGGTAGGTGCCTCCAGTGACATGTTCATCGAAAAAGAGGGGGCCTATGATGCGATCCTTCCAAATACCACACCATACCATCACCCGAGATGCACCTTGTTCCTTTGAAGAGGTATACCAGTGAGGGTTGTTTTGAGACCAGTAGCGGGTGTTCTGTCGATTTACCTCACCATTTCCATAAAAAACAGCCTCGTCGCTGAACAGAATGGTGGACGGGAAATTGGCATCCCGAGCATATTGTTCTGTAGCCCATTCATAAAATTCCATCCGCCGGTCGGGATCATCATCATCATCTTTGCTTAATTTCTGTAGGATCTGAAGTTTATATTGATGCCATTTGTGAGCCTGAAGAATGCGATGGATGCTACTTTTCGACACTCCTGTCTCGGCAGACAATCGCCGAAGAGACTTATTGGGACTTCTGTTAAAATGAGCCAGGATAGCAGTCGCTGTATCATCGTCAGTGGACCTCCTTGAAGGTCCACTGCGTGGTTTATCTTCTATGGATCCTGTTTCCTTAAACTTTGCAACAAGTCTGCTAACACAACTCTGTGTTATTGGCTCGCGGGTTGGATGCAGTCTGTTAAATTCAGCAGCGGCCTCTCTTTGCCTCCAATTTCCTATGAGTTGAATTATCTGGATTCGTTCTTCCTTGCTCAGACATTATGGCCTGTAGAAAGAGAAAAATATGAATTATGGTTTGTAGAAATAGAAAAATATGAATTTCTCCTATGATGCCGGACTTATGGGACACCCTCGTAACCTGGTAGCAGTTCCATACGTTGGTCTCTCTTCCCATGAAAGTCAAGCTGGTGGCCCCACCTCTAGGTCTGGCCTGGTGAGGGAGTGAGTTGCTTTCTTGCCATCTCCATCGCACATAGCCAGGTATAGCCGGCTCATCTGGTACCGTCCTAAGCCAGGCATCTAGTCTTCTTTTGAAGATTTCATCTTTGACCACTGTGAGTTACTGATTTTCTCATATCATGATCACATTTGTCGAACGTTTTAGCAAATATCCGTGTATATGACATCGTAGTGTTCATCGCTTTCAAGTGCGTCTGTGTCATAGACGCACTATAACAGAACACTATAACAATATCATAGACTCTATGATACTGTTATAGTGCTCTATTAGTTGTGATAAGCATGATCTTCTTGAGCGGAGTCCGTGCTGGTTCTCATTAAATCTTTTCAGTGTCTCCAAGAAGTCATAGATATTTTTCTCTAACGATTCTTTCAAATATTTTGGTGAGATGGGACGTTAGTAACACCTTTGTATAGTTCTTTGTTCGAGATCTATCCCCCTCCTTTATATATAGGGACAATTATATATATATATATATATATATATATATATATATATATAATATATATATATATATCAGGGCCGTATTCAGAGCATGAGAAAAGGGGGATGCAATAAACATATGCCAATTCATGATGCTGAGGCTATTGTACTGTTTTAATGACCTAATCAAAGGCCCCAACCTGGTCACAGTGTTTACAGTTTAGAAATCAGTTATATAATCTTTATATAATTTTTTCTGGGACAACCAGCGGGGGTGTTACAGACACCTAATAACCCCCCCTGGATACGGCCCCCTATATACAGTGATTATTTTTCTTAAACATGCGACACTTTAAAATTTCTGTATTTTTTTTATTAATTGAAACAAAAGCATAGAATTTTTACTGTACCTTTTCTACAAATGGGGAATTAGTTCTCTAGTGCAAAACATACTCTGTACAAAATATTTTGAACAGAAAATTTTCAGTTCATCTATTGAGACTCCCGAGTTACTTTGATTTTAAATGTAGCCTCACAACGTTTGTTGGTCCCATTGACTTTGAGTGCGAAACTCAAAATTCTGATGGCCGTGACATTTTGTAAATGCAAGGCCAGACTGTCTTTCCTCAATTTTGCAAAAGTGTATGAAATTTTGTAGAAGAGTTACTGACTAGATATACCTTAGGTAGGCTTTGGGCGTAATGTGACCTACAAATAACCAAATCTGAAATAAAATTCAAATAAGCTTCTAGCTAAATTTATTATAGAAAAAGTACAGTGACCTTTAGAGCAAGCATTTCGTTATAATAAATAAATAAATATATATATATTAATCGGTACAGAATTTAAATTGTGTACCGATTCATCGATTTGTTGTACCTGGTATTCCATACATTAATGCCAAGCTCACCCTCTCGTCTATTGATAATTTCGCAGCCATCCCCTATCAAAAAGAAAAAAAATAATATATTAGTATAGTCAACACTAAAAATTCCTATGATGCGCGACTTTTGCGCCACCCTGTATATACACGCAGTATATATAATATATATATATATATATATATATATTATATATATATATTATGCAAAACCACAAGGAAAAGGAAAAATGGTTTCAAGGCCTTTCGTGTATTCAACAGTGTTGGACACTGCTATTCCTCGTCATTCCTTTTCTTTGTGGGTTTGCATCATTCATTTGTTTCATGCGTTTAAGTGTGAAATTCATCCCATATATATGTATATATACATATATTGTATGCATGCAAATAATACCTCGGATGTCAAACAATAATACATAAGTTGCACTGACAATTTAGTTATAATTTATGCAAAAAGAAAGAAAAAGGTTAGTTTGATTGTAATCGTACAATTTAGTTGTTTTTGCATTTGCACCTGTTCTTATTTTCATCCAATTAATGGGGGCAATAATGATCAGTTTTAAATAACATTTTAGATTTGGGATCTATAACAATTTTTTCTTTCTCTCCCTTTTATATATATATATATATAAGATTTTATTTTAGTGTTCTAATATATATTTGTAAGAATGTAAAAATAGGCCTTGGCCCCGGCAGTGGCGGCTCGTGACTTTCAGTTATGGGGGTGCTGCCTCAGAAATTGCGAACAATTGTGTCGATTATATAATATATGAAAGAGAGAGAAAGTCGAATAGATAAATAGATAACTACTCACTACTCAGTCATAAAAATAAGTAACATAGTATCATAAAAAAATCAATTATAGGGTACTTACGCTTAACGGGTAATTTCGAATTTGCCAAAAATTTTATTTATAAACAAATTCCATTCTTCTGTTTTTATTCTGAGCGAAAAAATATTATAAGAAATGAAAGCTATATATTGTAAATAATCCAATTATTATATAATTAACTTAATCTCACGACAAAAAATAAATGATAACGAATCATTGATAAATGCAATTCGGAAATTAAATTTCGAATTAGCAAACGATACAGCAACACAACTACCACGTCAAACAAACAAATCGGCACTGCTCTGTCCACAGTGCTTTGGATCATCTTAAATCCGCGATTCTGACTCGCTCTTCGTACGTCCGCCACCGAGGTTTCAAGCGTTTCGAACAAAATCTGGAACTGTTAAGTACGCAGTTCCACGGGAAGGCTGAAGCTACTTTCGTGATTCATTCGTTCGGCATTGAAATAGTTTAAGGGAAAAAGGATATAATCTGATTTAAAAACTCAAAGTTCATTGAAAAAAACAATCAGAGAGGCTATTTTAACTATTTAAATATAAAGATCATGGGGGTGCTGCAGTTCCGCAGTGCCTACCGACGAGCCGCCCCTGGGCCAACTGAGAGCTTTGATGTACTGTACTGTGTACAGTATATTTTTTTGTAGGCTTTTTAATTACGAAGGAAAAGGCCCCTACCCAACTCAAATGTGTGTAATTACGATTTCCTATTTTAGGATAAATTGATTATATGAATGAATCTTGAAGTATTTTATTTTATTTTTCAATAATTAATAATGTTACACAGATTTAGCGCCATAGACTGTTAATGATCACCTCCCCTTCCTTTTTTTTTGATGAAAAATTAAAATTTTATTCTGAAATTCATAAAATGAATAAAAAAATACGAATTGGCAACTTTGGTTTCAAAAGCCATCCCACAGCTGACGAGAATTTAGGCTGGGTTTCAGCTGATTATCACTTATTCTTTATTATCTTTTTGTATTAGAAAGTGTGGGAGTGGGCTTTTTAATCGATAAATTCTTTGGTGACGAGAAAATAAGGTTTGTCTTGGGGTTTGAGGGGACATAAAAAGATCTGAGCATAACCCTAAACTGTAAAACTGATTATTATAGATTTGAACCCAATCCTAACTCAACTGTGTCCTGACTGTTTGTTGTCATCAACTAGAACACCAAGTAACCTATCCGCGTACCCGAGATGGAATTTTACTTAATGGGTATTTAGTGTAAGTTATTAACCTTTATGTTCAGTTCGAAATGAAAGTTCCAGACAGTTTAATCGACTAAAGTTAGTGATTACTGAAGGTTTAGATTACTCTGACAGCTATAACATAGCTAAGGGGTTCTCGAGGCTAGCTGGGTTGTGGCTGCCAATTTTCCACTCCTGAACTATGACGTTCTCCTTGGCCAATTGCATTGACAGGTTTTATTATTAGAATTTTGAATTTTGGGTAAAGGTTCAGAATACGGGCGCCACTTAATTAAGCAAAATTTCGAAAAATACCATAGAGACAGTTGTTTCTCTCATTAAAATATGTTGATTGCATGTGTCGCATAGTCCATTTGTATAATTTAGGTCGGGGCTACAGGGGCGGAGCCCCTGTAAAGATCACGCATCATAAATTGATCGGTATAGGGTATTTTGGTGTGTAAAATGACTGAATGTGTCTATATACATATTTGGTAATTATTCATTTTTTGACCCAGTCTCTTTTTATAATGAGAGCAAACGTTTCTGGTCAATTTTGAGGTGTTCTGCACGAATCTGCCATCCGTTTCCTGTGCAAATGCGTAGTTTTCGAGATATCATCATCTTGAAAATTGCATTTGCACAGGAAATGGATGGCAGTTTCGTACAAAACACCTCAAAATTAACCAGAAAAGTTTGCACTCGTCATTTTCGTTTAAACTAATGAATTTAAATGAAAATATCATGACAACCTAACCAATCATCAAGGGCGTACAGTTGACCTAACTGGTGTAACGTACTGAACTGTCTGCAAAACATTAGGACTGATCAATTTGTGATGCGTGATCTTTACGGGGAGGAGCCCCTGTACCCCCGAGACCAAAATTATACAAATGATAATGTAATAACAGGTGCCAACCTTGCATGGGTAGTCTGCTAAATTTTGCGTGCCCTTAAACTGAAATGACACACGGTTATTTTTAAGATTTTTTTATGGCACCTAAAGACCTTCTGGTCTTTTGTTAAAATACAAGCACTATTGCATTTAGGGCAGGTCACGGATGTCTTAATTATTCTGTGATTGAAAAAAAGGTCTAAACTCTTGTCTTCATCGAGGGCAATATGGTGGATCACGTCTTAAAAATCAAATATGCATAACTGATACGTCACTTCTAGTCACAAAAAAACCAAACTGAACAGATGAAAAATTGCTAAAAATGATTTACTTGTAAAACAGAACAAATTGAATTACAAAGAAGTAGCCAGAATCACCAAATATAAGAAATATTCACCAAATACTCAATATATATATTTTGAAAAAACACCAAAAATAGGAAATATATATTAATAAAAAAATATATTTTATACAAATTTGCCCAAGATAATATATATATTTTCTTATCAGTTTTGATTGGTTATTCAATATCTATTGCTGTTATAGCTGGGTGTGACTGGGTCAAAAAATGAATAATAACCACATATTTACCTATAAAACCCTATAGCAATCGATTTGTGATCTTTACTGGGCCCCCGTACCTCCCAAGACCTAACTTATACAAATGGACTATGCGACACATGCAATCAACGTATTTTAATGAGAGAAACAACTTTGTCTCTATGGTATTTTTTGAAATTTTGCTTAATTAAATGGCGCCTGTATTCTGAACCATTACCGAATTTTGTACCTGTGGTAGGCCTAGTAGGCTTTTGTATAGTTTGGCCATGCACAGAGTGGCTACGAAATCGCTTTGCAGTGAAATTATAGCATACAATATCTGTATAGTATGTTGTCCTTATTTTTCATACAAAGGGACTTTGTGGCCACCCTGTAGGATTAGAAAACTGGGCTAATATGCAGTAAATGCCATGACTTGCAGGTTAGGTTATGTTAGGTTAGAAATGCAGGTCATGGCATTTACTGCATATTAACTGCAAACTGTCCTTGGATTGTTCGGACCGATTGTTCCAAGTCTTGAAATTGGTACTGGTACCAGCGGTGTAGGTCCATCTCTGCCTATTTCCAACTCTGCCTATTTCCAACTCTGCCTGCCAACTTGGTTAGGTTAGGTAGCAATTAATTTCCTACATAAATACTGTTAATTAATGGCTGGGTTGGTAGGTAGAGTAGGCTGAATTGGACTCTATGGTAATTGTATCAGCTACTGGTCAAAAATTTGGTGGTATTCTACTATTACACCCGTCTAACGTCCAGCAATTATTATATGTTCATTAAGTAGATTTTTTAATTCTAAGACACTTTCCTTCTATAGCATTTCCGTCGCAAATGCTTCGTTTTCGAGATATAAACATTTTTTTTGGTGTGTATCTAGTGTGTGTTCGTACATTCGTTTGTGTGTTCGTTACATGTCTGCCCAATCACTGCGCTCCATCCATTTCGAATTTGAATTACTTTCGCACTGGAATGGAATACTCATTCCACTTATTCAGAAGTACATTAGGCCTGGCTCTGTGATTTATAGTGATTCCTGGGCTGCCTACAAGACTATAAGTGATTTAGGTTAGGTCAGGTCAATTTTGAAGGTGAAATTTGTTTTTCCTATGGTTTTTGATGTTTTAAACGAATCTGACCTTCAAACCCGTCGGAAATGACTCGTTTTCGATTGCTGGCTGGGGGGAGGGGGGTTATCTCAAAAACGAGTCATTTCCGACGGTTTTGAAGGTCAGATTCGTTCAAAACACATCAAAAACCATAGGAAAAACATAAATTTCACCTCGAAAGGGAGACAGGTGTAATACTGTACATTTACCAAAAATTTTGCCATTGAATCTGTTGGTTACAATTCCTGGTACACTGTCATTTCATGCAGCCCTATGTTAAGACCTGGCTCGGGATCAAGGAGAATTAGGAGATGCTGAGGTGGTAAAACTATAAAATATAAAGTGAATTTCAAGAATTCAGACACATTTCAAAGACCCAATCCATAACAGCTTGGTAAAGTGGGATAATGAATTTGCCAAAAAAAATGTTATTAAGATGTGATTTAGATTCAAAGAAATTTTAGAGGATGTATACCTATAGTATAATGTAGATGTATTCCTTTCAGAACTGTTAGAAATAATGAGCTTTGTGGTGGAACAGGGAAATAGCTAAAATGGTTAAAACTAAAAAAAGGGCATTCAGGAATTTAAAAGCAGTAATAGCCTTGTGAACTTGGATAATTACAGCAATACCCCAATTATCGCGGTTAATTGTGCCAATAAAAACACTGCAATATGTGAATTCGCGATAATTGGGATACATAATACATGTAAAATACGTTAATGTTGCCAAAGTTTCTAAGATAATAATAAAAATGAATAAATTAAACAGTTTGAAGTTTTGTAAGTTTATTAAGCACAGTGAACATAAATTATATTAATTATACTTAATTTTTCGGTTAATATTCGTTTTTTGACCCAGTCACACCCAGCTATAACAGCAATATATATTGAATAACCAATCAAAACTGAATAAGAAAATATATATATTATCTTGTGCAAATTTGTATAAAATGTACTTTTTCATAAAAAAAATATTTTCTACTTTCTAATATGTACGTATATAAATTTCGGTTAATTTGTTTATTTTGGCTACCTTTTTTGGAGATTTTTTGGCTACTTTTTCTTGATTTTGCCTACTTCTTTCTGTTACTTGTTAGTTTGGTGATTTTCGTTCTAGGATCATGACGTGTCAATCTTGTGAATTTGATTTTGAAGACCTAATCCGCCTTGTTGGCCTCGATGAAGATAAAAGTTTAGATGTTTTTTCCAATCACGGCATAATTCAGACATCCGTGATTTGCCCTAAATGTAATACTACCTGTATTTTAAGACAAGACTCGAAGATGTTTAGGTGCCATAAAAAAAATCCAAAAAATAAGCGTGTGTGTGGATTTACTGTTTCTATCTTTAAGGGCACATGGCTGGAACATTGCAACTTCTCAGTGAATAAAAACCTCCGGTTCATAAATATTTATTTGCGAAAATATTTTTCACAACATTATGCCGAGAAAGTTATAAAACTAGGTAGCGAGTCCATTGTTAACTGGAAATCTTTTTGTGGTGAAGTGGGTGATAAGGTGATTGGTTAGGTTAGGTTGTGTTTAGCATGAATGCAAACTTTTCTGGTCAATTTTGAGGTGTTTTGCACGAATCTGCCATCCGTTTCCTGTGCAAATGCGTAGTTTTTGAGATGGTGATATCTCGAAAACTACGCATTTGCACAGGAAACAGATGGCAGATACATGCAAAACACCTCAAAATTGACCAGAAAAGTTTGCTCTCATTATAAAAAGAGAGTGGGTCAAAAAACGAATAATTACCAATTTTTCTTCTAAACTGATAACCTTGCGTTTCTTTTTATCACTTTCACTAGTTTCTTGTATTTTTCTTTTCAAACTCATTTTATAAGGGGGTTTAAAATGTAATAGAAAACTGCCAATGCAAGTAGACGCAATACACTGTATGAAGGCAGCAGCGATACTAATGGCATGTTCAGATTACTGTATGATGAGCGCGCACAAACATATGCACATGAAGTACATACACTGCCAGACTTATGATGTTCAAATACCGCAATAACTCTAATTTTTAACGCAATAATCAGGATTATGGTATTAAATTGTAAACCGCAATAAATTGAGAATCTCAATAATCGAAACTGCAATAACCAGGGTATTGCTGTATAGGGTCATTCCATGTCAAGTCAGCCACCTAAAACACTCACCCCTTTCAATTTTGCTCATACTTGGCACAATAGCAGATATATATGCCAAACTTAAATTCCCAAATTATTAGAGCTGACTGACCTTTGGTTACTGAGATACAAGGTCATAAAGTTGTGACATTTTGACCTTTTTTGCGTTAAATGACTATTTTCAAAATGGTGTAACTAAAAAACTATTAAAGCTAGATCATTGATTTTGGTCTCATTTTAAAGCTCTTTAGTAGCCCCTTGTTTATTGTCTCTTGTTAAATATCTCTACTGTAAAAAATAAAAAAATCCCTTCAAAAGTTGACCTTTGACATTGAATAAAAAAAAAATACCTTCTAAAAAATTCAATTTTTTTACATTAATACCTTGAGTCATGTACAACAAAATCCCAAGAAGCTGTAAGTGGCTGATAACTAGTTCAATGTATAAAAAAATAATGAATTCAAGCAACATTTTGAAAAAGTCATTTTATACAAAAATTGTCAAAAAGTCATGACTGTGACCTTGTATGTCAGTAACCATTTTTGTCTAAGGTCAGCTCAATCTCTTACAAATACAACCCATATCTACATACTATCTGCAGCCTTCTACAAACAAGCAAATACTTATTTTTAAATATTTGTTCTTTACCTACCTCACCTGTATGTTGTGCATGTATGTGATGGTTTTCAGTAGTTGACAAGATTCTTGTGGGCCACCCAATTTATTGTGATTTCTAGAAGAGAAAACAATTTTTAATGTATACCTAGATAGCTACCTAATTAACAAATACAAGTAACATATTAAAATGTACATACAATATGTATAGGTATAGTGCTCATTGATTTCCATTTATCACAACTTAAAATGTATGCAGTGTATATATAGTTACATGACCATTTTAATTTTGAATTCTTACCTTTCTGTGCTGTAGATCTGCCAAAGCTTTGGATACCTTCAAAGTAACTTCTTTGCAAATCCTGTATGTTCGTCCATTAGTAGTAGATGCCTCAACTTGTTAGAATATCTGAATATGGTAGTGTTAGAATATCTGAATATGGTAGTGTTAGAATATCTGAATATGGTAGTGTTAGAATATCTGAATATGGTAGTGTTAGAATATCTGAATATGGTAGTGTTAGAATATCTGAATATGGTAGTGTTAGAATATCTGAATATGGTAGTGTTAGAATATCTGAATATGGTAGTGTTAGAATATCTGAATATGGTAGTGTTAGAATATCTGAATATGGTAGTGTTAGAATATCTGAATATGGTAGTGTTAGAATATCTGAATATGGTAGTGTTAGAATATCTGAATATGGTAGTGTTAGAATATCTGAATATGGTAGTGTTAGAATATCTGAATATGGTAGTGTTAGAATATCTGAATATGGTAGTGTTAGAATATCTGAATATGGTAGTGTTAGAATATCTGAATATGGTAGTGTTAGAATATCTGAATATGGTAGTGTTAGAATATCTGAATATGGTAGTGTTAGAATATCTGAATATGGTAGTGTTAGAATATCTGAATATGGTAGTGTTAGAATATCTGAATATGGTAGTGTTAGAATATCTGAATATGGTAGTGTTAGAATATCTGAATATGGTAGTGTTAGAATATCTGAATATGGTAGTGTTAGAATATCTGAATATGGTAGTGTTAGAATATCTGAATATGGTAGTGTTAGAATATCTGAATATGGTAGTGTTAGAATATCTGAATATGGTAGTGTTAGAATATCTGAATATGGTAGTGTTAGAATATCTGAATATGGTAGTGTTAGAATATCTGAATATGGTAGTGTTAGAATATCTGAATATGGTAGTGTTAGAATATCTGAATATGGTAGTGTTAGAATATCTGAATATGGTAGTGTTAGAATATCTGAATATGGTAGTGTTAGAATATCTGAATATGGTAGTGTTAGAATATCTGAATATGGTAGTGTTAGAATATCTGAATATGGTAGTGTTAGAATATCTGAATATGGTAGTGTTAGAATATCTGAATATGGTAGTGTTAGAATATCTGAATATGGTAGTGTTAGAATATCTGAATATGGTAGTGTTAGAATATCTGAATATGGTAGTGTTAGAATATCTGAATATGGTAGTGTTAGAATATCTGAATATGGTAGTGTGTAGAATATCTGAATATGGTAGTGTTAGAATATCTGAATATGGTAGTGTTAGAATATCTGAATATGGTAGTGTTAGAATATCTGAATATGGTAGTGTTAGAATATCTGAATATGGTAGTGTTAGAATATCTGAATATGGTAGTGTTAGAATATCTGAATATGGTAGTGTTAGAATATCTGAATATGGTAGTGTTAGAATATCTGAATATGGTAGTGTTAGAATATCTGAATATGGTAGTGTTAGAATATCTGAATATGGTAGTGTTAGAATATCTGAATATGGTAGTGTTAGAATATCTGAATATGGTAGTGTTAGAATATCTGAATATGGTAGTGTTAGAATATCTGAATATGGTAGTGTTAGAATATCTGAATATGGTAGTGTTAGAATATCTGAATATGGTAGTGTTAGAATATCTGAATATGGTAGTGTTAGAATATCTGAATATGGTAGTGTTAGAATATCTGAATATGGTAGTGTTAGAATATCTGAATATGGTAGTGTTAGAATATCTGAATATGGTAGTGTTAGAATATCTGAATAGTAGTGTTAGAATATCTGAATATGGTAGTGTTAGAATATCTGAATATGGTAGTGTTAGAATATCTGAATATGGTAGTGTTAGAATATCTGAATATGGTAGTGTTAGAATATCTGAATATGGTAGTGTTAGAATATCTGAATATGGTAGTGTTAGAATATCTGAATATGGTAGTGTTAGAATATCTGAATATGGTAGTGTTAGAATATCTGAATATGGTAGTGTTAGAATATCTGAATATGGTAGTGTTAGAATATCTGAATATGGTAGTGTTAGAATATCTGAATATGGTAGTGTTAGAATATCTGAATATGGTAGTGTTAGAATATCTGAATATGGTAGTGTTAGAATATCTGAATATGGTAGTGTTAGAATATCTGAATATGGTAGTGTTAGAATATCTGAATATGGTAGTGTTAGAATATCTGAATATGGTAGTGTTAGAATATCTGAATATGGTAGTGTTAGAATATCTGAATATGGTAGTGTTAGAATATCTGAATATGGTAGTGTTAGAATATCTGAATATGGTAGTGTTAGAATATCTGAATATGGTAGTGTTAGAATATCTGAATATGGTAGTGTTAGAATATCTGAATATGGTAGTGTTAGAATATCTGAATATGGTAGTGTTAGAATATCTGAATATGGTAGTGTTAGAATATCTGAATATGGTAGTGTTAGAATATCTGAATATGGTAGTGTTAGAATATCTGAATATGGTAGTGTTAGAATATCTGAATATGGTAGTGTTAGAATATCTGAATATGGTAGTGTTAGAATATCTGAATATGGTAGTGTTAGAATATCTGAATATGGTAGTGTTAGAATATCTGAATATGGTAGTGTTAGAATATCTGAATATGGTAGTGTTAGAATATCTGAATATGGTAGTGTTAGAATATCTGAATATGGTAGTGTTAGAATATCTGAATATGGTAGTGTTAGAATATCTGAATATGGTAGTGTTAGAATATCTGAATATGGTAGTGTTAGAATATCTGAATATGGTAGTGTTAGAATATCTGAATATGGTAGTGTTATAATATCTGAAATATGGTAGTGTAGAATATCTGAATATGGTAGTGTTAGAATATCTGAATATGGTAGTGTTAGAATCTGAATATGGTAGTGTTAGAATATCGAATATGGTAGTGTTAGAATATCTGAATATGGTAGTGTTAGAATATCTGAATATGGTAGTGTTAGAATATCTGAATATGGTAGTGTTAGAATATCTGAATATGGTAGTGTTAGAATATCTGAATATGGTAGTGTTAGAATATCTGAATTGGTAGTGTTAGAATATCTGAATATGGTAGTGTTAGAATATCTGAATATGGTAGTGTTAGAATATAGATGGTAGTGTTAGAATATCTGAATATGTAGTGTTAGAATATCTGAATATGGTAGTGTTAGAATATCTGAATATGGTAGTGTTAGAATATCTGAATATGGTAGTGTTAGAATATCTGAATATGGTAGTGTTAGAATCTGAATATGGTAGTGTTAGAATATCTGAATATGGTAGTGTTAGAATATCTGAATATGGTAGTGTGTTAGAATATCTGAATATGGTAGTGTTAGAATATCTGAATATGGTAGTGTTAGAATATCTGAATATGGTAGTGTTAGAATATCTGAATATGTAGTGTTAGAATATCTGAATATGGTAGTGTTAGAATATCTGAATATGGTAGTGTTAGATATATCTGAATATGGTGTGTTAGAATATCTGAATATGGTAGTGTTAGAATATCTGAATATGGTAGTGTTAGAATATCTGAATATGGTAGTGTTAGAATATCTGAATATGGTAGTGTTAGAATATCTGAATATGGTAGTGTTAGAATATCTGAATATGGTAGTGTTAGAATATCTGAATATGGTAGTGTTAGAATATCTGAATATCGTATGTAGTGTTAGAATATCTGAATATGGTAGTGTTAGAATATCTGAATATGGTAGTGTTAGAATATCTGAATATGGTAGTGTTAGAATATTCTGAATATGGTAGTGTTAGAATATCTGAATATGGTAGTGTTAGAATATCTGAATATGGTAGTGTTAGAATATCTGAATATGGTAGTGTTAGAATATCTGAATATGGTAGTGTTAGAATATCTGAATATGGTAGTGTTAGAATATCTGAATATGGTAGTGTTAGAATATCTGAATATGGTAGTGTTAGAATATCTGAATATGGTAGTGTTAGAATATCTGAATATGGTAGTGTTAGAATATCTGAATATGGTAGTGTTAGAATATCTGAATATGGTAGTGTTAGAATATCTGAATATGGTAGTGTTAGAATATCGAATATGGTAGTGTTAGAATATCTGAATATGGTAGTGTTAGAATATCTGAATATGGTAGTGTTAGAATATCTGAATATGGTAGTGTTAGAATATCTGAATATGGTAGTGTTAGAATATCTGAATATGGTAGTGTTAGAATATCTGAATATGGTAGTGTTAGAATATCTGAATATGGTAGTGTTAGAATATCTGAATATGGTAGTGTTAGAATATCTGAATATGGTAGTGTTAGAATATCTGAATATGGTAGTGTTAGAATATCTGAATATGGTAGTGTTAGAATATCTGAATATGGTAGTGTTAGAATATCTGAATATGGTAGTGTTAGAATATCTGAATATGGTAGTGTTAGAATATCTGAATATGGTAGTGTTAGAATATCTGAATATGGTAGTGTTAGAATATCTGAATATGGTAGTGTTAGAATATCTGAATATGGTAGTGTTAGAATATCTGAATATGGTAGTGTTAGAATATCTGAATATGGTAGTGTTAGAATATCTGAATATGGTAGTGTTAGAATATCTGAATATGGTAGTGTTAGAATATCTGAATATGGTAGTGTTAGAATATCTGAATATGGTAGTGTTAGAATATCTGAATATGGTAGTGTTTAGAATATCTAATATGGTAGTGTTAGAATATCTGAATATGGTAGTGTTAGAATATCTGAATATGGTAGTGTTAGAATATCTGAATATGGTAGTGTTAGAATATCTGAATATGGTAGTGTTAGAATATCTGAATATGGTAGTGTTAGAATATCTGAATATGGTAGTGTTAGAATATCTGAATATGGTAGTGTTAGAATATCTGAATATGGTAGTGTTAGAATATCTGAATATGGTAGTGTTAGAATATCTGAATATGGTAGTGTTAGAATATCTGAATATGGTAGTGTTAGAATATCTGAATATGGTAGTGTTAGAATATCTGAATATGGTAGTGTTAGAATATCTGAATATGGTAGTGTTAGAATATCTGAATATGGTAGTGTTAGAATATCTGAATATGGTAGTGTTAGAATATCTGAATATGGTAGTGTTAGAATATCTGAATATGGTAGTGTTAGAATATCTGAATATGGTAGTGTTAGAATATCTGAATATGGTAGTGTTAGAATATCTGAATATGGTAGTGTTAGAATATCTGAATATGGTAAGATTAATTCATCTGGTCGACCAGGATACACAAATGATGGGTTTGGGCCATGAGGATGAAGGAATGTGACTTTTACTTCTCTATTCTCTGGTATCTTTTCCAGCACATATGCCACCCACCAATGGCCATCATATGCAGCAGTAACAAAACCATGTATTTTCTCCTCAGTCACAACTTCTTCCTTTTCAGTAACTTTCTCAATATTTGAATAATCTGATAATGAATAATGTTTAATCTTAAGAGAAGTCAATGAAACTGGCTGTAAATGGTGTAATTTCTGTGTACCAGCAATAGTCCTTGCAGTTGAGTGTCTTTCTTGGAGAAGTTGGCTTTCCTCTTCATGCTCTTTATTGGTTGAAAATGACATTTTATATTTACAATATTTTCACTTGCAAATGTATATAACTGTTCTGCAGTAAGGATCTGTTCATCATAAGGTCGTTGTAGACTAGCTTTTGCAGCTAATCTCTTAACTGTGCCTCCAGCACCATCACAGGGTCCCTTTCCATGACTTGTTGCAAAAAAATTCCATTCTGCCTCAATTCCAAAATCATCTCTGTGATGGCAAAGATTCAAAAAGTTTTTGCAGTTCTTATACTGTCCTGCACACCCATCTGAAAAGTAAATTATTTTGTGGATGGAATCGATGGATGAGATATTATCTTTTAGGAATTTTATCAGATGCTTTTGAAACAAATGTACAGCAACTGTGTTATGGATGTTACACTCTGAAATAATAACAAAGCTAAGGTGAGCAATCTCATCTTCCTTTTTATAGTAAATAACAAATGGATGTAGAGTAGCCATCTCATTGTTCCAGTGAAAGCTCTGAACCTCATCTTGAAGAATAAAGGAATAATTTTCAGCAAAATCACACACAGCAAGGACCTCACCATCTTTCAAAGACATTTTTGTTTCACGGTAATAAGTTGCTTGCATCTTTGTCTTGAAGTCATGTATCTGGTATTCTTTCAGTTGGTTACAGAATTGGTCAATATATTCATCTGTATTCAGTTCTACTGATTCAAGATTTGACCGATCTGTATTGGTCCACTTTTTAAAATTTATGATATCAATGAAGTTGTTTGTAAATATGTCCAGTAGTCTGTTTTTTAAATCTGATGGATCTCCACATTGTTCACATTGTCTGAGGCAGCATTTCTGTGAGGCAGGATTGCATTCCATAAAGGCAACACAATGACGTACATTCTTAATAGGTGTCATCATCATTTGCAGTTAGTTTTTCTAATTCAGCTCGTACAAACATAAGTTTGGCATTCTGATGAATTGTACAGACACATACTGAGTGAGTTCCTGTTGCTCCAGCAATAACACACTGCTTTGGACGCAATTCTGCAAATTTACTGAATCCCACCTTAACCAAAGGATTTCTTTCTTTGAAAATATGATAGGCTTCTTTTAAATTGCAAAGTAAAAGATGCTTTTGCAAATGTATCCTTCCTCTTTCATTGTCAATGATACTACAATAGTCTTTCTTTCCTGGCATTGTTCTACTGATGTCTTCTGAAAGATAAAATGCTTTAATAGCGTCAACAGTATCCTGTTTAATTCTTTTCCCACCCTTTGGATTTGGGTCTGAAAGGACACCTTTTTCTTCAACTATTTTTTTAGCAATAGATGCTGTATGCCTTGTTGTGTTAAATTCTGAAGCAATTTTCCTAATGCTCCAACTTTTGGGCACTACAGTGAGGATTTTTATTTTATCACTTCTTTTAGTATTTTCATTTTTGAATTTTTCCTTGAGTTGATTTATTATTTCTAAACAGTCTACATCTCCAGATGGCTCCTTAAATTGTGAGTCAGAAATCTCTCTTCCTGCAACTGTTTCCATTCTCTTCTTAACTGTCTCTGTCACCTTGCTTAGTTTTTTAGCTCCATATGACTTTTGCTCTACAAGCTTTCTCTTTTTTATGGGTGATTCACCAATTGAAACAAAAGAAGCATTCAAAGTACACATCTCATGGTTTTGCTCTGAAGTTGATGCATCACTATTGTCAACGTTTTCAATGTTAAACGTTGTTTAAAATTAAAAAAGAAAGTTAACAACAGGAGCTCTGGTGGTGGTGCTCGAGGATGAGTCTGTTGACGATGAATGCCAGCTTGTGACATGCCAGCGTGTGATGCCAGCAATAAAATTATTATTAAAAAAAAAAAAAAAAAAAAAAAAAAATTAGACTAACATGAACGTAGATGTAGCTCATAGAGTAAACTAACCCACTTTTTGTTTAACTGTACCTACTTTTTTTTTTTTCTTATCTCCTTACTTTGCATGTCTGTAACTCTCTCTACTTGCATATTTGTAGTTTGCATGGTATGGCAGTGAGTTAAGACTGTGTTGCATGGTTTGTAAGCATTCTTATTTTACTTCTTTTCATCTTTCACCCCTCTCCTATTCTCTCCGACTATTTTCTGACTTGTTGGCAGTGGCTGGCGGATGATGATGGTGAATCTTTTTTCTCTTTTTCTGAATGAATGTTAACCCACGAGTGATAGGTGTTGCTTCTTACTTAACCCCTTATTCTCTTCTCTTCTCTTAACCCCCTACTCTTTCCTTTCTCTCGGGCTAACCTTAGAGTGGATCTTAGGGTCTTTGTTAGTCTTAGCTTCTGTAGATCTTCAGGTGGTTCACTACTACAAGAAGAATCATCATTTATGTCTGAATTCAAAGTGCCTATTCCTTTCTCAGTCAAGGACTCAAGATGTTCTCTACACTGCTTACAAAGTCTGTGATGTAGTGTTAAGTGCAGATCGGGAAACTTATTTACAAGTTCCTGTGGTACAATTCTCAAACTCTTCTTTCGACACTGACCTTTGTGACGCAGCAAAGGATCAGCACACTTCTGTTTCAGTTTTAAATGTTCCACATTTGTACTCTGAAATCACAAAAGCACAAAGAAAATTCTGAAAAGAAAACAATGAACAATTAATGAATTATTAAACAAATTTTTATACATGTATTTAGTAAAAATAAATTAACTTTAACTTGAAGTCAGGAGTCAACTCTGTAAAGTTGACAGTACTTATATACTAGTTGGGCCTTTGGATCAGCGCTACTCCAGTAGATTTGGGGCTGTCAAGGGGTTTAACCCTGGTTGTCTTTTAAAAGACTTCTTTTGGCACAGGTCACAAAAAGGTTTTTGAACTAATAATGTTAAGTTGAACTAAGTCTTCACTGACACTATATCAGAACAGAACTTTTAAATAAATGAACTGACAAAAAAAATCTAAAATTGAAGAATGATGCCAATTTCATTTATTTTTTATACATTGAACTAGTTATCAGCCACTTACAGCTTCTTGGGATTTTGTTGTACATGACTCAAGGTATTAATGTAAAAAAATTGAATTTTTTAGGAGAAGGTATTTTTTTTTTATTCAAGGTCAAAGGTCAACTTTTGAAGGGATTTTTTTATTTTTCACAGTAGAGATATTTAACAAGAGACAATAAACAAGGGGCTACTAAAGAGCTTTAAAATGAGACCAAATTCAATGCTCTAGCTTTAATAGTTTTTTAGTTACACCGTTTTGAAAATAGTCATTTAACGCAAAAAAGGTCAAAATGTCACAACTTTGTGACCTTGTATCTCAGTAACCAAAGGTCAGTCAGCTCTAATAATTTGGGAATTTAAGTTTGGCATGTATATCTGCTATTGTGCCAAGTATGAGCAAAATTGAAAGGGGTGAGTGCAAAAAGTGCCATTTTGTGGCTGAGTTGACATGGAATGACCCTATAGGCAATTAAGAAATAAGCTAAATAATTTGATCAGGAAGAGCAAAAGGCATAGTGAAATAATCTAGCTAGAAATATCAATAAAGATCCAAAGAAATTGCTTAGTTTTTATAATTATAATAATGAAAAGCATTATAGTATTGACCCAATAGAACATGATGACAGGATATTTGAAAAGGATTAGGATATTGTTGGTATTTTCTAATGAATATTTTAACTATTTTTACTGAAGAAAATTTGAATAACTTTGATTTTAATTCTTTTGATGCTGTAAACTCTGGCATTCTTGATAAGATTCATGTAAAGAAGGGTGATGTTAGGTGAGCAATTCATACAGTGAAGTCAAATAAAGCTGCTGGACCTCATAATATATATGCTAGGGTTCTGAGAATAAGGGGATAACTTATCCGAGGCACTGACTATTTTGTTTGCTAGGTCTGTTAATTATGTAGAAGTACCAGATGAATGGAAAAAAGCAAATGTACCAATTTACAAAAATGGTGGTAAAAGGGAGGTAGGAAATTATAGGCCTGTTAATTTAACATCTTTGATAGGAAAGATACTAGAAAGAATTATAAAGAATAATATGGTATTCAAGATCATTTGGAAAATTTTAATCTTATTTCAAGTTCTCAACTTGGATTTAGATCAGGAAGGTTTTGTTTGTCTAATCTCCTGGACTATTTAGAGTTTGTAACTAAGTGGGTAGATAATGGAAATGATGTGGCTAGATGTTATTTGTATGTATTTTAGTAAGGCATTTGACAAGGATCCACATAGGAGACTTCTATATAAATTAAAAGCTCATGAGATATTGGGGATTATTCAGGGTCAGTTATAAATTGGGTAGAGAAATGGTTAGAAGATAGAGAACAGAGTAATTCTAAATGGTCTTGAATCTGGGTGGCAAAAAGTGAAAAGGGGGGTTCCACAGGGATCAGTGTTAGGTCCATTACTCTTTATTTTCTATATTTGCCTGTTACAAATATAGAGTACAAAAAATGCAAAGTCACCCATTTTGGTAGAAGTGATGAAAACTTAAGTTATGAGAATCAAGGAAACTGGTGAGAGGATATTAGACAGGAAAAAGATCTTGACATTATAGTTAGTAGTGATCTAAAATTTTCTAAGCAGTGCTTAGAGGCTAGAAATAAGGCAAATATAATGCTAGGTATTATTAAGAGGAATGTTAGTTACAAGAGTAAGGAAGTTGGGTGCTACTATAGTATGCAGTCTACCTATAAGTTAGGTTTAGTCATGATATTTTTGTTAAAACTAACGAAAATATCATGGCTAAACCTAACCAATCGTCAAGAGCGATTGAATTGGGATGCAAACAAGCAATTAGTAAACAAGATAAGAAGCTATAATTAAAAGGTAGACTGCCGAATCGTCGGTAGACTGCATACTGTAGTAACATAGGGAGCTGTCTGTAAATTATATAATTCCTATATTAGGCCTCACTTAGAATATTGTATTCAAGTTTGGTCCCCTCACCTTAGACATGAAATTAATATGCTTGAAGGTGTGCAATGTAGGGCAATGAAGCTTATCCCTAATCTAAGAAGATTGGGATACAGGGAAAAATTAAAGGAACTAAGTAGCTATGTTTAGTTTTGAGAGATGTTGTTTGAGGGGAGATATGATACAGATGTTCAAAATGTTTTCAGATTTGGACAGTTTAGATGTAAGTAACTTTTTCTCAGAGGCTGCTGGAATAACTCGAAGGCATAATAAGAAAATTAGAAAATAGACATGTAGATTTCATCTATGAAAATACTTTTTCAGCCATATAGCAGATGATTTTTGGAATGACTTGCCATATGACATGGTAAATATTGGCTTCTTAGTTAGTTTTAAGAAAAACTTGGGACACTTTCATGAATGAGAGAGTGAGTTTGTAAATTATAAATATGTAGTATATATTCTTAAGTTATGTAGGCTATTTGATAGTTCTGTAAATAGTTATGTTAATTAGCTAGCTGACTTGAGATTGACATTTTGCACAATTTTACTACTATTATAAAGGGTGAAGTAAGTAGGACCCAAAATGAAAACCGCTCAACTTAGGTTTTAATCAACTAAAAATACTGCTAACATCTTTGACACAACTGCAAAAGGAAACATAAGAACTACGTTAATTAAATAAATAATAGTACAAATACAAAGAATTGAGTTATCTTAGCATTAAAGGTACATACAAGAAATACTTTAGTAAATCAATCAGTATCATTAAGTTAGAGCGCTATACCAAAGAATAATACTTATACGTACCAAAGAACTATTATCAATGATTTTATCAAGATGCTCTTTTATTCATTATTATTTATCAAACTTTTATTATGTTTTTATATTTATCATTTTATTAATTTTCACCTGAAAATTACTTAAACCTGCAAAACATAGAGGATATAGAATACGTTAGTTTTGATAAATTACACATTCTCTATAGTATTAAATACATGTATAACTGTATTGGATTATACTTCACAAATAAAACACGGTTCAGAATTTAAGGAAGACCAAAAATTATTACAAAGGGTGTCCCAGAAGTCTTGGAGGGGTTTTATTTGGCTATAACCTTTTTGTTTGGGGATCAAATAAAAAAAGGTTTGTAACACTTGAAAATACATTTATTGCAATTTTAATTACAAATTTAATATCTGATGAAAATCTTTATTTTCATTGCATAAATTTAAAATCACATTAGCATACATTATCTGACTCTGATGATCTTGTGGTTTAATTTCTTGAGCAATTTGAATTTTGTATGGGTAAAAATTGATATCCTTAAAATTCACTGTAAGGAACTTCTTAATTTTTAATTCCTGGCTGCGTCGTTGGACTGATGTGGATTTTACTCAATGCTTTCACAAACCATCTCAACCAAAGTTGAACTTTGGCTTGTCTGAGGATGCCCAGTTTGTGGTTCATCTCCCTGACCCTTTCCTATATGAAATTTAGTGATGTATTGTCGAATAGCTCACTCAGAAGGAGCAGAACATGTTGAATTTTAATCAAAAAGCTCTGTGAGCAGCAATGATGGAAGAGTTGTTTGTTAAATAAAGTTCCACAATAGCCACTCTTTGTTGCACTGTCCAGGATTCCATTTTCATTAATTGCAGCAAGGGTACTTTAATTGAAAAATAAAAATAAATAAAGTAATGAAAAAAGTTATAGCCAAATAAAAACCCTTCCAAGACTTCTGGGACACCCCGTAGCTCATGACTTGGATAACCTCGATAGGCCCCAGTGGCTTCATGTTTTCCAAATGTAATGTATTAGGTTAGGCAAGGTTAGATTAAGCTAGGGTTAGGTTAGTAATTAGGGCCCATGGACTTTGAAATGCATCTGGATTCTTGAATTTTATTAAATATGGATGCATTATACATACATATTTGACCTTTAGTTAGCATTGTTACCGTTTGAGTTCAAGAGCTACAGCAGCTACTGTTAATGCTGCAGGGTCATTCTCTGTCAGATCAACCAGTGCCTAACACCCTCATCTCTCAGATTTTGCTGAAATTTGGTTTATAGGGAGTTTGTGGGCCCTGAATCCATTTCTGAAATTATAAGGTCAATCCGACCAACGGTTCAAGAGATATGACCTCGGGAAATTTGAGGTCACTTGCGAGGTCACTAACATTTGGCGACCCATAACTTGGGTAATAATGGTCACAATTATATAAAAGTATATATATTTAGAGTCAGAAAATGACAAGGAATCCAAATATGCAAGTTTTAGAACTCTAGGTTGAAAAATAAAAAAGTTACACTGTAACCAAAATTTGAGGTCACGATTTGACCTCTGGGGTATCAAATGAGAATTTTTTTTTTAAATGTAAAAAATGAAGGCATAGGCATTGGCTATTAGAATCAGCAAAAAAAAAGTTTGTTTATGTTAGTATTTTTCATGTAACTAACATATAAGTGAACACCATATTCATAAGTTGTGCGTCAATTCTACCTATTTTTTCACACTTAAGCTCATAATTTGACCTATAGAAATTAAAATTACATTTTTTTATAGATATAAAAACAAAGGCAAAAAATGTAAAATTGTATTTCACTGCTAATCTACACTGGCAATAATAGTTATAATAGTGAAAGGGGAAGACCTACTTAGAGGATTCATGTGCTAGCCTAATACAATTTTTGCATGCTCGATGCTCTCATCAATTTCTTTTTGTGGAAAAATGTATTGAATTCTGCTGCCTCCTCTTAGGGTAGGACAACTCATTACAGTTAATATATGATGTCCTGGCACTGCACATGAATCCTTGTTTCATGGATAATAATATGCACTTGATCCTGATGACCCAGAGGGATGTAGAAAGTTCACAGTGAAATCATCAAACTCTTCACAATATTCCTCCACAATTCCATACCAAACTTGCATGTCATAAATGCAGCCAACATACTCTCCTGGTTTGACACATTTTAGGTTACCAAGCATTGCAGGTTCATTAGTAAAATGACTTTTCCTTATTCTTTTCTTTTCTCCAATGCCACTTGAAATGGGATACACCATCAGTTCTTCCTTGTTTAGGGGAACAAATCTATGATATTTCTGAGTTCCAGGAATAGCCCTACTATCCTTGAATCGATGTTCCAACCGTTCTTCTGCATCTTTCAAATCAGCTGTAGTTACAAAGAAAAAATTTATCTTCTTGCTCAAGTTTTCTTCACAAAACTGAAACATGTGTTCTGGTGTAAGAATTTGCCTCTCTGTAGTTCTCTGCAAACTGGCACGAGCAGTAGCTCTTTTCACTGTTCCTCCAATCCCATCACATGCATTTTTGCCATGGGATGTAGCAAAGAAGTGCCATTCACAAGACAGACCAAAATCCTCTTCATGGTAACAGAGATTTGTGAAGTTGTATCTGTTCTTATATTGGCCAGCACATCCATCTGAGAAATAGTGCACCTTCTTCAATTGTGGGCATCTGAATTTAACATATGTCATAAGCTTCAATATGAATGAGTAAACCATTATAGTGTTGTGTTTTAGTGATGCAGATAAGAAACAGACACTAAAATGGCTAAGTTCCTGGTCTGCAGATGATCTATAATAGATGACAAAAGGGTGAACTGTACACTGTGAATTGTCCCAGTGAAACCCTTGGGCAGCATCCTGGACAATGAAAGAATAATTCTCAGAGAAATCACCTACTATAACTACCTCGCTCTGAGGTGGTAGTGTTTCTTTCAACTGCTTGAAGTACTGTGATTGTTGCTGAGCAACAAAGTGATGACGAACCATGCGGGATATTTTCATGCTTAGGTATGATAAGTATTCATGAAGTGGCTCCACCTTATCAACCATTGTACAACGGTCAACAGTCACCCATTGCTTGTAAGATATTTCATTTGGAGCTGATTTCACACTGTCAAGTAACTCAAGAAAATCCAGGACACCCTCTTCTCTTGGGCAATCATTGCAAAGTTGCATCATGCAAGTCTCTCTTTCTGTACTGCAGACACTGTAATCCATAAGATCCTTGTATGAAAGACCTCTTTCTCCCAATGTAGCCAGCTGCAATTTTGGATTTTGATGGTATGTGCAGACACAGACAGAATGAGTCCCACCACTACCGGCAAGCACACAATATGATGGCCGTAATTTTGCAAATGTGGAAAATCCTATTTGGGATTCTTTTCATCATTTTTATATAGTTCAAACATCTCTCTTAAATTCCCGAGGACCAATCGTTTTTGCACCTTCATTGCACCTTCAGCACTGATAACTTTCACGCAATCCTTTTGGCCAGGACACATACGACTAACCTCTTCTGACTCATAGAATCTTCTAACTATATCTTTGTGTTCTTCAGATATCACTTTTCCTTTGCTCATTAGTGGAATCTTCGGAAGGATTCCATGTTATGATTTAAGTGAATGGCTTCTTTTCACCATGTATGTTGTAGTTTGAAAGAAACTAGCTGTTTTTTCAATTGTGTATGGTGAGAGTTTCAATATTTGTAGTTTGTGATGGTGACATTTGCTCTCCAGGAATGACTGTTTCAATTCATTCATTAATTTGTCTAGATGTTTTTCAGATTTAGTTTCAGGTTTTGAAGTATCACTTACCTCCTCGGTAATTTGAACACCATAACTGAGTTCTAGCCTCTCCTTCAGGTGTTTCTGAGCAGATGATAGCTTACCACGAGCCTTGCACTTTTTTTGGCTTAATGACAGCCCTTCTGAAAAGAACAGAAAAAAAAGGTTTCACACACCTGAATATTAGTAATTAAATATTAATTATAGTACCTTAAATGCTATATAATTGGCTATATAGTAGATCAAACAGACCTTGTAGTAAAGTATAAGTTATTATATTAATTTATTACTTACTTTTTTTAACTGGTGTTTGGTCCAGAAATGCTAGAACTGGTTCAACTGAAGTTGAAGAATTTTCCTTTATCAAGCATCACTGTCATTGTCCAGATCTTGAATTGAAGAGATGTTACTCAAGCCACTGATAGTAGATGATTCATTTGAATCCTCTCAGACTCGTTGTTTTTCAGTGTACTAAGTATAGTGGGGTTTTTCATTATCAGTGTCCAGCAGTTCACACACAACAATGAGTCGTTTTTCACTCTTCCAGCACATTTTTCAAAAAGTATCAGTCACTTTTCTAAGATTGATGTTATGCGTTTCTTGTGTTTTTGAATAGGGTCCTGGCAGTATTTCAAGTGCCGAACACTTGTATTTTGATCTGTAAAGATATAGGATTTACAATTAGGTAATATATATTTTTTAGAAAATATATACACACTTATATTTTAGGCCTTGATAGTCTCTGAGGCTCATTAAACCCATACCCCCACCAGCCACCCACAGTGCTGCTGGAAACTGTAACTAAATGTAGACAGGAATTTTGCAACTATCTGTGTTGATTCTGCCTTAGACAAGTAGCAACATGTTTCAACAGTTTGTTTAGGCTACATGTGAGCTTAGTCTTCCCCTTTCCTATTATAACTATTATTGCCAGTGTAGATTAGCAGTGAATACAATTTTTATTAAATTCTTGAGCTTGAGGTCAAATTGATAGCTAAGATATAAAATTCCTTGAAATGACAAGCAATTTAAATATGGTGTTCACTTATAAGTTAGTTACATGAAAAGTACCACATACACAAACTTTTTATGATTGTTTCTATTAGTCAAGAACTCTGACTTTGTTTTTATATCTAAAAAAATGTACTTTTAATTTCTATAGGTCAAATTATGAGCTTTGTGTGAAAAAATAGGTAGAATTGACGCACAACTTATGAATATGGTGTTCATTATATTTGTTAGTTACATGAAAAATACTAACATAAACAAACTTTTTTTGCTGATTCTAATAGCCAATGCCTATGCCTTCATTTTTTACATTTAAAAAAAAATTCTCATTTGATACCCCAGAGGTCAAATTGTGACCTCAAATTTTGGTTACAGTGTAACTTTTTTATTTTTCAACCTAGTTCTAAAACTTGCATATTTGGATTCCTTGTCATTTTCTGATTCTAAATATATATACTTGTATATAATTATGACAATTATTACCCAAGTTATGGCTCACCAAATGTTAGTAACCTCGCGAGTGACCTCAAATTGCCCGAGGTCATATCTCTTGAACAGTTGGTCGGATTGACCTTATAATTTCAGAAATGGATTCAGGGCTCACAAACTCCCTATAAACCAAATTTCAGCAAAATATGAGAGATGAGGGTGTTAGTTTCAATTTTTTTTGGTTGATCTGACAGAGAATGACCCTGCATTGAAAGATATGGGAATAATCGATCAATCTAACATGCTTGATAGGAAGAAAATAGAGAGAGAGAGAATTTGTGTAGGTAAGAAAAATAGTTAAATCTAGATGTGAATATTGAATATATAGGGTTTGATGGAAGAAAGGATGATACGTTAACCAAGCATGGAAAAGAGAAAGAAGAACTATGTGCTGATCAAAGACCCTGGAGGTATCTATGTAGACCATCTCTGCCCTGATGCAGGAAATGCTCGGTGTATAGTACTACACCCAGCTTAGGTACTTGGTGATATAATTTATGCACTTCTCTGTATCTGGCAGCTTATAATATAGGCGTATCAGTGCTTAGAAATTGAGTGGAGCATAATATAAAATAAACAGTTTTTCTCTTCTGGAAATTTGGTACAGTTTAAAAATTATGCCTGGCTCTGAGTTAAAACAATTTCTTCTTAATATTAAATTAAGAAAATTGTAAGTTGTTTTAATTAGCATACTGGTATGATTGTTCGATTTGTTCTGTTTGTTCCTTGACCAATTGACTGTAACTAATTGAAATATACATGTATATGGACTCATTATTACAAAATATGATATACCGTACTGATGCCATTCATAAAAATGCAGGATAAATATTAAGTTTAAGTGGCACCAGTTTCTTGGACCCTCTTATTGGCGGCTGAAAGTTGGTGATGTAGGAAATAAATAACCAACCTAGAACCACCATCTAGTCTAGTATAATTTAACCTTGGTGTAAGTGGGGTCCAAGCATATAGGGTAAAAAAGGGTAAAGTTTACTGGGGCTTGGACAGCCAAAGAATCCTGGTAGAGCCCAAATAAGAATTTTTTTTTTTGTCAATTGTGCATGTATTAATTCTGATCTGATCTCAATGTAATGCATTTATTTCAATAAAAATATGCCCAAATACGCGTGAATCACCTCTGAAATCAGGTGGATAGAAGTCAGAGGCAAGGGGTCCCAGCATGTGATTGTGTACTGGGCCTGAGAAATTGATACTTGGGGCCTAGGGTGTGACAGTTGCCCCAACTTTGTCCTACAATGCTGTTCAAAATTTTAGTGTTGCATATTGACATAAAAAATACCCACGTGCAATTTTTTGAAGATTCATGCATATTCGAGTGAGCACCAGCAATTTGAAAAATAGTGATTTTGCTTATACGGCATACGCGCCTATATATGAGATTACACAACCATCATAAGGGATATTAACACACATCATTTGCCTGTCTTAATTAAAAGCTGTTATCACTAACACACAAAAGTTAATCATTCTTATTCTCTCATGGTACATTAAGGGGTTTTATCATATATTTACAAGGTATTATTTCTCTAGAGCAAGAAACCATGATTTCTGTTCGGAAACAGATGATCGTTTGCGCTGATTAGGAACGCGGAGTCTGTCATTTTCAACTACTTGAAGGACTTCTTGAAAGCGCTCCTCATCCCTGGCAACATTAAGAAAGTCATGGGAAAGTTTTACACCACGCTCTGCAGCCTCATTGATGACCTGAAGCTTGTCCACAACCCGTTTCATGTTCAGGTAGTCGTCATGATCCGCCCATTCACTGGCTGGACTGTGGAGAAACTATAGGGCATGCCTAAAATGGTGAAGAACCAGCTTGAGTCAGGCCCAATTAGGTCCACCAGGCAGTGCCACTTTCTTGGACAGGGGGAAGATATGGCTTTCCATAGCCCCCATGATTGAGCCCCTCTCTCAGTAACTTCAGTGCCTTCATGGCAAAGAAGGGCCTTCCTCATCTCCTCTTTTGTCCTTGTACTTGGGACGAGAACAAAGCCAGTGGGGCCAACTCCTAACAGTTAGGTACCATGTGTCTACCGAGTGCCACACGTGCTTTGTCAACTATTGTGGCATCATATGGGGCAAATTCAGCCAAGGTTTCGACCAAATTCAAGTCATTCAGTGGCACACTTGCTGGAACGTGGCAAACAATCCACCATGGGACATAAACAGCGACTGTGAACACAGCAAACCGTTCAACTTGCTGATTTGACTTTGTCACAACCTCGGCTTTGGGAAACTGCTCTTTGATCTGGCCTGACAAAGAACAATCTTGAGGGTATAGAGCAGTTTAGCCATCCACCTTGCTTTGTGAAGTGCGCCGGGGTAGACCATTGTGAAGTTCACTGGCTCGGATCCTTTAGTTACAAGTAGCAGACAAAGCTCTACTACCAGCTCCTTGTAGTCGCCACGTGTAAATGGTTGGGCTAGAGATTCACGGAAGAAGTCAGCCATCTCCTGCTGGTGCTCCTCAAACACTCCAGGCATTGCGGGGTAGTAGTACTTCTTTTTTTCATTTGTACGCAGTTGAGGAAAATGGTTCTTGAACCTAGAAATGCAATTATTGGGATTATTGTATTTCGTACTAATCTATAATATTGTTTTAGGGTATTAAGATTGATATGATCGATCATTTGCTTGGTGTTAGTATATCTTATAAGTCTAATAAAGAAGAAATTCCACTAAATTTGTTCATTAGATAATAATATTCCTTGTTATTTTGTAAAGCTTATGACTCACCTCTGGAAAACCATTATGTTTGGACTTGAAGAGCCCTCCACTTTCAAGCAATCCCAGCAAACACCTAGGATGACTTCGCCCACATGCTGCGACAGGCGCATCAGAATGACGGCATGCTCTAATTCCTTTTGGAGGGAGACGCAAAGCAGCTGTTTTTGTCCTGAAAAAAAAATGTAATTGTAGTTTAAGGCCACCATTTCAGGCACGTGCTTTTTGCAGATTTCTGTTAAATCATTCACTGTATTTTGGTATTAATGTAGTGATAAATTCACGCTGATGTTAGAAATAGGTTTACCTGTATTGGATGAAGTTGTGTCGAAAACCATACCAACGACATTCTGTTCACACTCCCAATTAACCAGAAGTTGTTTGGTTGCTGTTGATATCAAGTCTCCTTGAACCAGGCCAGCTTTTTGAGTCAAATGCGGAAGAGGTGGGACTCCAAGAAGCTTTGTGCCATTGACACCAGACACAAGAATGGGCAGGTAGTCATCAGTGCCTTTGGAATCCAGCGTGTCCATAAGTTTACCATCCCAGTGCACCAGTACTTTGTCTGATGGTTGCCATTCATCCATGATTTTTAAACTTATTTCTGACACGATGGAAGCTCGGTATCGGTGGGCCGTCCTTGCATTTAGACTCAGCTTTGATGTATCCCCACCACATGCAGATACAAGGGAGTACACAATTGCACTCAGCTGAGTTGGCGAGATGTTGTTTCGAACACTGCATGAAACAAGTTCTGCCGACTTCAGAATATCATGGGGCACAAAAATTGAAACTCCCTCTTTCACTGTTCTCCGATGTTTTCTCTTTGGTTCAGCAGTGCTGGCCTCATCAATGTCATCGTCCTCATCAGAGCTAATAGGTGAATCAATGTCAGCCTGTACATTCTCAGCATGATCACATTGCTCTCTCTCTTGTCACTTCTCTTCTCGATCTGCCTTTTCTGTCGCTTCTGAACCTTTTCTGTGAGTACTTTGTTTACCCCAGAGTAGTAGCTACTCTGTCACTTAGCATGCTTTTCATAAAGAGTATGTCAGTATCGATGGCATCTTGTTCGGCCTGAGTTTTCCCCTTTTTCGCAGCCGCCATGTCTTTTCAACACTGTTCTTATAAAATTTCATCATCAGGCTCAATTCTGATTTAAACTTCATAATTCCAGGATCATCAGCCCGTCTTCTATCCTCATTCTTTTTCATAAGCATCATGTAGTCTTTGTCATAGTAAGTTTTAATCACTCGGCCAATATTGTTCCTGCCTGTAATGGTCGGGACATTCGCCTTCTGGTAATGCAAAAGCACATTGTCAATGGTGGCAGATAAAGCCTGGTCCCAATGCATATCCGGAAGGTTTGCTAACAGACATAGTAAGACCTGCCTATTAGTTGGCAGTTTGCAGCCCTTTATTTCCTTTTCTTCTTCTCGGGGTATGGTGCCCAATAACATTCTGACATACTCATCATCTTGCCATGCATCCATGATTAAATTCTCTATTCACAACATCCAGTGTTCCTGGAAAATTTGTGGGTCAGCGTTCCAGACCCAGAAATGAAAATCTGATAAAATGTGCTATTTTCACACTTATTTATGAAGTTCATAAGCTGAAATAGCAATACTTGCTGGTACGATGGTGCTAGCTCAAACATGCACCGATCTCCAAGAAAATTTACAGGGGTGCTTCCTAGATAAATACACAACACTAAAACTTTGAACAGCATTGTAGGACCATTTTTTTATTTTTGGAGGGCAATGGTCACACCCTAACTTGGGCCCTGAGTGTAAGAGTTGTACTGATTGGCCCAAAGTGTGAAATGGGTGGATCACTGAAATCTGGTGCCCCTGAAACTTGATATTAGTCAAATATAGGTTTCTTGCACTGTATGTGGTACCTCTGATATAAGAATAGGCCTATCTATTAAAGCTTTCTGATGAATTTCCCAATCTTTAATTTTCAGTATACATGTAGTTTTTACCGAGTGTTGAGAGAAAGACATGCATGATAAACTAAAGCCTAAAGCTTAAGAGCAAAATTAAATAAATATCAGTAGCTAGTCCAGCAAAATTCCAGAATCCAGATGCAGTTCATAGATTTCATAATTGCTTAGTAGCTTAATTGAATAGGTTTGGTTTGGTTTCTCTGACATTCCTCCTCATTATTAAACTGCATTTTCCACACAAATAACCAGTAGCCAATATATATATATATATAGAAAAATTATTTCACGAAAGTGACACGTGAAAAATATTTATGATGAATAAAACCACGAAGGGAAAAGAAACACAAAGGGGTGCTCAAGCGCTTTCGTCTAATGACATCCTCAGGAACACTGGAGTGAAAGGACAGATCAAGGCAATATATAGGTTACAAAAATAAACATACATACATATTCACATATATATATACATATACACATATACATATATATACATATACACATTAGTGTGGACCAAAATGGGGGGTAAATTATAAAGTTGAAGAAATCCTTGTTCCATATTAATGCCCTTGTTCCTTTGGACCAGATAGACATGTCAGCAAAATTTTGGTCAAATATAAGAATATTTAGGGGTCCCGAGATTTAATGACTTATAAAAATTTTCCAATGAATAGGCATTAGGCGTGCTTAGAACATCAATGATCAACTCGACTCTTGAGTTGCAACTTATGAAAAAATTTCTTCTTATTTAGAAATTTTTGGTGTTAATAGAGTAACAAAAACAATCTTAGATCATTATTTCAGAGAAAATTATTAATAAGGAAAACAAAAATTTTGGATAAAATATATTATCCTTAATTGGTCAACTCTAAATTAAAGGCTTTGCCTAATTGGCTTGAACCTTTTAGTTATCCTTTTTATCTCCTAATTTAACTGGTTTATTTTAGTATTTCAGAAATTTAATTTTTTAAACTAAAAATGGCTACTCGTTCTAAAACTAAAGTTTGGCTCATTGGCCATTTATATAAAGATATACTTTGTTGCCACTTACCTACAAAACTGCAAGTTTTGTAAAAATATTTCTTCCATCAAAAAGAGGAAAAATTGGGACGAAGAAGATCCATTAATCTTTGCTTAGATGAAGTGATGACCTACTGGGAGAAAGCCAGGATTCCCACAATGCGTAGAGACAGTGCCATCCGAAAGATTGACTCTTTAATAAGCTGTTATGATAAATTGATGAAAAACAGAAAAAGGCCAGAGGAAAAATGCCGTATTGAAGAAGCTATGTTTAAAGATGAAATTAAGGCTGAAATTCTTGATATTGGTCACTCTAATGCCCTTTTGATGATGTCAAATGAAGAAGACAAGCTTTTCTACTTAAGCCAGCAAGAAGATCCTACACAAAGTAGCATGGGTACAGTAGACCAAATTCTTGCAAAAAGAGAGAAAAGAAGGCTTCATCGTGAAGAATTAGAGTGTGAAAGAGCCCTCAAAGAGCAGAAGCGATCTAAAAGCTCATTCTTGCCTGCCAATAGAGATGATTTCACATCATCATCATCATCATCAACTAATGATGACAACCTTGAAATGAATTTTCAAGGTCCCTCTGAAGAGCAATTTAAAAAGAAAATGTTGGCTCCTAAAAAGTCAAAGCCTATTGACAAAAATGTTGTAGCAGCCTATGATAGAATGAATCTTTCCAATCGAGATGCAGCTATGTCTTATGCTGTTGTTGCTCAGTCTTTGGGCCATAATTTTGAAAACATTACAGTGTCAAAATCTACTATGCTTCGAACTCGTCAAAAGTTACGCAAAGAAATAGCAACAGAATATCAAGAGCAAGCATTTTGTCCTGGAGAGCCTTTAGTTCTTCATTGGGATGGAAAAATGCTCCCAGAGATATCAGGTTAGTTTTTTGTCTGATTAATTTAGCATATTTATATTTTATATCTCAGGTGAAAAACTTAGTTGTGGGTCTGGTTTTCACACCTAGGCAATGTGTTGTTATCTGGTTGGTTTTAATTAAACATTTTGATAGCTAAATTTCTATTTAATTAGGTTACATTTCACTGTCTGAAGCTAGTTTTCACAATCTACACCATTTTACCTTCAAATTAAAATAAGTCAAGTTTAATTTAAAATAAGTCAAGTTTAATTTAAAATAATATATTATATATATATAAATTATAATATATATAAGTATATTAAATATATAATATAATATATATAAAATAAAATATTAAAAATAAATATATATAAATTATATATAAATTATATATAAATTATATATTTTAACTTTTTCTTGCAGGCGAAGGAAGAACGGAAAGGATTGCAGTGTTAGTCAGTGGGAATGGTGAAGAGAAATTGCTGGGAATTCCTAAAGTCACTGCTGGCACGGGTACGGAGATGGCTCGTGTTTGCATTTCTCCTGCAAGAACATGATATGACCCAGAGAATTATTGGGCTGTCATTTGACACAACAGCATCCAATACCGGAATCCATGCTGGGGCTTGCACTAAAATTGAACAAGAACTTGGAAAAGAGCTTTTATATTTAGCCTGCAGACACCATATTTATGAGATTGTCCTATCTCAAGTCTTCCGGACTTCTATGGGCCATTCCTCTGAACCTGATATTCCAATCTTCAAAAGATTCAAAACTCAATGGGATTTTATGGATCATTCTCAAATCACAACTGCTGTTGATTCCCAAAGCTGCAGAATAATTGAAAGTTCAAGATTTAAAAAATCAAACAGTCTTAATCATGAAGGAGGCACTCAACTCTAAACAGCCAAGAGATGATTATAAAGAATTTTTTCAACTTGTTCTCTTGTTTTTTGGAGAAGAAAGCATTTCTAATACTCCCTTGAGAGACCTGGAGCGTACCATCATGCAAGATGGATGGCAAAAGGAATTTATGCATTTAAGCTTTTTCTTCTCCAAAACAATTTAAGATGACTAAAAAGAACTTGATGCAATAACAGAAATTTGTTTATTTGTTGCATTGGTATATACAAAATCTTGGGCAAAAGCTTCTCAACCAGAGGAAGCCCCAAATGTTGATCTTAAATTTTTGCAAGATCTTGCAATAATGGAGGAAAATTCTTGATATCAAGTGTTATCAAGCAAGCCCAAAATGCCATTAAACGACATCTGTGGTACCTCTCAGAAACACTTGTTGGATTAAGCTTCTTTGACAAAAGTATATCCCTTGAAGAAAAGGAGCAAATGCGAAATAATATCAAAATGCCTCCAAGAAATAAGGGACTGAAACGTTTAGAAGCAAAGGTAACCCTAGCTTCTTTTAAAGAAAAAAGGATTTCTGATTTTGTTACTTCAAGGACTAAATCTCTTTTTGATGCTCTACATCTCAATTCTCTCTTCACTGAAAATTCTGCATCAACATGGGAATAGATCCTGAGTACCAAAGAGGCTGTGCTAGAGTTCGTGCCCTTAGAGTGACAAATGACACAGCTGAGCGGGGTGTTGCATTGATTGAAAAATTTAATCAAGCAGTGACAACTAAAGAAGAGGACAAACAATACCTGCTCAAAACAGTTTTCAAGAATCGTAAAGAATTTCCAACAAAAAATAAAGCAGAACTTATGAAAATGAGGAAAAACTAATTTTTCAGCATTAAAAGGAAAAGTGCAATTTTCTCGGGACCCCTAAAACTTGACGTAGAGGTTTCAAAATTTGTAATTTGATTAAGGTAAGCAAAAGGAATAACATTACTCATGTGGAACAAAGATTTTTAAACCTTCATTTTTTTGGTCCACACTAATACACATATACATATATATATACATATATACATATATATAGTAAGCATAGAAAAAATTGTGGGAGGAGCAAACAACATTTGTATGGGAAATTGACACTTTTAGCACTTCGGCCGACATTCAATATAAATTCAAATGGCTTGTTTATGAAACAGGTCACAAAAGAATAAAGAAATAAATATAAATATAAATTGAGAAAAAATTAATTACAAAATAGTGCCTTAGTGATATATATGTCACAGCCTAAATAACCATAAAGAAATAAACCAACAGATAAAAAACTAAAAATTGTAAGTGGAGTCTACAAATTCAAGCTCAAAAGGGAAGTTTACAATCAATTTAATAGATGATGCTTTATATATATATGTATATATATATGTGTATATATATATATATATATATATATATATATTATATGTATGTATGTATGTATGTATGTATGTATGTATGTATGTATGTTTATTTTTGTAACCTATATATTGCCTTGATCTGTCCTTTCACTCCAGTGTTCCTGAGGATGTCATTAGACGAAAGCACTTGAGCACCCCTTTGTGTTTCTTTTCCCTTCGTGTTTCTTTTCCCTTCGTGGTTTTATTCATCATATATATATATATATATATATTAACTATAAGTTTCTCAGGGGGCCATTCTGAGTTTGTGTATATATATATATTACGGGAGGGTCAAAATTTTGTATTCTTATTCTACACACTGCTCGGAGCTTCCTTTGGGCCCCTAAGCAACATACTGTAATTACACCGCTATGCACCCCCCTCCTACCCATTGCATATGCCCCCCCCCTTTTTGTAAATTGAAATGAAATTGAAACCAATTCTTTGAACAAAAAAACCTAATAAATGACAAAGATTAAAGTAAATAATGATATAAGTAAAGTTAAAGTAAGTTTTATATATATATATATATATATATATATATATATATATATAATAAATATATATAATAAGAAATCTTTCTCCGTATATTACCTAAAGAATCAATTGAAGCATACTAAAACCAAAATATTCACCTTAAGAAATTTAAAATCGTAAATTACTGACACCACTGGCCTTTCCATTGGAACACAGGTAGCTTTTTTCTCGACTCCAGTACATTCAAAATAAATTGTCTGTTTTCGTAACCAATTCTATCTTGTGATGCTTCTGTTACCACATTTACAGCATGTTCTACTCCCTGGCTGTGACAAGGAAAAGGAATAAGCTGAAGTAGTTCATTTCAAACTTTAAGATGATCATTTGTCAAATTTTGTAAAATAGGTGGAGGGGTGATGGTTTTGTTGTCCCAGTCGATCATGTTAGGATAATCGTCTGCTTCAAAGTTCAGTGTTTTTGGCAGCTCAAAATTTCTCGCATTGGTGCTCCGAGTTCTTGCTCGAATGATGTGCTGAAGAGCCAGCTCTCTGACCTCTCTTCTTGTGTCTGTTATCATTGAGAGTAAGATATTCTCTGGGTGGGCAAAATAGGCGTTATTTCTGAGGACACGCTCCATAATCATCCGATGCTTTATATCTAAGCCTTTAAGCAAGTGCATGATATACCAAAAATTAGATGCTCCCTCATTTGCCTTTGGATGAGACTTTATCCAAAACCAGCCTGGAGCGTAAACCAGCATTATAATTTTTACTAGGTCTTGGATGTTTTTGTCTGGATTCCGTGTAGAGAGACATAAGTGCAGGATCGTGTTTGCTCGTGTTAGCCATCTTGCATGATGGAGGGCACCTGGGGATCTGGTGGCTAACGCTTGTAAGATGTGTCTAGATTGTATGCTAATGCACATTTCATACATATATTTTTTGTCACTGCTGAAACTTTTAACAATATTGGCTGAAACTTCTTTAATGTTGCCCTCTACAGGGGTACAATCAACTATATCCAGTTTGGTCAAATCCTCTCGGAGTTTGGTCCCGAAGGTTTTTCCTCAATTGCTTCAAATATGTGCCTGAAGGGCAGTTCATTTGCATGCAAAAGGCAAATCAGCCATTGTACTGGCCTGTCCAGATATAATTCAATCAATTTTAGCACTCCGCCAATCCTGCCAGTGTTCACTGGGGTACTAGGGTGTGTCAATTTGGGAGGTGAAAATTAATTTTTGCCAATTCCTTCACTGAGGGGTTTTAAAAATATGTTTTTGGATGTGAAGAATTCAAATCTGCTATTATTTTTGTGATTGCTCAACACTTAGCTTGGTAATTCTACGTTTGATTAAAAAGCACATAAATTGCTCTCGGAAAACAACATTTATTAATTTTAGCTTCTCAAAATGTCAGGTAATGCTATAAAAATTTTAGTTTCTCTGCATAAAACATATCCTAGTAATCATAAAACATATCCTTGTAATCATAAAACAACATTAGAAAGTAATGACATCAGTAAAAAAAAATATTTAAACAAGTTTCATCAAGTCTTGCTTTGATTCGTTCTTGGACATCAGCCGCCGACTTGCTTCTTGGCCTCTGATATAGCCCTCACGTTTCTCATGTGTATACACCCTGCCTGCTGCCTCTGTGACTTGTTTCACACACCTCTCTATTGACTGAGCATGAGAGGGCCACTGTGGAACTTGCATAGGCTTGTCAAAGAACTTCTTTACTTCTGCTGTAGTCAGTTTACATGTCAAAGGAGGTTCAAATACCCCGTCAGACCAGTCTGTCAGCTCCAACACGGAAGAAGCACTGGGGTTGATGGAAGGTGTCTTCCTGGGACGTACAGAAAGATCTCCAAGTGTGTCATCTCCACCCCTCATGTCAACAATCTTTTGGACACCAGCTCTCCTCTCCTCACTGTCATCTGAGCACAAGAGTGTCTGGATTATCATTTCGCTGAATGCATACCATGCTGAGCACTTGATGGTTGGCAAAACAGCATCCACTACAGCCTTCTTTTGCAGCCTAACTAGCCGCAGCTGAAACAAGATGTGGCATGGGCCTTCCACCCAAGAGTGTTTTACTTTGATGTTGAACCAACAGGGGTAGTACACACCAACAATGTATTCCACTATCAGTCTTAAGTTGTTGAGGGTTTTGCCTTTAAGGCCATGTTTTGAAACCCATATGCGACAAAGCCTGTTTGCTGTTGTCAACCACCTTGAATGGCTCACTGGACCAATTTCAAGAAGGGCCAGATCTGTGGGAAGTTCTCCTGTCCTTATGGCCTGTGTGATCCTATACCCGTACGCTTGATCAGGTTAGAGAGATCCTTTACGACATTGTCACTCAGTGAAGTAAGAGGCTCTCCAATTGAGAGTTTGGTGAATGAAGGATCAATTTCAAGTTCGGTTGCAGTGTCTAGCATCTTGCCAATGTTACCTGTCCACTTGTTGTTAGACAAGGTCTTCCCATCCAGTGCTGTGATCAAGTGTCGCCGGGGTAACTCGTTAGTGTGGAGGGCACAAACCAACCAGATCAGCTTACGGCAAAGCTTGACCTCTACCCAATGCATGGAACCACCCTCCCAGCCAGTGTTAACATTTGTAGAATCACCTCCAATGGCCTGCAGGTTTTTATCAATGCCCTTCTTCTTCATGAAATCTACAAGATTATCAGCAATAACTTCAGCAGGTTTTTTCTCGTTGAGCCTTTCTCAGGAGTGAAGTGGTAGAGATATCTTCCACCTGGCTCACTGCACACAGAATAATGCTCTTCTTTGATGATGCTGGGGAACTGATGATCTGAATTGTCTGCTTTCAACATAACTTTAGTTGTATCTTGACGGCTGTCAAAGAAGATGCAGTCAATTTCACCCTTCTTACAAAGATCATCAAATTCCTGATCCAGGGATCTCATAACTTTTTCTTGGGCCCTCTTGACTTTATTGTGATCAACTACAAGTCTCTTGTCTTCTTCAGTGATCAAGCCAGCATCCATAAAGGCAGCAGTGGTGATGGCAGCTGTGGCACGCAGGCCAACACCATATCTGATGCTATGCATAGCAACATTAGGTATTTCTAATGTGTTGTACTCTTGCTTTTTATTGGAAGTTGAAGACGTGCTTGGTATTTCTAATGTCACTTCATAACTTCCATCCTTTCCATCTTGAGCATCAGCTATTTGTTCTTCATTTTCATCATCAGAGAAAATTATTTCATTTGATGGCATTGAAACATCCTGCTTACTTGTCTGCTTATATTCAGCAAGCCGTCTTCTTGCTGCTTCTGCTTTTTGACTTGTCTGTTGTGCTCAGGTTGATCTGGCAAGCCAATCTGATGTGGTCCAATAGAACCAGACTTGTCTCTCTGACCTTTAATGAAAGTAAGTTCCTTCACAGGGATCTTCATCTCCCTAGGGTGTGTACAGTTAATGTGAGTTTCGTTTTTGCAACCAGCATCTGCAAGGCAGCCAAATTCAGAGCAGAGAACAATTTTACACTTGCAACTGAGGATGTCAAAAAGCTTGTCAAGTTTTGCAATGAAAGCCTCTTTGACATGTAGCTTTCCTCTCCCAAGAGATGTTTTTTTGGCCTGCTCCCAGCTCTCTTGGATCTTGTTTAAGATTGTGACTCGTGAATTTACAACGGGGGCTACAAAAGAACTGTTTGCTCATTCCCACTTTTCAAGCACTTTAGGGTAAATGTCCTTTGCAAGACTGGCTGCTGGGTAGTTTCTCACATCCTCACCACTTTGTTCTCTAAGCAGTAGCCCATATTTCAGAACGTCTCGCAGAGTTGGGAGTTCAGAGGGCAACAACTCTCTACCAGTTCCAATTAGGTTGCTCATATGTGTGAATGTCCCCAGTCTTGTCCTCCTTTTAGAAGCCATTGTAGGTCAATTCCCACTGGTTAGGATGGTAGCACTGACGGACAAGTAATCTTCAGCACACTGATGAATATGTTTCAACCTGTGAAATAAGCAAAAACAGCAGTGCATTATAAGCACACCAGACAAAAAATTAGTCACCCCTAATAGCACCGATAGTAGGAAGTTCAAGGTCACACAGAGGGCGCTGATGTAGCATTGGTAAGTGACATGTAGCGGTGACGTAGCACACAGGATCAGATCTGTTTCGTGAGGTGGTGAAGAACAAAGTGTGTGTTGGATATAGTCTGTAAAATGGGTCGTGAGGCAGACGTTACTCAGTGGTAAAAAGGAGCCATCGTGTTTGGCAGAGCCCACAGACACAAAATGTCTGAAGTAGCCCAATTTGTTGGTGTGTCAACGCGTACTGTCCAGCGAGTTTACAAAGAGTGGTGTAGTTCGCAATCAACTGACAATCGACCGCGTAACTGTGGCCGGAAAACAATTCTCGACAATAGGGGCCGCCGCCATGTTTCTCATCTAGTAACTGCAAATCGTTTTCAAACCAGAGAACAATTGCTCCAAGAAACCAACGAGGTTCTCCAGCGACCAATTTCCGAGTGGACATTGCGACGAGAACTGCATGCAATGGACATCTGGAGCAGGGTACCACGGAAGAGGCTGCTGTTAACAGCAAGTCACAAATTGGCACGTTATAAATGGGCTCAGAGGCACAAAAACTGGACTGCGGCAGATTGGAAATGTGTAATTTGGTCCGATGAGTCCCGTTTTTGTTTGTTCTCCAATGATGGTGTGGTGGGATTCGGATTAACCTAACGGCACCACGAATAAGAATTTTTCTTTTGTTTAAGACCCCCACGAAACCAGGCTGCTTACCTTGAAGGGTTGTTGGATCCAGGCTCGCTGCCCAGACCCCCGATTCCACGACTGCTGGCTCCTGCCACCAACAGTTCTTACTTGCCAGAATAGCTTCCTTCTTAGTGGTTCCTATCTCCGCATCCCCTTCCTAACAGAACTTAAAGTTCCCTTGGTCCAATAACGGTCTTCAGCCTCAGACAAATCCAGCCTGACTTTAGTTTCCTCTGTTATGTTCTTTATTTTCTCTTGTCAAATTACCCTCTTAAACTATATTTTTTATTATTTATATTTCCACACATGCGCCAATTGGTTCCCCCACTTCTCAAAACTCGAGTTTTGACACACACGCCGACACTTTTAAACCTCAGAAGCGTCTCTTTTACTAAATTTGTTTATTCTTCTTTTCATTTGTTTGTTTGTTTGTTAATACTTAACAATCAGTACTTTATTATTCATTTACTAACAGGGTTTTACAAGCGACTGTCCAACTCTCACTCTTTTTCCCATACTAATTTAATAAAACTGTTTTATTCCTCATTCCTTGTTTACAAGTTTAACATTTCTTTATATAACTTATTGTTTAGTCTTTTCATTCATTAAAATATTAACATTAACATATCTTATAACTATTTCTTTATTTATTTGTTTGCTAATATTAATACTTAGTACTTAATGTTTATTATTTATTATCTTAATGCTTAATAGTTTACTACTATCTTTCTAATTTCTTATAACAGTTATCATTCTTATTCATTATTTGTTTGCTGGAAAGAGAGAGAGAACCATTAAAATCCTTTCTATAACAAATATTTCATTCAAAAATCAAAGAAATTTAATATATAAATAATAATAATCAAGGCCAGGGGGAAAGGGCTGAGAACTAAAAGGGGAAAGGGTTCACCCTCCACATCTTCCCCCCCCCAAGCTCCTTTCCACCTGTCTTGCCATATAGCCTACACACCTACTATATTACCCTAATATGGTTCTCTCTTCCTTTCCTTACAATTTTTATACCAAAATATTTATTAACAAATTATTTATAGATACCCTCTTTTTTCGAAAAATAATTTTTTCATTTTCAAATATATATATATATATATATATTTTTTTTTTTTTTTTTTTTTTTTACAAAAAATAATTTTCAATTTTTTTTTTTTTTTTTTTTTTTTTTTCAAAAATAATTGTTTTCAATTTTAAATCTTTTAAATCATTAATTACATACATGGCTATCATAAGAATAACATATTTACAAATTTACTTTATAAATCATTCATTTATTTATTTAAATTATAATTCAGTTATTTAATAATCTTTATATTTAACAAATACAGTAAACATTCAAACATTCAATATTTAGGACTAACAGCTGGCTAACAATTACTTTCTCTTTAATAATTTACGTTATACTAAAAAATATACCTTAATTTATTTTTTTTTAATCTTTATTTACAATAGTTATTTACAATACCAGGAATGAGGTTGAAACCTGCAAAGCAAATCACCAGAGGCAGGTATCAGCAGGTCTGGGAACTCACCCAGGCACCTTCCTCCTCAAGCACAGCCCAGCTTCTGGCCTCAAAATGTAGGCTGCCACCTGGTTGAATTTCCAACCACTCACTCTTTCACACATCATACAATACTACTATTTTTTTTTTTTTTTTTTTCCTACAGAACACTACACCAATACTTTATACTACATTACCATCACCACTCCCTAAACACTGTTGCACTTTCTCTATCATTCTAACCCATCTACTTTTAATATCTTCTCTAATACTACTTGTTAATTCTACATCTAAGCTTTTATTCAACACATTTTCTTCTATCTCAAGCAATAACATTCTCACTTCCTCACAAAAATCAATCACATTCATTCTCTCCCTCATTCTTTCATTTATACTTCCTTCACCTCTATCTACTCCCCATTCATCCCTCACACTTTCCATTAAGGTCACAATACTTTGCTCAGTTACACTCCTTTCTCTCTCACATACATTTTCCCTTTCACTCTCAAGAATTGTAAATCCCACACTCTTAATGCCCCCTCCCTGACACAATCTTTCCACTTCTGAGTGAAGATGATTTCCCTTCTTCTCCCCTTCTCCTCCACCCTCGGAAAATCCCAGAAAAGAAAGGCCCTCAAGGTCTGAGACCCCAAAACCCTCAAACGAGAATTCCCCGGATGGACCAGGCTGGCACCATGAACCACCAAAGTCCCGAACATCCCATTCTAACTCTGCCTCACCCGCGGCTGTTCCAGAGTCCAACTGGGAATCCTTCAGCTCATATACTTCACCTATCTGCCTGGCTTTCTCACCTTTCATTCCCTTTCTTCTCACCTTTTTCTTCCTTTTTGCCCGCTTTGACACAATCAAGAACTCCAGATCTGCATCCATCCATTCATCCTGGATTCCCATCATGTTCTTGGTTTCTAGCGCTTTCTTTTGTTCCATCCTCTCACACATATCATACATTGGGTGACATACGATGTACTCCGGAGGTATTCGCCATTTGCGCAACTGCCGATGATGTGCTCTTACTTCTTCACACTGTCCATTCTCTTGCTCCCTCTCAATCACATACGTTACCCCATTCTCCCATACCTTTTTCACCACAAATGGACCCTCAAACTTTTGCGCCAACTTATACTCATTCCTTCTTCCAGCCTCATGCACCTCTTTCAAAACAAGCTCACCAACACCAAATGACCGAAAATGCACACCAGCCTCTCTCCATCTATCACATGTATTCTCATTTAATCGTATATCCTTTTGCACAAACCTTCCAAATGTAGACACATACCTTCTTGGGGAAGTTTGAATGGCTGAGTGGTATGTCGAATTGTAGCACCAGGCAACTCTTGCCAACTCAGCATCCCACTCAGCCCCTTCCCCAATACATACACGCAGCATTTCACTTATCGTTTTCACCGTTCTCTCAGCCAAACCATTCGAAGCAGACATATACGGAGTTATTCTAACATGCTCTATCCCATTCTCACTCAAAACTAGCACCCCTAAACTCAGGCCCATTATCTGTTAAACACTTACGCGGCCTTCCAAGCATCATTGGTAACATACTCTCTCTCATCACTCTCGCAACATGCTCACTTGTTTTATTCTCTAACGCAGCAACATACACAAACTTACTCTTGTGATCGACCCCTACTAATATTCCAACTTTCCCTCTACTCGTTCTCGGCATACTCACAATATCAACCACCACAAGCTCCCACGGTTCTTTCACTTCAATCTTTCGCACTGGGGGGCGGCTATGCTGGGACTGGTATTTTCGCTTTTGGCAACTCTCACAAGTAGTTGCCACTTCTGCAACAACCAGTCCCAGCCTAGGGTGGAAAACCATTCCTTTCATCAATTCCCATAACTTGTTTTTTCCCACATGCCCATACATCCTATGTGTAATAATCACCAATCCTACCATACCCTCAAATGTCATCACTGGCACACTCTCTGTCTCACCCACCTTATTTACCCTCATATAATATAGCACTCCCATCCATACAGCCAACTTTTTCGCATACCTTTTATACTCTTCCACCTCTTTTGACCACTCTCTCACATCTGTACCATTATACACATATTCTCTCAACTTGCATATCACCTCATCTCCCTCTTGCATATCTAAAATATCTTCATCTCTCAACACTTCACACTGGTCTTCCACCTCTAACTCAATTGCTCCCACTAACACAGCATCTATACCTGTGCTCGGAAACATTCCCATACTGACCACATGTCTCCTTCTCTCATTACTGAGCCCTGACCAACATCCACACTCAAGTTCATATTCTCAAGGAAATCAATCCCAGTAGAAAATCCCAGGGCATTGATTCCCCTTTCAAGACTATGAACTTGTGCTCCCATACCTCTTTACATGCACCTAATCCCACCCTCAACTGCACAGCTTCATGTGACGCGACTGTTCCCCCTCCGATACCACGTATTCTCACACCCACTCTTTCTCGGGATACAGGCACATTCTCTTCATCTAAATCACACAACACTCGCTCATTCACCAGACTGATTTGGGCACCTGTATCCACAAGACCCCTGTAGAGCTCAATAGGACCTTCTGGAACCCTTACAGGAACCACAGAAGGGCTGAGCTCTACCTCATCCACACAGTCACGTATCATCCATGGCCCCTCTAACATACCTACTTCCATACAACCTTCTCCCTCTGACTCTCTCTGTGCAGCTCTAACTTCATCCAAAACCCTTTCCAAATTTTCACCTGGCACTATGCTTTTATACCTCTTCCTTTCACTCACCCAATTGTAATGTACACCACTAATACACTGCAAATGCAAAATCAGGGCTCCTTTCTCCTCGATCCTTTCATCTTTATACACAATTGGACAATCACTACCATAATGCACATACACTTCAACACTAAACAATGAGCTGACCACCATGAGGACCTCTTGAAAAGAAAAATACCCGGGCTCCCCATGGCTTTCAGCTCACGTACATAATTGCGGACCTTACAAACACCCATCCTTTCTGGTTTCTTAATCGCTTCATTCATAACCAAGGTCCGCAATTCATTCACACTCCCTGGTATTCTCATTTTTAACCCATCCAATTTCAAATCTTTCAACCCATACCATACACTTTCAAACAAACTGTCGCCACCCCCCCTACTTTCATGCAACTTTACTATTCCCACTGGCAAATACTCAGGGTCGACCACCTCTTTCTCACACCTTTCATTCACCCCAGGTATTCTTGACATCAGGTCAGCCATACAATTCCTCTCCCCTGGCACATACTCAATCTTATAATCAAACTCACTCAACTCAAGCAAAGTTCTAGCAATTCTTCCATCCACAACTTTCATTCTCTCCATATATACCAAGGGCTGATGATCAGTCTTTAAAATAAATTTCATTCCATACAAAAATGACTTGAAAGCTTTCACACAAAACCTCATTGCCGCAAGTTCTCTCTCAATTGTACTGTACTTTCGCTCTGCCTTACTGAATGCTTTAGATACATACCCAATTACTCTCCTTCCTTCCTGTCCTTCCTCTCCCTGCAACTGGCACAAGCACCCACCCATACAAAATCCACTCGCATCTGTATACAATTCTAGCAAACTCGCTCCTTCACTCAGGTCCGGATAAGCCAACTCCACATCTTTCGCTGCTTCCACTCTCAATTGCTCAAATGCTTCATTCATCTTCTCCGTCCACACCAACTGAGTACTACCTTTCATTCCAGTCACTTCGGTCAGGGGTTTCGAAATCCCAGAGCAGCCCGCTATAAATTTCCTCTGAAACTCTACAAGTCCCAGAAAAGATTTAAGTTCACGAACTGTCCGAGGTTTCGGGAACTCCCTGACTTTTTCCATATACTCCCCACTCTTTCGTATACCACTCGAACTCACCTTGTGCCCCAGAAATGCCACACTTTCCCTGAACCACTCACACTTACTTGGTTTCACTCGTAGTCCGACTTCATCCAACACTTGCAGTACCTCTCTCATTATCTTCAGGTGCTCCTCAAATGTCTCTGTCATAATCAAAATGTCATCTATAAAACATATGACATTTTCCCTTGCAAACTTACCAAGAACACGATTCATTGCTCTCTGAAATGCAGCAGGTGCAGCTGTAAGTCCGAAACGAGAGAGCACGGAACATATAATGATTCCTGGCTGTGGAGAAAGCAGTTATGGGACGAGACTCTGGCTCAACCGGCATCTGGTAATATCCCCTCAATAGGTCCAATTTACTAAACACCCTCTTTCCATGCAAAGAGTATACACTTTCATTTATCAAGCACATCGGAAACCTGTCTTTCACTGTCCTTTCGTTCACCATTCGATAGTCCACACACAAGCGAATCCTTCCATCAGGTTTCCGCACAGGCACTATTCTACTATTCCACGGACTTGTGCTCTGTTCAATCACTCCCATTCTCTCTAATTCCTCACACTGCTCTTCTATCTCATTCATTACTGGTGGGGAGAACCGTCTTGGCCTTTGGTAGATCGGAGTCTCATCCGTTAACTGGATCCTGAAGGGAGGTAGTTTTGTTAAACGGAGGTCATCATCTCCTCGGGCCAATACGCTCCTTTTCTCCCCTGCCAACTGCCACACCTGCATTCGCTCACTCTCACTCAACTGTTCGCCAACAATCACCTCCTTTCTGATTTGTTCAGTCGTCCATTCCTCCCCACATTCTTGCCCTCGTTCATCCGTTTGTATTCCATTTTCTCCCTCCTCACATACTTCCTCAATCACTGTATATGCTCTCCCTATCACATCCCCCTCATTTATTCTCTTTCGCCATGCACCCCCATCTTCCCTAGCTTGCACACAAATCCATGGGTTACTCTCATCAATTATACCATCATACACATGCCCAACTCTTTTCACTTTATAGGATGCATCCATACCATTCACAAAAATCATGCTTCCCTGCCTTTTTCTTCTATTATCACTCACTGGCCACTCAACATGCACCAATGCTGGGGTTCCCTTTTCCAGATTTACACTCTCAGATGCTCTCACCTCATACCCTTTTATTACCCTCATCCAATCCGATTCACTTCTCCCCACATAGAATTCACACTTACCCAACTCATTTTCCACTCAATCATACGTCTAGCAGGATGGATCACCAATCGATTCTTTTTCAAAAACTCATACCCCAGAATCATGTCATACTTTTCACTCTCCTTATCAACCACATAAAGCACACATTCTTCCATTTCACACCCCATCACTTTCACTTTAATCTGCACCTCTCCCAACACTCGTACTGGGATGTTCCCAACCCCTTTAATTTCCCCAGTTACTCCCCAATTCACTCTTCCTAATTCATTCTCTTTACACAAACATCCAATTCCTTGCTTACTTATTAAATTAGGTGAACATCCTGTATCCACTAATGCCCTCCATACACTCCCTCCCCATTCAACAGGAATAACCATACACTCTGCCTTTTTCTCACTCGCTCTCACTTCCTTATTCACTTGACACCATCCTGCTAATGCCTCAAATACACATTCATCATTCAGAGAAGCAGGGACCCCAACCCCAATGAGAGGCCCCTGCCCTATGCGTTTCCCGTACTGGGACCAGCCTCGCCATTTCCAGTGACAGCACCCCCTTGAGGGCCCTGCCTCTGAGGTTGAGGAGCTGGCATGGCTGACACTGGCCGATTTCCTGCATGAGAGACAGGACTCCCTCCCGCCGGTGCCGGAGCACCCTGCTGTTGGGCTTGACAGAACCGGGCAATATGCCCAAAGTTCCCACATGCCCTACATTCATACCCAGGTGTTCTGCATTCATACGCCATGTGTCCCATCTGCCCACATGCAAAACACGCACCCACTCTTCTTCTACAGGTCTCTATACTATGTCCCCCTCTACCGCAATATGCACACCCTCTCACATTCCCCATATTCCCTCCATTCACTGGCCCTCTTTGCTCATTCATTGTTGACTGGCCTTGAAGCCCTTGCCTTCTATACGTTTGCCCCAGCATCGGACCATTCATTCTGGGACCCGATGTGGGAGGAGGCCCTGGTTGTTGCATGGCCGACCCTCCATACACCCTTGTGAATTCGTTCACAAAGTTAGCCAGCATTTCCATTGGGTTTTGGGCCATGGATGCTTGGCTAACTGGAGGGTGACCTGGCCTAGTATTTCTTAATGCGTCCGCATAACTAGGAAACACAGGTACTTGTTCCTCCCTCATCGCTGTCCCCATTCGCACATCTGCTTCCCTATTACGCCCAATCACACTCTCATACACTCGGTCCTCTAACAATTCCAAGATTTCATGCCACTTCAAACGTGTCCCTCTCACTCTTACACACTCTTTCCTCTTAACATTCAAAAACTCTCTCACACTCTCAGGTACTGTCTCAATCAACTTTCTTACCAACCTTTTATTCTCATCTATCCCATCATCTCCAAATTTCTTTCTCGCCAAAGTTTCAAGTCTATATGCATACAAATCAATACTCTCCCCCTTCTGCATCCTTGCTCTCTCAAAATCATCCTTCTTTCGATATTTCACACCCCCTCTTATTCTTAACACTTGCTCCACCAATCTCTCCCTTAACACCTCATACTTCACAGGCACTCCTGAATTTACAACAACATTGTAAAACTCTAGCAACCTACCTTCCAAACAGTCACCCATCTCTTTCACCCAATACTCAGGAGCGTCTGGATACTTGCTCTTACAATAACGTTCATACTCTTTCAAAAACTCTTGTACATCTCTCCCACTATAAACATTAAATTTTGCAACCTTCGGAATCTCCCTAATTAAGATTCCCTTATGCACTCTTACACCCTCACTCGTATCACTCTCAGTTTCAGTCTCACTCTCACTCTCATACATACTGTCCTCAATGCTGGAATAGAGGGAGTCATCTGCACTAACGCAGCGTTGAACCTTCCGAGAAGCCCTCTTACCAGATGCCCTCCGAGCCCCCTTCATTCCCGCCTTGCCCCTCTTAGCCTGCCCTTCCATCCTCTTACCTTTCTCCCTCTGATCCTCACCCTCAAGCTTCTTCTTACCCTCCTTAGGGGTGGAATGCACCATCACCTTGTAAGGTCTTTCTTCTTTCCCCTCACTCACGCTTTCACTCCCTTCTCCTTCCAGGCCCCCTACTGCTACATCCTTTAGATGTGCCCCTTTCTTACTACCAACACCCTTACTATTTTCCCCTTCAAAACCCCCTTCCCTTCCTTTTTCACTTTCCCATCAAGCTTGCCCTCCAACTCACTCATTCTCTTAACCATTGCCTTTAACCCATCATCCATCTCTTTCTTACTCTCAATCATTCTTTCTTCCATCTCTTGACGACAAACTACTAATTCTTTACTCTGTTCCTCTAATCTACTCTGCAATTTCCCCAAAACATTCTCTAATTCTGCCTTCTGTAACTCTAACTGATGGTTCCTAGCCTTTTCTACCTCTAATGCCTCCTCTATCTCCCTCAACCTCCTTTCTAACTCCTCCTTGGTAGGCATCTCTAAAGATGCTACCCTACTTCACTTCTACTCTATTACTACTACACCCAACCTACAACTACTCTTTCACTCTTCTTCTATACAACCCAACCAGGAAACAACCCACTTTTCTGAGTGGAAGTCCCTGTTCGGGCGCCACTTATTTTATGTGGTGGGATTCGGATTAACCTAACGGCACCACGAATAAGAATTTTTCTTTTGTTTAAGACCCCCACGAAACCAGGCTGCTTACCTTGAAGGGTTGTTGGATCCAGGCTCGCTGCCCAGACCCCGATTCCACGACTGCTGGCTCCTGCCACCAACAGTTCTTACTTGCCAGAATAGCTTCCTTCTAGTGGTTCCTATCTCCGGCATCCCCTTCCTAACAGAACTTAAAGTTCCCTTGGTCCAATAACGGTCTTCAGCCTCAGACAAATCCAGCCTGACTTTAGTTTCCTCTGTTATGTTCTTTATTTTCTCTTGTCAAATTACCCTCTTAAACTATATTTTTTATTATTTATATTTCCACACATGCGCCAATTGGTTCCCCCACTTCTCAAAACTCGAGTTTTGACACACACGCCGACACTTTTAAACCTCAGAAGCGTCTCTTTTACTAAATTTGTTTATTCTTCTTTTCATTTGTTTGTTTGTTAATACTTAACAACAGTACTTTATTATTCATTTACTAACAGGGTTTACAAGCGACTGTCCAACTCTCACTCTTTTTCCCATACTAATTTAATAAAACTGTTTTATTCCTCATTCCTTGTTTACAAGTTTAACATTTCTTTATATAACTTATTGTTTAGTCTTTTCATTCATTAAAATATTAACATTAACATATCTTATAACTATTTCTTTATTTATTTGTTTGCTAATATTAATACTTTAGTACTTAATGTTTATTATTTATTATCTTAATACTTAATAGTTTACTACTATCTTTCTAATTTCTCATAACATTTATTATTCTTATTCATTATTTGTTTGCTGGAAAGAGAGAGAGAACCATTAAAATCCTTTCTATAACAAATATTTCATTCAAAAATCAAAGAAATTTAATATATAAATAATAATAATCAAGGCCAGGGGGAAAGGGCTGAGAACTAAAAGGGGAAAGGGTTCACCCTCCACAATGGGAGTAGTGATGTTAAAAAACGGGTTTTTTTATATCCATGTTATTTTTTTTTGTTTTTTTTTTCATTTTGTTTTTTTTATTGTTTTTGTTTTTTTTAATAATTAATATAGATATTGCCAATTTAATTATAAGGTATACTTTTGCAATGATATATATTATAAAAATAAATAAATAAATAAATAAAATAGGCCATATGGTACCAGTATAGAATGTCCTTTTCAGCCTATTTACAGAAAAAACTGGCCTCTTTCTTGCACTGAAAGTCTTGTATCTTGAGATCCGTTAAACTTGCGAGAACACTGGCTGGGAGCTGATAGCCCATTGTCCAACCTTTCCAGGACTCTCCCATCCATGCCTCAGATTTTGAATCTCCCACTTAACTATCCTTTAGACCCGCGATGACATTTTCCCCCCCCGAGACCATCCATATATATACATACACATACACCCATATACATATATACCAATATATACATAAATACAGTACTTATATACACATATTTATATTTATTATATACCCCATACACACGCATACATCCAGAATTCCAGATACATACGCACGCATACTCACATATATACCTACACAAACTCATACACCTCTATTTCGCCCTTTCATTACCTCCAAGATCATTTAGCACATACAGTAATATCCATACAGCCAAAAGAAACCGATTAAGCACAGACAGAGCAGCAAAGCTAGTATTTATATCCCAAAATGCAAAATTCCAAGAAAGTGAAGTAAAACATGGTGTTACATTGGCTTCGTCAACATCCAAATCTGCAATAAGTACCAGTACCTGTGATATTGAAACTACCTATATGCTCTAATCAATCTAGTGATAATGATTCTTCAATGGAAATAGAATCAGATAATGAAAGTTAAACAGCATTAGGTTAACACAAAGGTTAAACAAAGAGATGAATATTTTATTTTTTTTTATTTTTCTATATATATATATATATATATATATATATATATATATATAGATATCGAGATATCAACAAATATGATGGCAGCATTAGAAGACACACACATTGTGGAAAGAAGTAAATTTGGGGCCTTTAACTTAAACTCGAATACTATAAATTGGGAAGCAATCAGATCGCACATGGCCCAAATAGCAGTGGCGAATCGTGGTATAAATGTATGGGGGTGCGATTTCATAAAATTGTACGACAACACGGACTCACAATAGGCTAGCGCGAATCCAACTGCCGCTCACAAGAGTACTTGTATTAACATATGCGGCTATGCCAGACGTACAATTCTAGTTAATTACAAATAAGTAATAATTTCAATAAAATACATATAAATGGCTTATATCATTATTACTGAAGTAACTATTAGTAAAAATAAAGTTATTATAAAAAGAATTCGCGATTGTACTTATATTTTCATTACAACAGTAAAATATAATTTATATTTACTTGAGCGAAAAATCTATCGCTCCATTCGGCTGCAATATTATTTTGTATTCAAACAGCGGTACGCTGTTTGAAGCTATGCTATAAGTTTAGAATATTATGTACTGTATGAAGGCTTACTCAAAATGCCTCATGAATCAAGATATGCCACATGAATTTTTAAAATATATTTCAAGAATATTTATTTTAATATCTTAAAATTAATATATTTTTTATCTGTTAAATTAATATTTATTGTTTCAAGCAAGGGGGAGTGACCGCTCCATCGCTCCTATACGCCAGTCGCCACTGCCAAATAGAATGGAGAACAATTTTCGAGAATAAAACAATGGAAGAAATGCTAACAACTTTGGAAGAAAAAATGCTGAGAATTTTAGAAAAATATGCTCCGAAATCACAGCCAAAAGGAAAGAGGAGCTGGCTAGAAAGGCAAAAGAGAAGACTAATCCGCAAAAGAAAGAGAGTGGAGGCGAAGTTAGGAAACTGTGGAGATAATGGCAGGAAAATAATAAAAGAAAAACTGGAGGGTATCGATAGGGAAATACAAGCCCTGATTAAGGACCATACAGAGAGGGAAGAGGAAAAGGTGGTAGAAGCAATAAAGGAAAATCCAAAATACTTCTATAGCTATGCAAAAAGGAAAACAAAAATGCGCGCCGCTATTGGGCCCTTAAGGACGGGAAATAATGAACTAACCGACGATCCAAAAGAAATATCTGATACATTGAGAACTCAATATGAATCAGTTTTCAGTACCCCAAAAAGTGACAAAGCGATACCTGACATAAATGCATTCTTTGAAGAGGAATTGCAAGGAGAGTATATAACAGACTTTGAGTTTACACCAGAAGATGTAGCGAGAGCTATAGAACAAATGAAACTACATTCAGCTGCAGGTCCGGACAATTGGAACACATTATTGATTAAAAACTGTAAAAATGAAATAGCTACACCTTTATACTGGATATAGAGAAGATCCCTAGACACTGGGGAAATACCGAGCATCTTGAAAAGAGCAAACATTGTCCCTATATATAAAGGAGGGGACAGATCTCAAGCAAAGAACTATAGACCAGTGTCATTGACGTCCCACCTCACCAAAGTATTTGAAAGAATAGTTAGACAGAAAATTTATGATTTCCTGGAGACAGGAAAGATTCAATGAAAATCAGCATGGATTCCGATCAGGTAGATCATGCCTATCACAACTAATAGAGCACTACAACAATATCCTAGATGCATTGGAAGGCAATGACAACTATGATGTTATATACACAGATTTTGCTAAAGCTTTCGATAAATGTGACCATGGTATAATAGGACATAAAATTAAAGACATGGGAATAACAGGCAAAGTGGGAAAATGGATCTCCAACTTCCTTAGTGATCGTCTGCAGGTCGTCAAAATTCAAGGTATCATCATCAGAATCGGAAGTACGCAGCTCAGTACCACAAGGGACAGTACTGGCCCCACTCCTGTTCATTATCATGCTAACAGACATAGACAGTGGAGTAAACAGCAATAGTATAGTAACATCCTTTGCAGATGATACAAAGATCAGCAGAAAAATCAGCGATGTACATGACGTGGAGGCCCTGCAGAGGGACACGAACAAAATATACAAATGGTCAGAACACAACAACATGCCATTCAACGCCGAGAATTTCAGCTCTTGAGATATGGTAGAAAAGAAGAACTTAAACAGACTGCCTATTATGCTCCAGATAGACAGGAATTCAGAGAAGCATGAAAGCGATTGATCTCGGATAATAATGACAGATGATGCGAAATTCGAAACACAAAATCAGATAGCGATAAATAAAGCAAAAAGAGTCGCCGGACAGGTTCTAAGAACGTTCAAGAGAAGGGACAGGACAGTAATGATTCCCCTGCTAAAAACACTGATTATACCAAAACTTGAATACTGCTCAGTTTTGACGTCCCCATATAAAAGGAAGAAACTATAAACTAGAAGAAACGCAAAGGCATTTCACAGCCAAGATTGATGGCTGCAAAGACTCAACTACTGGGAAGACTACGTAAACTAAATCTGTACTCACTGGAAAGAAGAAGAAGAGAGGTACATCAAATCTACATATGGAAAATGATTGAAAAACTGTACCAAACCTAAAACTAAACCCATTACCATTCAAACAACACTGGAAATAGGAAGGCAGAATGTGTAGTTGTTCCCAAATTAAAAGCACGACAAGGGACCTCCTCAACCCTGAAGGAAAATAGCTTGGTTGTCAGGGGGCCAAGACTTTTCAACCAGCTTCCTAAGGACCTCAGAAACGTAACGGGGGTCAAAGTTGAAGTCTTCAAGAAAAGACTGGATGCCTGGCTCAGGACAGTACCAGATGAGCCGGGCGTGCCTGGCTATGTACGGTGGAGAGCGCAAGAAAGTAACTCGCTCCTCCACCAGGCCAGACCTAGAGGCGGGGCCACCAGCTTGACCTCCGTGTGAAGAGAGACCAACACACGAAACAACATAAGGTATATATACACACTGGTATTCTTGCCAATCACAATTATATATATTGTTTTATACCAGTATTATGTATTTTTTATTATGTATATTATACCAGTACCTGTGATATTGAAACTAGCATATATGAAGCGTTCGGTGGAAGAGTGACGAATTCAACAAATGTTCACAAAATGAGTTTTTGATGGCAAAGTAATATTTGTAACCTCTATTTTTATTGTGCAAAATATTATAGCTGAATTCGAAGTGAAATAATAGAACGATAAAAAAAATCGATAGAAAAAAGTTGAAATTTTTGTTAATCATCATAAAAATGAACAAAAAATTGTTTGGGTAGAGTTGAAATTTGCCTAAGTCTACGTAGGCCACCCTGACCTAGGTGGTCTACGTAGACTGAGGCAAATTAGACAAAAGGCGGAGGTATGCGCTCTCCGAGTGCTTTCTACTGAATTACTAATGTTCTGTTAAGAAGACTTGATTATTTAATTAACTAGCCTAAATTAATGATGCTCATTTAAAACTATTGATTAAGAGAAAATTCAGTGAAAAAAACTTTAACTGTCCCTAATGACTCGGTTAAGTAAAATTAAGTAAAGTTAAGTAAAATTTTCTTCTAGAAGGTTACGCGGAGACGGATACGATATCATTCAGTAACAAAACATTGAGACAGATATGATATCATTCAGTAACAAAACATTGTAATTTTTTTCTATGCAATGAAACAAAAGAATATCGAATCGACGTGAAATAACACGTTTTGTCAATCGTAGATTCGAAGTATAAAAGGCATGATTATGTGTTGGTGTTAAATACTTATTACTCAAATTTTTACAGAAATTTTTATATGAAAATTATACGAGTACATCATAAACATGCATGATAATGATTAAGTATCTGATTACGATAAATAATTTATTTTATTAATCCACAGGTTGTCCCATAAGTTAGGTGTTTCGATAAAGATTGTCATTTTGTTTAGTAGTAATTTTTAGGTATGGCAAATAATTATTATTAAAAGTATTATATAATAAGGAATTTTTATGCCGATTTTCAACAATGAAGGTAAAAAGTAAATTTTTTTTTTTCAAATTACACCCAACTTCTGGAACAGCCTGTATGTAAGACTAAAATTACTCGACTAACTAGGGAGTATTTTGTAATTTTGATTCAAAAATTATAAGTGCAAAATATAATCAGTAATTTTATTTCATTTGTTAAAAAAAAAAGATGCCAAAATTAGGAATTATCTTTTAAAACTTAATTGTAAATCAAACGTTTTACATGCTTTTTTCTCCTTGATCTTTTTAATTTACAATTTTGGAAATAAATCAATTAATCGGTAAATAATTAGCAAGGCTCATCATTAGTCGTTTTTTTGAAGCCAGAATTTTGAGTTTACTTAAAATATAAAGTTCTCTGTACTTTATCCTTTAAAATTTCTTTACAGAAATAATAGTAACTTTTGAAAAATTGCTTTGAGTTCTTAAAAAATATAATATAAAATCACTGAATATCAATTAATGAAACGTAGCCCTTCAAAAATGAATGGTAGAAAAAGAACCAGAAACACACAAAACTGGAAAAGGAATATAGCAAAGTATAAGAGAAATACCGGGGATGAATATTTAAGCAGTTTTTCAAACAAATCATCAGTAAGCGAGCAATTGGTCCTGCATGTAACTGTAAAAGAATGTTTTAATAAATAGGATTTAAAGAGATTTCTGAAATATTTACTTCATTTGGCGAATTGCTAACTTCGATGAACAGAATGGATACATACAAAGACTTGTTAGCAAAATATTGTTTCAAGAATTTACAAAAAACAAGGAATAAGTCGAAGAAATCAAGTTCTCAGTATAAGGTGATGGCTAATGGCATGATGCATCAATCTGCAGGATAGCTTTTCTTAGTATTCATGGACTAACAGAGAGACGTGTAAGGACAGCTTTAACTAAACAGAGTAAAACAGGAGTCTCTCAAAAGGATTTAAGAGGAAAGAGTGTGCCTACGAATAAAATTGACGAAGTGAGTCGGTTGAGAGTGAAGGAACACATTGGAATGTTGCCTACTTTTACAAGTCATTATTCGAGAGCTCACTCTCCTAACAGAGTATTTTTAGCCCCAGGTTCTATCAATTCAGTAAAAAGTTTATACAAGCTTATAATGTGTGGATGTTTGACTACTATCCAGAAGAGAAGATTGTAAGTATGGATTATTATAGAAGAATTTTCACATCTGAATATAATATACATTTTGCACCACCAAATCTGATACCTGCACAACTTGTGATAAATTTAAAATGGGCATTCAAAATGCGCCAGATGAGATCTTGAAGCATTCAATTGAACAAGGTTTTGAATTTCATAAGAGAACGGCCAGTGAAGCTAGAAAGTTGATGAACTCATTTAAATCAAACGATGACCCTTGTATATTGGCCATCTGTGTGGATCTACAGCAACCCTTCCAACTCCAAGATTGAGTTCCGGTGTGGCTTATTATAAACGAAAGTTATGGACTTATAATCTAGTGTAAGTATATCAAACCTCAAGACCAATCAACCTACCATGTACGTCTGGGACGAAATAACTGCCAAGCGAGGTAGTATTGAAATTGCAAGTTGCATACACCATTGGATTAGACACAATAATGATAGCGAAATTATTACTCATTTGTACGTATTTTCAGATAACTGTTTTGGGCAAAATAAAAATATAAATTTAATATTAATGTATCTTAGAGAAATTCACTGTGGCTCACTGATTCACATAGAACACACTTATCTTATCCCTGGTCATTCTACAATGCCTTGTGATGCTGTTTGGACAAATCGAACAAAACATTAAAAAATATTACAATAATGTTATTTATACAAAAGAAGATTATGTTACAGCAATAACTACAGCAGTCTCGAAGCGTTTCTCAGTGGTGAAGATGAATCAGTCTGACTTTTTAAACTTTGATGGTCCGAAGACAGGCATTGTTAGGAGGAAATCGCCAAATGCCAAATTTAGTAACGCAAGAAAGTTCATATTGGATGTTCAGTACAAAGAAGGCTACGTAATCTCTACCTCATACCAAACATCTCAAAGCAACAGCCATCACATTAGACTGCAGAAAGGAAAATATAAACAGCATGATGACAGTTTGTTTAATTTAGCCAACTACGAACTGCAACCAGCGTATTCTCATATGCTCCCAATTTCGAAAGAAAAAATGAAAGATCTCGGAGAATTGATGGAACTGATGCCTGCAAGTGCAGCAATATATTATGAAGCATTATTAGAACAAATGGATATGACACCAAATGACATACTCGTAGATGATAATACCACATTCGATCAAAATGACTAAATGATGGATTACACCAATTAAGTAACTTAACAAGAGGTAGGTAATCAAATTACAACAAAATTTCTGTATTAAATTATACTCTACAGTATGTCCCACAAAAAAGTACACCCAACTTTAGATTGTACTAACTCCTCCAAAAATTGAGATATTTTGGATCTGTTTGTTTGATTTAATATAGCAAATTATTCTTTGTTAACGTTCAAATTTATTCATGTTTAAACGAATTAGTTGTTTAAGCATCTGCTTTTAACTGAAGGGTACAACAAAATGGATTGCGCAAAATTGGTCAATGAAAAAATAATGTGTGTGCTATCGATGTAATGAAAAGACAAATACATAATAATAGATACTTTAACATAATTTTAATAAGATACAAAGCAGATTTTTCTTTATTCCTTATTACAAAAGTTATGCTTAGTTTCGTTTTCTTTCAACATGACCGCCATTCCTATCGATACAAATCTGGAGTCGAGCTCTCATCTTCCCCATCACTCTTTTGATAAGATCTGGATTGCCTTTTAACAAGTTGATTTCAGCTGTGATGCGAGTCCTCAAATCATCTAAATTGATAGGTTGTGATGCAAATACTCTATTTTTCAAATGACCCCATAAAAAGTAATCACACGGGATCAAGTCAGGGCTTCTGGGAGGCCATTCAATGTCATGGCCTGTAGCAATTACTCTTTGGTGGAAGACTTCCTGCAAGCGTTCCTTCACAATAACTCTCCTGTGAGCAGGAGCTCCGTCTTGCACCCACCAAATACGATTAAATCGGTTTCCATAAGCAATACGTAATTGTGGAAGGATTTCTCGGTCTATCATTTCTAGGTAAGCTTCACCATTTAGATTGCCATCGTAAAAGACCGGGCCAATTAACGCTCCATTACCGCACAGTCCTACCCAGAGAGAGAGTTTTTGTCTAGAGTTATTCTTTTCGTAGATATGATTTTCAGGTGGATGATTTTTTGGTGCATATTGACGGCAGATTTGTCTGTTCACTAGACCATTCATAAAAAAGGCCGCCTCATCTCCAACCACTAATTGTTCCGTGAATCTTTCTGGTTTTTCAAGAAACCAATGGCGGTCATGTTGAAAGAAAACGAAACTAAGCATAACTTTTGTAATAAGGAATAAAGAAAAATCTGCTTTGTATCTTATTAAAATTATGTTAAAGTATCTATTATTATGTATTTGTCTTTCATTACATCGATAGCACACACATTATTTTTTCATTGACCAATTTTGCGCAATCCATTTTGTTGTACCCTTCAGTTAAAAGCAGATGCTTAAACAACTAATTCGTTTAAACATGAATAAATTTGAACGTTAACAAAGAATAATTTGCTATATTAAATCAAACAAACAGATCCAAAATATCTCAATTTTTGGAGAAGTTAGTACAATCTAAAGTTGGGTGTACTTTTTTGTGGGACATACTGTATAATATTTCAGTATATTGTATAGTTATAGCCAAAATATCTTTTTTAGTCTACAAACTTTAAACGCTAATTGCGGAGAATTTCTCAAATGTTGAATTCGTCATTCTTCCACCGAACGCGTCATATGCTCTACCCAATCTAGTGATGATTCTTCCATGGAAATGAAGGTTAAACAACATTAGGTTACAATTTTTTAAAGGTTCAAAAAAAGGTGAATTTTTTTTTCTATCTGGAATATATATACTGGTACTCTTGTCAATCACAATTATGTATATTGTTTGAAATGAGGAAGAATGTTTTATGTTCTAGTTAAAAAATATATATACATATAAAAAATGAGGGTTTGTTTTTCCTTTCTGTTATATACTTTTTGTGTGATTCAGTTTTTCTAAAAGATGACTATATGTACTAGGTATAAGCATGGTAGTATAGTAAATTATAGGTAATACTAATATACTTATTAGATTAAAGGAAGAAAAATGTGGAATAAGTTTAAAACAATAAAAAACAAAAAAAAGACTATCTTCGTTTTAAACAAAAAAAATGACAAAAAAAACGACACAATAAAAAACGACTCACATCACTAGATGGGAGGCGACGAGTACATCGCAGGTCCAATGAAGCCTTTAATCCTGAATGCGTCGAAGGTGTTGTTCAGGCTTGGAACAGAAAGTGAAGCGCAGGAATAGACACCCACGGACTCTGGCGGAACTTCGGGACCGGCTGATGAATGAGTGGCAGCAAATCGATGTTCAGTACATGCACAACCTCGTAGAGTCTCTGCCTCGCCGGATTCGTGCGGTTATCAAGGCCAGAGGCGCCGTCACACGTTATTAGGTACATTCTGAGAGGGGTGACTAATTTTTTGTCCTGTGTGCTTATATACAGCATATATAATTATTAATATAATAATTATTATATAATTCCACAAAAAAGTCACTATTTTTATGTAGCTTCTTACCAAGCAAAACTAAATTATATTAAATTAACAAAAATATCTTTAGAATTCCTAAGTCATGCTGCAACTTTTTAGCACCCCTCATATTTGGAATTTGAAAGTTGAAAAATTTGACACCCTACTGGGGTACCATCGCATAGCAAAGCTTTGAGGGATTCTTTGCTATTAGAATCAACTATAAAAGTTGTTATTTCATCTGCAATACAACAAGCAGTTCCATTATCTGGAGCTATATGATCCATGTAAACATCACCAGGTTCTTTGACTATTACATAATGTTCTTCATACTCCATTCCTTTCTTTGTCTTAGTTTGATCTTTTCTACCATCAAATCCGATGCCTTCAATCTGTGTGTTCTCTGATTTCACTTTGATTATGTTCTTTTTACCCACACACATTCTTTCTCTCTCCACTTTTTTCCAATCCAACATGTTGGTTTTGTCTAATATTCCCATATCCTTCAATGCTGCATTTAGTATAGCTGCAGTAGCTCTGTAACTTACACAGTATCTATCTGCTGTTATTGTTGTCATAAATAATTCTGTTCTGATGGTTTTCTCTCAGCTCAAAATCCAGAACAAAGTCAATATTATCACTGTCATCATCAATTTCCATGGTCTCATCTTCCATAATATGTAAAGGGTCCAGTTTGCTGGTTGAGGCGACATTCATATCTAGGCTTATCTTGGCTCTTCTTTCTAATCCTTTAACTCTATTGTGAGTAATTTTTCTTGCGGAAGTTGTTACTCTGTCGATTTGTCCTAATTCATTTTTTCTTTGTTTCTGCCCCACAAAAGACTCCCACTCAATCATTGGAACTCTAATATCACATCTGCAATCCATTTGACTGATTTTTTTTATCGTAACAAGTACAAGTGCAAATATCAAACATTTCATTGAATGTCTCCACCTTCTGCTGAAAACTGTTGTTTCTTTGTTTTAATGGTACTTTATTTAGCTTTGCTGCAGATTCTATCAATTGTTCAACTTTTATAGCTATTCCTTCAAATCCAATATGTGGAAAGGAAAACTTCTCCCAAATGGCTTCCACATCTTTAGTGACAATTCTGTAACATTCTTTTGCTGTTCTAGAACCTTTCGAAATCAGTTCTCGTTTTCTTACCAATAAATAATGCCTAAATACATCAGCCTTTGAAGGAGTCATTGAAGGTGGAAATTCTGCAGGGTGACCAAATGTTGAATTGTGCATTTTGCTTCTTGTTGCCATGATTTAACTTATTTAGATCTAGTAGCATTAATAACAAGAAACTAATTGTTAAATTCTAGCAATTGAATCATTCAATCTGAATTTAATATAACTCATTTGGAATTAAATCATAACTCATTCAATCATAAACAATCTGAAACTAAACAAAAAAAAACGTGATAATAATTCATGTAATTCATCTAATCTATCTAAATTAATCTATGTAATCTATTCAATCTATCCAAATTAATCTAATCTACTTAAGACTTCATATAATGCATGATTGTCACATTTGGGATTTATATCTGTGGAGAGAGTAAAATGGGGGGGGGGGATGCTATGGAAGGGGTAAGGGGGGCCGCATATATGAACTCATTTTTTTTTTTACAAGATGTTGAGATCATCATTTCCAACTATGTGCATACTGTGGAATTGGAGGTAAATAAATTAATGGAAAGTTTTTATTGAAAATTATTGATGAAAGTAAATATTAGCTACAATAATTTTAATATAGGAGATACAATCGTTAATTTGATTAATTATTAATATTTAATTCATCCTTTTAGCTTTAGGCTTTTCTCAAATTTGAACTGTGACCCATATTTTAGTAGATGAATTTAGATATTGATTTGTAAGATATAAAATATTCATTGATTAAAGTTATTTAAAAAGAAATTTCAGTATATAACTGATGCTATATTGATCAGTTACTATATTGATAAAATGAAAATGCGTAAATCACCGGGTCCAGATTCCATATATCCCATACAACTAAAAGAATTAAAAGATAGCATTGTTGTGCCGCTAACAAAGATTTTTAATGCGTCTATTTCTGAGGTGTGCGTACCAGATAATTTCAAGTTAGCAAACGTAACACCTATCTTTAAGAAAGGCGATAAAGGTGCGGCGGGAAATTATAGGCCAATCAGTTTAACGTCTGTTGTAGGTAAGCTAATGGAATCAATAATTAGGGATCGTATAGTCGAACATTTAGAAGTGCATAAACTAGTTAGAAATACGCAGCACAGTTTTAGGCGAAACAAATCTTGCTTAACTAATCTTTTAGAATTTTTCCAAAGCGTGGTTGACGTTTACGATAGACATCAGGCAGTTGATGTAGTGTATTTAGATTTTCAAAAAGCGTTTGACATCGTGCCACACAAAAGACTCATTGAAAAAACTAAGGCTCATGGAAGCAGGGGTGTAGTAATAAATTGGCTAGAAGAGTGGTTGCGAGGTAGGAAACAGAGGGTGGTCATTGATGAAGCGGAGTTGTGTTGGGCTAATGTAGCGAGTGGCATTCCTCAGGGTTCTGTGTTGGGCCCCTTGCTTTTTCTTATATATATTAACGATTTAGATGTCGGCCTAGTCAGTACAGTTTCAAAGTTTGCGGATGACACGAAGCTGGGTGGTAGGGCGATTAATGACGAAGATAGAGGTAAAATTCAGGAAGATCTGAATAAAATCGTTGATTGGTCAGTCACATGGCAAATGAGATTTAACGTGGATAAGTGCAAAATTTTGCATATAGGTTCGCGTAATGGTAATTTTACGTATAGTATGTCAGGGAAAGATTTAACAAGCGTAGAGCAGGAAAAAGATTTAGGAGTTATAGTCACTAGTGATTTAAAAGTAGCGAAACAAAGTACAGCAGCGGTCAATAAGGCGAACAAAGTGTTAGGTTTTATAGCTCGAAATGTTTAGTACAAATCGCATGATATTATAGTTCCACTTTATAAATCATTAGTTAGACCCCATTTGGAGTACGCGGTCCAATTTTGGAATCCGCATATGCGCAAAGATATAGACAAAATTGAAAGTTCAAAGATGAGCAACTAAGATGATTCCGTCGCTTAGGTCAAAGTCGTATGAGGATAGGCTTAAGGAGTTAAAATTGACAACAATCGAGACTAGGAGGTTAAGGGGTGATCTAATCCAGGTTTTCAAAATTATGAATGGATTTGATAACGTAGATAGAGATAGCTTTTTCGAAATCTCAATATAATAGGACTAGAAATAACGGGTGTAAGTTGACAAGTAGAAGGTTCGAGACAGCAGTTGCGAAAAACTTTTTTACGCATAGAATAGTAAATAGCTGGAATAGTTTGCCGGTAGAAGTAATTAGTAGCACGTCTATAAACATGTTTAAAAATCAATTAGACGCATATGTTGATAGATTGGGTATAATTTAAGGTAGTAAAATTAAGGTTTTGTGGGGATAGATTCCACAGTTCAACACAAGTGTTGTGGGATATAGGGAGGCAGCGTCTTGGGTTAGGAGATACTCTGTCTTTACACACCCCATTTAAAGAGATTCCTCTGCTGAGTGGTGCCCCCCATAGTACTGTGAGGTATTGAAAAACTCATGATCTTCACTTGCCCCACAAACACCTTTAAATGGGAGACCCAAGATGGGTGCACACACATTTCTACATTACTGTACAGTCTTTACAGCCACACCTACACTTTTCCTCCTAAGTGTATATATTGTAATGTATATGGTTGTAAATTTTGACTTTGTCCACAATCGATATGGACCGCAACTTATTTTTTGTGACAAGGTACTAGTATTGATGGATACCGTAATGAAATTGACTGGATTCTTTGGATCTGATATATTTGCATGTCGGTTATAAATAGATATAGTGTGTAACATATTTGTGGATAGTAGTCTATTATGACTTGATCCTCTGGATCCAGAGATTCTATCTTTAGTTTTAAATCGATAATTAATTAGCTTTGCTAAAGTGGTCGTTGCCAATGTACAGGAAGTTGTTACATAAATTTCTTATGTTCTTGTGGTTTGGAACCCACGTAAAATTGTAGGTCCCCTCTGCCACCACGGAGGACATACACAATTACGAACACAGTTAGGTAGACCAGCCATGAGTGGATCCTAGGGTCTTTGTTGGTCTGAAACATTATAACATTATAACTGGTTTTACTAGGCCTAATTCTGTTTTTAGACCCTTGTGTACTTGAAAGTTTTATTCTGAGGCATCTTGGTCCTTTTTGTTGCAGGGATGCAACCAACGAGGAAGATGTCGGGAATTGTACCCCCAAGGCTTGATGTGAAGGAATTTGTTGTTGCCACACCTCAGGAATTTGTACGCAAGATTGGAGGGAAACGAATCATCAGAAGGGTAAGAACTCCTGCATATGAGGAATGCTTAAAATGCCTGAAAAAAGAAATTAAGTGTTTCAAGAGGTTTATAATGAAGTGTAGAATAGCCTAAGGTCTGTATATTTTCTGACTTGTATAGATACTACCACTATAGAACCTCAGGAAATGGAGTTACTCCATAATATAGGACTTAGATTCTTACGTGTGAACCTTCTCAATAATGTCTGTATAAGGTAGTTTGTAAAAATTAAATTCTTTGCAAATTACATTGAAAATCTCTGTAATTAGTTTAAAAACTAGAATACCCAATATTCAACTTTTAATGGCATGAAAAAGTGTCTCTGTAGAAGTTGTCCAAAGTTAGAATTGACTAATTTAAGATCAAATTTAATTTTTTACATATAGGAAGGGTTTGAATTCACTCTTTTCATATCTGTAATGTTTAATATAATTAGTAATAATATTGTTAAAATTTAACAGCTAATATTCAAAATGCCTAATTTCAAGTAATCACAGTGTAGATGACCAACCCAACTCAACTGGAGGCGATGGCTTGAGTCGAGCCCGAGCCATTTATAGTGAATATAAATTTTGCTAAGTGTAATAAACCATGTTTTAGTAGTGGCTATAGCTCAGTGGGTATCATCATTTTCCTGTAAGCAGAGGGAAGACACCGAGGTCAGGGGTTCGAATCCTGGTGCTGCTGGTGGTAATAATAATAATAATAATAATAATAATAATAATCCAGGAGTTAATGCAATGGGCCACATTAGGTGGCCTGAGCGCTATATTAGTTTGTGGCATTATTAAACTATTAATTAAATGAGAGTAATATTTATTTCAGATTTTGATTGCCAACAATGGGATTGCTGCAGTTAAGTGTATGCGAAGTATCAGGAAATGGGCATACGAGGTCTTCAGGAATGACAGAGCCTTTCATTTTATCGTCATGGTTACGCCAGAAGACTTGGATGGTAAGTCAAATGAGGGGAAGTTGAAAGGGTCGGGGAGAGCCCCATCTCCCCGCAAGAAATGAGATTGAGTTTATCGCAGTTCATGAAATAATTTGATTCTAATGTTTTTATAATTTAATAACAACAGCTGGAGCGGAACATATAAAGTTGGCAGACACCACTGTATGGGTTCCTGGAGGAGCGAATAACAATAACTATGCCAATGTGAAACTGATTGTGGACATGGCTATGCGGTATGAGGTGGATGCAGTGTGGGCAGGATGGGGCCATGCTTCAGAATTCCCAGAGTTACCTGGTAAGCCCACACTTCACATTTCTGAAATTTCATTCCTAGCATGGTCACTTTTATCTGGTGTGTGGTATCTGGTACCATGGTTTACGCGAGTAATTCAAAAATTACTCTTATAAAATTGAAAGAAGAAACTTTTAATCCAATTACGTTTTTCAGTTCTAATTTTGTAAGACTTTTTTCTATATAATAATGTTTGATCTTGATATTCATTGCTTGAAAGACCAACCAAGTCTACGAACTCAGTCTAACTGTACCTTAAGGGAATAAATGCACAATAAAAAATGGATTTATTAGCAGTACAACAAGCTTTCGGCCTATTCTAAGGTCTTCATCGAGTGAGGATGAGGATTGAGGATAAAGACCTTAGCATAGGTATAAAATGTGTCTCAAATAAATTAATTTTTTGTTGTGGCTTTATTACCCCAATTCAAGTTCTTGTAATGGATAATAATCACTTCGTAACTGTATTTTCTCGCAGCCAATCTATACAAAAACAACATCGCCTTCATCGGCCCACCGGAGAAAGCAATGTGGGCCCTCGGGGACAAAATAGCTTCGAGTATTGTCGCTCAGACAGCGGGCATTCCTACTCTTCCCTGGTCGGGTTCTGGTAAGGACTGTTTTCTTTCCGTTCCGAAAGTCTCGTCATAAAGAGCGTTTCCCCCTCTCTCTCATTACCTCCGCCGGCGGGAGGAGCGGGCCGAAGGTATTTTTTTCGGTCGTGTATGCGTGCGTAGGCAACTGGGTATAAATGGGGTAGTGTGTGTGATAATTCACAAGATGTAATGGGGTCATTCTTTTTGTGAGGTAATACTTTTGGTGCCTTGCAACATTAACAAATTTATCTAAAAATTTTAGAAACATTGTTTTCGGTCTGAAAAAAGATAGGTTGGTCCTGATTAGGTTAGGTAGATTAACGAGTACCTCCCTGTTCACTGACTTAGCAGAAAACATTCTTCGATTCCCCAGTTGCGTCCAAAATACTTATCACGCCCCTCCTGGTTCGATGGCCCTACAGTAAGGTTAGGTTAGGTTTAGTTAGTTTTTTAGATATGGTTCTAAAAAAGTGGGTATCTCGCTTATGCGGAGATGCGCACATTTTTGTGTGCGCGCGCGAAGTCTCGGATCCGAAACAGACCAACCGTTTCAAAGTTCTCCGGGTGGAGGTTTGCATTTGATGATACCTTTCTAGTTCTGTACTAAAAATCCTTTCATTGGAAGAGGTTCCTCCGAATCAAAATTCACCAGAATCCTTCTAAAAGTACTTGGTCCTACTTCTTAAGGTTAAATATTACAACTTCAAGTATTTTACTTGAAGGAGCTTACTGATGGGAAGCCTTTTTGAACAGTTTATCTCCTGCCAATAAAGGTTGTCATTATATCATTATCATCCATTAAGTAACCCCGGGTTACGTCGTGGCCATGTCCCAACACCACTTCCAGTTTGATCAGCGAAGTTAGGCGACGTTGGATCTGCGTAGTAGTTGGATGAGTGTGTGTCCCTCCACTTCCAGGTGAGTGATGTAGCGTAAAGCCATAGTTCTCTTCAGTCACGTGACATTAGATGTTACGAAGGAGGATAAACGACCCTTAAACCTTATCTTATACAGCTCTTGTAATGGTGGTGGTGGTGGTTGTTGTTGTTGTATAGTTCTGGAATAAAGTTCGCCTAGAAAGTTTTTTATAAATAAAAAATTACTAATTGGTAACATTGTTTTTCTTTGGAGATTTTATTCTTTTTTGTGACTAATGAAATTTCGAAAACAAAAAATAATTAGTAATTTTTTACGCGGTTTAGAAATTTTAGGTTTGTAGGTAAATTTTTTTCAGAAATTGTACATTATAAATATACTAAGCGGTACTCCGGTACTTTCCTCAGGTTTGAAGGCGGTTTACAACCCCCATGAGACGGGGAACGTTCTGAAAATTCCCGGGGAGCTCTACCGCAAGGGATGTGTGGAGACGGTGGAGGAAGCGCTTTCTGCTGCCAGGAGGATTGGGTTCCCCGTCATGATAAAAGCCTCTGAGGGAGGAGGAGGGAAGGGCATTCGGAAGGTGGAGTCGGAGGACAACTTTCCCGTCCTCTTCAGGCAGGTAATGAGAAAGTGGAGGTCACTTTGAGCTGGGTAAAGTAGTACAAAGTAATGAAACCCACTTGACACCCTTACGTAACCTAACCTGAAGGGCGTGTCACTGCGCATTTTTAGGGATTGTTCTTCTCAATCTTACCCATTTTAACATGGCAGTTTTTAGTACAAAATTTTCAGAAATAGAAGCGGCCATGCCATAGTTTGGTGAACAAGTTAAAAAAAAAAAAGAAGTGGTCTTTGATGAAAAAGGAAAAAGTAATGTGTATATATATATAATATGTATGTATGTATGTTAGGCGCACCAGTTTCGGCGGTGGGTCTAACGCAGGATATTCACTTTGGGAACAGAAACCGAGTTATGGTCCCTTTCAACCGAGGGGAAATTGTATCCCGAAAACTCGGAAAGTGGTGGTGTAATTATCATCACTCGGAAATTAAGTTAAGTAGATTATCCTTCTCAAATAAACCAAGTTAGGTGAGGTAGAAAGAAACGCGACGAATCGCTTTTAGTCTCGTTTTAATTAATTCGGATTTTAAATGAATTTAAAAAAAAATTAAAACTAGTAATTCTTTATTCTAGTCCGGATTAATTCTGGATAAAATAAATTATCCAACTGTTTAACGACTACAACTTTGAATGAACGCAACTCGTGAATTTGATTTTTCGTTTATCGTTTCGAGGTGATCACGGTTATAATTTTCGAGTGAGTCTGAAAAATAGGATAAAGAGGCGTCTGAATGTCGGTAATTTCCCTATTTATAATGGCTTTTGAAAGGGTACACGGTGTAGAATAAAAATAAGTCTCAATAAGGAATTCTATGGTTAGGGGAAGTGGGTTTTGACAAATAAAATAATTTGATTGGTTCGATATTTTATACCGCGGAAAAGGGTAACATGAGACGAATCGACTGACATATAATAAGTATTAATTAACTCATTGTTGCCCAGAGGTCTTTTCCGAGACTGAATAAAATCGTCTGGCGTTAGCCAGACCAAAATCAATAAAGTGACACTGGGCACTAATGGGTTAACTTAGAATTGTGAGAGCTGGAAGGAAACCTTTTTAATTAATAATAATTAATCAAATGAAAATACGATTATGAGTTTAGTGGGAAAGCGTGACAAAGAAACGGAAGAAAAATAAATAATAATAATAAATGTAAGGAAAATAATGAATGTCTTTGCGATGAAATGCATCCTCACAATTGCGAGCTCGGTGCTGGCCCTGCATTGATTTGGAATTCATTGTTCTCGCATGACGCAGTAGCGGAGGGAGAAAGTGGGGATGGAATTTGTGATATGTGGTGGGCGCGTGACTGTGGTCGCCACATAGGGTGAACACAAAATTCTGAGCTCTCAATGATGCTACTTTTGAGGTCGGTGATTATAAGTACTTATTCGTCATGGACGAACTTATTTGTAACATGGAATTGTGACCATGTTATATATATAATTATACAGGGTGTACATAAAGTCAGGATCTATTTTTGTGAAGCACTTGGAAATTATATGGAATTCAATCATAAAATGATAGTGGTAACATTTATTAAATAATTAAGAGTAGGATTCGAGGTGACGCCCATCAGTATCCCTGCATAGCTCAAATCGTTCCGCAGCATTTCTAAACACATTCTGGAGCATTTGCTGGGTTATGTTATCTGCAGCAGTTCGTATACGTAAGTTTTCAAGACTCGTAATCTTCGTCTGATAGACGTGCGATTTGATAAAGCCCCATGCAAAGAAATCTAAAGGGGTTAAATCTGGTGATCTCGCTGGCCAAGGTCTGTTGCTAACGCGTCCGATCCAGCGATTTGGAAAACGTCCATTTAGATAATCCTGAACAATTTTGGCATAGTGACAAGGAGCACCATCCTGTTGATAGACGACGGGGATAGGATTGTTAGTACCGTCGTCTATCAACATGATGGTGCTCCTTGTCACTATGCCAAAATTGTTCAGGATTATCTAAATGGACGTTTTCCAAATCGCTGGATCGGACGCGGAAGCAACAGACCTTGGCCAGCGAGATCACCAGATTTAACCCCTTTAGATTTCTTTGCATGGGGCTTTATCAAATCGCACGTCTATCAGACGAAGATTACGAGTCTTGAAAACTTACGTATACGAACTGCTGCAGATAACATAACCCCGCAAATGCTCCAGAATGTGTTTAAAAATGCTGCGGAACGATTTGAGCTGTGCAGGGATACTGATGGGCGTCACGTCGAATCCTACTCTTAATTATTTAATAAATGTTACCACTTTATCATTCTATGATTGAATTCCATATAATTTCCAAGTGCTTCACAAAAATAGATCCTGACTATGTATACCCTGTATATAATTTAGTGGTGGACCGGATGTCAGTTTTTCAGCATCTGCGGTTACGGATTTTTAATTTCAATATCTGCGGATGCGGATATTTAGTTAATCTATCAATATAATATAGAATTATGAATATATGACATAATCTTTCAAATTTCGTGATATTACTATTATGGGAGGCAAAGCATAAGAATTAAAATTAATATTAATGTTTTCATTATGATAAAAATAATAACTTTCTCAAGAGTTTCAGCCACAGAAAATTGAATGAAACTTGTTCATTCAATTTTCTGTGTTACCAGGTATTTATATTTTGAGGTTTATATATTTGTTTGTTCATTAATAATTAATACTTTACATGAAATGTGCATGACTGGGCATTATAAGCTACTTTATAAGCTAATTTAATTGTAAATTGCATAATTTATTAGAGATAATATCCGCAGTCAGAAGTGTGGATGCGGATATCCGGTCCCTGACTACGAATCCATCGGCCCCGGGTTCGAGACCCAACGGCAGCCGGCGCACAGCAAAACCCAGCTGTTCATACTTCGACACAATAAAGAAAGTAGTTGGTAGATAAATGGGTACCCTAGGTGGCCTAGTGGTTAAGACGCTGGGCTGCTGATGTGGTGATGGGGCGTGGTTCGGATTCCACGTTAAAGTGTAGGTCTAAGGTGGAGTGAAAAGCTTGACCTTCGTCTGAATGAACAATCGGGCGGAAGCTAACCAAAGGTTACCAAAGGTGTATATATATATATATATATATATATACCTTTCAAATGTTGCGTGCGATGATTTCTCATTTCACGAAGCTTGTCGCCCCCTCCTCTCGAGTTAGCCTGGTGAAGTAGTGAGTTGGTTTCTTGTACTCCACTTCACATAGCCAGCTACGCCCAGCTCATCGAGGATTGTTCCGAGCCAGGCGTCTAATCTTTTTGAAGATCTCCACCGCAACACCACTCGTGTTCCTTAGGTCTCTGGGCAGCTGATTAAACAGTTTTGGTTCTCTCGCAACAAAATTATTTTCTTTCAGGATTAAGGATGTTCCCTGTCTAGCCTTTAATTTGGGAACACGACACAGTCTTCCTTTTCTACTTCCCGCTGTTTGGGGAGTTACAGGATTCAGAGTAAGATTAGGGACTAGTTTCTCCATTATTTTCCAAGTATAAATAGTGGTGTATCTCTCTCTCCTCCTTTCCAGTGAATATAGATTTAATTCGCGTAACCTTTCCCAGTAATTTAGTTTTTTGCACCCATTGATCTTGGCTGTGAAGCTTCTCTGAATCCCTTCTAACTGTCTAATGCCTTCTTTTTTATATGGGCATGTTAGGACTGAGCAGTATTCCAATTTGGGTCTGATCAGTGTTTTCAGTAGAGAAATAATCATATTCCTATTCCTTCGTTTAAAGGTTCTCGGTATCTGCCCAGTTATTCTCTGCTCTGTTTACTGCTATCTTATTTTGTGTTTCAAATTTCGCATCATCAGTCATTATAACCCCTAAATCTTTTGCCTAGAATTTCTCATAATTTCCTGTCCATTCGGGGTATAATATTCCATAGATTTTAGGTCTTCTCATTTTCCGTACCGTAACAGCTGAAATTTCTGTGTTAAACTTCATATTGTTGTCTTCCGTCCACTTGTAGATTCTGTTCATGTCGGTTTGTAGAGATCCTATATCTTCTGGGTTTCCTATTTTTCTACTGATCTTCGTGTCATCGGCAAAGGATGTTACTGTGCTGTCTCTGGTAACGTCCTCATCTGTATCAGTTAGCATGATTATGAAGAGTAGTGGAGCTAATACTGTTCCTTGTGGTACTAAGCAGAGGACACCTCATTTTGATGAAGATACTCCTTGTACTGTAACTACTTGCCGTCGTTCACTAAGTAAATTATATATCAATTTCCCTACTTTTCTTGTTATTCCCATACCGTATATTTCAGTTTATGTATTATGATTCCATGGTCACACTTGTCGAACGCTTTGGCAAAGTCTGTGTATATTACAGCATAGTTTTCATTACTTTCCAGTGCATCAATAATGTTGTTGTAGTGTTCCATTAGTTGTGATAGGCATGATCTCCCTGACCAAAACCCATGTTGGTTATCATTTAATTTTTTCTGAGTTTCCAAAAAGTCATAGATTTTCTGTCTAACTATTCTTTCAAATATTTTAGTGAGATGAGATTTAAGCGACACTGGCCTATAGTTTTTGGCTTCGGATCGATCTCCTTTATATATTGGGACAATGTTCGCGTTCTTCAGGATGCCCGGTATTTCTCGCGTGTCTAGTGATCGTCTCCATAACCAATATAGGGGCTCAGCGATTGCATTCTTGCAGTTTTTGATCAGTGTGGCATTCCATTTGTTTAGTCCTGCCGCTGAGTGTGCTTTTAGTTTTCCTATAGCTTGTGTAATATCATATGTCGTAAAGTCGAAGTCCGTTATACTTTCCCCTTGCAGTTCTTCTTCAAAGAGCGCGTTTCTATCACATATCAGTTTGTCAGTTTTTGGGATACTGAAAGATGATTCGTACTGAGCTCTTAATATTTCGTATACTTCTGTTAGAACCTCAGATAAAGCACCGTCTTCGTTTTTCAAAGGTCCGATAGTCGCATGGTTTTTCGACTTCCTTTTTGCAAAATTATAGAAGTACTTTTAGTTAACCTTTATAGCTTCTATAGCGTCGTCGTCTTTTTCTGTATGCTTCTCAGTTAGTTCTTGCATGACGTAATCGATACTCTGTAGTTTATCATTTAATATTTTTCTGATGTTATCTTTACAGTTACTTAATTTTGCAGTCACTTTCTCTTTTGGAGGAATGACCTCTCTTGTCTCCCGAACCTGCCTCTCTGTCCTCTTTGTTGTATTTTTGGGACATGTCTTTCCACAATTTCCAGCGTCTTCTCTAAGGTCACTAGCATCTCTTCCGTTGTCTTGGCCTCGAAGATGGTTTTCCAGTCTGTTAGTTCTATGCTGGATACAACACCTTCCCAATTTATAGCTTTGGAGTGAAAGTTAAAAATTTCGAATTTGCTTCTTTCTGTTGTTCGTGTTCTTTCCTTTCCTGTTGCTTTTATATTGGTTATTATTTCAATAATGTTGTGATCCAATATTATAGTTGGGGATATTTCTACATTATCAATTAGGTTGCTGCTGTGTGTGAATACCAAATCTAGACAGTTGTTTTTTCTTGTGTTTTCTGTTATTTCTTGCGTTAACATAAATTAATCAGCTAGAGCTAGTAGCATTTTTACCTGCTCCTGGTTTTCCCGTGTGTCCCCCTTGTCCTGGTGTATACATATATATATTTTTTCCTATCCTTTTATATTTCATGAATGAAAAAATAAAATTACCACAGAGAAAAATATTTGGGGTTGGAGAGTGTAGCTCTTTTACCCAGTTTCTTACTTCTGTAATGGAATCCAAGAATTTTGAGGTTGGCGTGTTCGGGGGTCTGTACATTACAATTAGTACCATATTTAATTTTTCAACTTTTGCTGCTACACATTCTACGTAGCTGTTTGAGGTACTTAGTCATTTCTGCCATATGCCTTTCGCGTGTGTAAATAGTACATCCTTCTTTACGTCTCTGTTCTGTCGTCTCGGAGGATGTTATAGTTGTCAATTTGTTTTTCTTTTTTGTCACTCCAGAACTCAGTTTTCACAGTTCGCCTAGTATTCCTTTAGATGCGTTTCCGTGAGACATGCAAAATCTCTCTGGTTTCTTGCACGAGTCCTTTCAGATATAAAATTTTGTCCGGGGAATGGTTTGATTTAAGGCCCTGAATGTTGGCTAGGATTTTTTTTTTTCCTTTCGTTTCTACATAATTGTGTTTCAGATTCATTTTCCAATGGTGGTGCCGGTTTCGTTGCTTTGTGATCCTCCGAGAATTTTCCTCTGTCTCTATCCGTTTCGATAATCATTGTCCCGATATCGTATGTAATGCCTTTCTCTATGCCTTCTGTACGGCTCTCGGATCCCTGTATTTGTCAGTTGGCTTTGTATTTGTTGGATGGTATTCAATAGTTGAATTGTGTGGGCTACATCTAAAAAATTGGTAGTCCTCTTTGTTTCGTCTGTTCACCTGTCGGGGTCCTTTGAGGGTGGTGGTAACGGCATTTTTGTCCATATTTGCACCTCCCGTATCTTGCATAGGTGTTGCAGACAGTAAGATATGGAACTTGAACTTTTTTTTCAAATTTGCAATATCCTCTCGTGTAGTATGTGTTACATAATGTGGGATGTGCATAGATGTATATCTGCAGCACCCTTTTGCATAGTATTTACAGACGGTATTTTCTACGCTTCTACTTTTTGTTATCTGACTATTTTCTGTTCTTAATTTTGGTATTATCATTATTTTTCTTTGGCTGTTTATTTCCTACGTTTTTAGTTTTTATCTTTCTATCATTTTGTTCGTGTATACAGCAGGGCTGTGGAGCTGGCACCAAAATCTTAATCTCCGGCTCCGGCTACAGCATTTTCAAATTTCTGGCTCCAACTCCGGCTCCGGCTCCAGCATTTTTTTATGCCCGGCTCCGGCTCCAGCTCCTCTCACCATATATTAATGATTGATAAATCTCTTGAAATTGTACCTTGCTACTCATAGGCCATAGCAGGCAGCCACACAAAACATTTCATCACCATCACATGATTCATCAGGCTACTTTTTAAAATTTAGACCAAAGGGCTCAAAAAAAGAAGAATGAAACTTAATATTTTCAATTTTTAAAAATTAAGCTTACTAGTTTGTTTCTAAAAATTAACACATTTCCTGAAAAAAATTAAGTCCAATTAGAAATCATTCAAAATACAAACTTTTTTATGCTATTTTTTTTTTATCTAAATATGAACACACTGTATTGGGCTGGAGCCAGAGCTGACACATTTTTTATCAGCTCCAGCTCCAGCTTCCCAAAAATAACTGACTCCAGCTCCAGCTCCACTCACCAAAATTGCTTCAAGCTCCAGCTCCTGGCTCCGGCTCCAGCTCCAGCTCCACAGCCCTGGTATACAGGGTGTTTCAGGAGGAAAGGTCAATACTTCGGGAGGTGATAGTATCGGTCATTGTGAGAAAAAAAGTTCATATGAACATGTGTCTAATTCTGAATGGTTACGGAGATAGAGCTGTTTGAATCTGATGCGCGCGCAGCTCTTCCTCCCCCTTCCCTCCCCTATATCCTTGAACCATGTAAGCTGTAATGTAAGCATGTAACATAAGCCAATCGACAGCTGACTGTTGTGAGTGACATTGTTTGGTGTTTGAAGCAGTTAAGAATGCCACACACCTTCACACATGCCGAATATGCAGATATAGTGTATGTCTACGGTTTTTGCGATGGAAGTGCAACAGCTGCTGTTGCAGAATACCGTCGACGGTTTCCGAACCGCTGTATTCCGGATCGAAGTGTGTTTACCAGGGTTTTCAACACATTGCTTGAGATTGGTACACTTCTCAGCGCTCATGTTTCATCTGAACGTGAAGGTCAAGAAGATGTGGATGAAGTGGAAAACATTCTTCAGTTGGTAGAGCGTAGTCCTACTACTAGCTCACGAAGAATTTCTGCACATCTCGGTGTACCACACACAAGAGTATGGCGAACATTACGTGAGGAAGGCTTGCATCCATATCATGTACAGCGTGTACAACACCTTCAACCAGGAGACGCTGCCATACGACTGGAATTTTGTCATTGGGTAAATGTTAATCGCCGATTGCTTCGATTAATGCTGTTCACCGCTGAAGCTACTTTCACTCATGACGGTATCAACAACCCTCTTAACTCTCATCGGTGGTCAGACTAAAATCCAAATGCCACTGTGGAAACAAATTTTCAACATCGCTTCTCTGCCAATGTGTGGTGCGGTATCATCGATGATCAGCTGATTGCCCATGTTACTTTAGAGAATCGTCTTACAGGACAAAGTTACCTAGAATTTCTGCAAAATGAATTGCCAGGACTATTGGAGGATGTTCATTTGGCTACACGCGCTGGTATGTACTTTCAGCATGACGGAGCTCCTCTACATTCTACCCGTCTGGTGATGCAATACCTAAATCAAACTTTCCCTGGTCGATGGATCGGCCGCGGTGGTCCCATTCAATGGCCACCAAGGTCTCCAGACCTCTCTCCGTTAGATTATTGTTTGTGGGGGTGGCTGAAAAGTCAAGTTTACAAAAGAAAGGTGGATACACGAGACGAATTGCTCGCGCGCATTTTGGATGCTGCTGCCCGCATAAAGGAACGTAAAGTTCAATTCAGAAGAACAACACGCGATCTTCGCACACGAGTTGCAAAGTGTATTGAGGTTGACGGTGGGATTTTCGAAAACGTATTGTAAACTGTAACAAATTTGTCATTTCTGTATCTGATACCATTCAAAATGCCAATGTGTTTAAATGTTAGAAACAGTAATTGGTTTCTTTTTCTTGATTACCATTAACAATGCTTTTGTATTTGTAGATTCAAACAGCTCTATCTCCGTAACCATTCAGAATTACACATGTTCATATGAACTTTTTTTCTCACAATGACCGAACCTATCACTTCCCCAAGTATTGACCTTTCCTCCTAAAATACCGTGTGTACACACACACACACACACACACACACACACACACACACACACACACACACACACAGGTGTTTCATAACATGTGGGACGCACTTTCAGGATGGATTCAGGACCTGAAAACAATGAAAAAAGTTCATATAAACATATGCCCGAAATCGCTTTGTTTCCGAGTTACAGCCAGTTATGTGCTCCAGCAAGTATCCGCCTTACCTTTAAAGGAAGTGCTCAAAATGACCGCCTTGCGCTTGAATACACGCCTAGTCATAGACTGCCTGACGCGTTCAAACATTCCAGATATTGCTCGGATTTTCTGACATCCTTGTTCTACACGTTGGCGAAGCATTTCAACGTTGTCAATGGGTGTCACGTAAACGATGGATTTCAGATGACCCCACAGGTAAAAATCGAGTTGATTCAGGTCCGAGGAGCGAGCCTATCTATTTATCAGGGAAATGGTCATCCAAATAGTCTCTGGCTACTCGACTAAAATGAGGCGAAGCGCCGTCATGCATAAACCACATACGACGTCGGATACCAAGAGGAACTTCATCTAGTAAATCGCTTAAATCATTCCTTAAAAAATTGGAATAGGATTCTCCTGTTAATCTTCCAGGCAAAACAAAAGGACCGATTAAGTTGTCGGCAATAAGTCCTGCCCATACATTGATACTAAATTGTTGTTGGTACCTAGACTGGATGATGGCATGAGGATTCTCTTCAGCCCAGTGATGAGTGTTGTGAAAATTGATCACGCCATTTCTTGTGAAGGCAGCTTCATCAGAAAACAACATGGAGGATAGAAAAAGACGATCGCGAACACACTGTTGAAGGAACCAAGTACAAAAGCCTCTCGTGATGGGAAATCAGCTTCAGTAAGGCCTTGTACTCTTTGAATGTGGGTATCCGAAAAAATCACCGTCCACAATTCATCGCCCATAAATCATCGCTCAGGATAATTCACCGTCCACAATTCATCGCTCAGGATAATTCATCGCCAATTTACTGCCAATTCACAAACCAAGCAAATTTACAGCCATTTCACCCCGACACAAACCAAGCAAGTTTAAGTTAAAATTAAATCAGTCGTTGTTAAGTTACAAGCGGTAAACAGTGTGTCGTGTGTCTGCTACATCACCCATAATGGCGCTTCAATTTATTCAAACAGAGAAAGGAAAGCAAAAATTATGTATCAGTGGTCATTTGTTTTACAAAGAAAAGCAAATTAAAGAAAAAATACATTGGAAATGTGAGCAATATCAGAAAACAAAGTGCCCAGCTCGAGTGACCACAGTTAGTGGTAAAATAATTAAATCTTGGAAAGAGCACAATCATTGTGGTGATGCAGCACATGTTGAAGCATTAAAAATTCGTGAAAACATACGTAAAAATGCTAAGAATACAAATGATTCACCGCGTTCCATATTATCAGATGCTTTTCCTGGTTGCAGTCAAACAGCAGTGCCTAACCCTCCAAGGACAGATAACATAAAAAGAACAATACGAAACATCAGAGACAAAAAATTCTGGACCAGTCCTCCCACCTCATCGTAAAGTCATATTTTCCTGAAAATTATACAAAAACACATAATGGAGAAGAGTTCCTATATTTTGATTCTGGACCTGTTGATAACCGCATAATAATTTTTGCTACAAAGAGAAACCTCCAGTTGTTGGCACAAAGCAAACATTGGTATGTCGACGGAACATTTAAAACTGTTCCTTTGTTATTTCACCAATTGTATACTCTGCATGGTTTAGAAGAAAACACTTCCTTGCCTTTAGTGTACGCATTTGTGCCTACACAGGGAGTAGTGGATGCATTTGAATTATTATGTGATAACAACATTTTCCCTCCTGAAGCACAAGAAGTCGTAGATTATTTCGAGGACACCTGGATTGGACGTCCAGATAGAAGGCATCGCCGTCGACCACCACAATTTCCGCACGAAATGTGGAATGTTTATGATAGCGTCTTACAGAATTTGCCTAAGACAAACAATTCTGTCGAAGGGTGGCATGGAGGATTTGAAGAACAGATCGCTGCCCATCATCCAAATATTTGGAAATTTCTGGCGTGCCTTAAGAAAGAACAAACTTTAAGCGAAATCAGAATTGAACAGTACATAGGTGGCCACGAACCTCAAAAGAAAATATCGCAATTGTGCTGAACGAATTCGAAGACTTGTCGAAAGCTACGATTCAGAGCATTGTATTGTCGAATATATAAGAGGGATAGCTCATAGTATTTCATATTACAATGTGTTTTAGACATAATTTTAGCAAATACTTTTTATTGAGTATGGTTTTAATAAATAAATATTTGACACATTTCTTTATTGTGGTTTTAGTAAATATTGTTTCAAACATTTTCTTATTCATTCTTATTTTGTTGGGGTGAACATATATATATATATATATATATATAAAATGTATATATGTATGCTCGGTGAATTGCATGGGCGATGAATTGTGTTGCGGTGAAATGAGCGATGAATTGTGGGCGATTAACTTTTCCTAAAAGCCCTGAATGTGATATGGCTGAAGCTGCTGTTCCCGTAAAATTCTTCACACAGTTGTGTATCTTACACCCTCTGCTGCTGCTGCTGCTGCTGCTATCCTTCGGGTGCTGACACTAGGCTGTTCCTTCACGCGATTCAGGACCCGCTCCTCCAACTCAACAGTTCTGGCGCTGATTGGTCTACCACCATCTGAAACTCGTTTGTTGAATGATCCTGTATCACCAAGACGCTCGTCTATTCTCTGAAAGGTCTTCTTATCTGTCAGACGGCAAGTCCATGCATGAGATGCGTGTCTGCCATTTCTCTGTTTGAATAAGGCTCCATTCTCACTTCAAATGCACACTATCACTGAATAGCACAAAAACTTAAGGTTTTTATTTCACTGGATTGCACTTATTCACCGTAAGAAGTTACGAATACGAACAGCGAAACACCGCGATGCACCTCTGACTGACTGATGGCTCTACACTCAACGATATTGAAACATGTCATAGAGTGTACGAAGCATTACAATCGGAAGGCCATACATGAAATAAGTCTCGTACACACTCGCAAACATTGTCGGCAAGCAGTGTTTGTAAACAGTTTGCGGAAAAAATTGCTGGAACACAAAACGGGCTGTAACTCGGAAACAAAACGATTTCGGGCATATGTTTATATGAACTTTTTTAATTGTTTTCATGTCCTAAATCCATCCTGAAAGTGCGTCCCACATGTTATGAAACACCTTGTGTGTATATATATATATATATATATATATATATATATATATATATGTGTGTGTATGTATAATGTATATATACAGTATATGTGTGTGTATGTATGTATATGTATATATATATACAGGGTGTACATAAAGTCAGCATCTATTTTTGTGAAGCACTTGCAAATTATATGGAATTCAATCATAAAATGATAAAGTGGTAACATTTATTAAATAATTAAGAGTAGGATTCGACGTGACGCCCATCAGTATCCCTGCACAGCTCAAATCGTTCCGCAGCATTTCTAAACACATTCTGGAGCATTTGCGGGGTTATGTTATCTGCAGCAGTTCGTATACGTAAGTTTTCAAGACTCGTAATCTTCGTCTGATAGACGTACGATTTGATAAAGCCAAAGCCCCATGCAAAGAAATCTAAAGGGGTTAAATCTGGTGATCTCGCTGGCCAAGGTCTGTTGCTTCCGCGTCCGATCCAGCGATTTGGAAAACGTCCATTTAGATAATCCTGAACAATTTTGGCATAGTGACAAGGAGCACCATCATGTTGATAGACGACGGTACTAACAATCCTATCCCCGTCGTCTATCAACATGATGGTGCTCCTTGTCACTCTGCCAAAATTGTTCAGGATTATCTAAATGGACGTTTTCCAAATCGCTGGATCGGACGCGGAAGCAACAGACCTTGGCCAGCGAGATCATCAGATTTAACCCCTTCAGATTTCTTTGCATGGGGCTTTATCAAATCGCACGTCTATCAGACGAAGATTACGAGTCTTGAAAACTTACGTATACGAACTGCTGCAGATAACATAACCCCGCAAATGCTCCAGAATGTGTTTAAAAATGCTGCGGAACGACTTGAGCTGTGCAGGGATACTGATAGGCGTCACGTCGAATCCTACTCTTAATTATTTAATAAATGTTACCACTTTATCATTTTATGATTGAATTCCATATAATTTCCAAGTGCTTCACAAAAATAGATCCTGACTTTATGTACGCCCTGTATTTGCATGTCGGTTATAAATATAGAGTGTAACATATTTGTGGAGAGTAGTCTATTATGACGATCCTCTGGATCCAGAGATTCTATCTTTAGTTTTAAATCGATATTTAATTAGTTTTAAATTGATAATTATTTAGTTCTGTAAAAATTGGTCGTTGCCAATGTACAGGTAGTTTTTACATAAATTTCTTATGTTCTTGTGGTTCGGAACCCACGTAAAATTGTAGGTCCCCTCCGCCACCACGGAGGACACACAATTACGAACACAGTTAGGTAGACCAGCCATGAGTGGATCCTAGGGTCTTTGTTGGTCTGAAACATATATATATATATATATATATATATATATATATATATATATATATATATATATATATATATATATATATATATATATATATATATATTAGGGTGTCACTAGGTAATAGGGGGAAAATTAAACGATGGATATTTTCCTATGACACCCTCTAAAATTGTTCCATTTGGTGTAAAACATACGGAAGAGAAATTTGGTCCTGATTGGTCATCATTTAAAGGTCGCCCTCGTCACTGAAAACAAGACCCATTTGTTGACGTCAACAAGCTGTTCAGTGTTCACAGCTTGGGCCGAACCAGATAATAAAAAACAAGGCAATTTGGTGAAATAACGAAAGTAAGACACTTAAAAATGCAAAGAATACAAACAGTTTATTATATAATCAAAATAGAAGACATAATTTGGCGAATAATGGTACAAAATGGAGAAGCAACAAAAGCAAAACTTTGAGAAATAAAATACATATACAGTAGCAGAATAATTGGTGCTCATACGCTGATCAGTGATTAGTTCTTTCGCGTCCTCACTAATGCTGATTTGTTCGGAGCTGGGTGTTGCTTTCTGTGGTCAGTGACAACTTGAACGAGGAACTGGAGCTGTTCTTCTTTCACTGTCAACTTTCCGTTCAGCTCCTTCACCAGAGCCACGGCCCGTTCTGCTCTGTCGTTCACCACTGCAAGTTCGGAGACCACATCCCGAGCTTGCACGTATTCAGAGTTTGACGTCCATGAACTGGGATGGTGGAGCAGAAAGCAATCTGGCAACTGAAGTTTTGAGAAGAATCCTCGGGTGTTCTTTGTGATCAGTTGCTCCAGTCCTTTGCTGTCACTGAGGAACATAGTATCAAGAACCAAAGGTCGTTTTGGCGGCATGTGAGGGGCTTCTTGATCTAACGCTGCAACCATGCTGTACTTCACTTCCATCGATATCCTCTCATCAAAGAACGCCAGACCCACTGCCTCCTCCGAATGGTACCACAGGTGCGCAGACAGCTTCTTGGTGGTACCATCAGAGATCTTCTTGTGCGGTATCGAAGGAGCGTCCTCATCAATTCCCAATCATTCAGCGGAGCTTCGATGGACAGATGAGCTGTTGCCCACGCTTTCATGTAAACTAGAACAGAAAAGAGGCAGATATCTCGAATTCCGCGTTCCTCAGTGTTCGTCAGTTTAAACTGTCTTCGGAAGAGCCAGATCTTGATGGCAAAGAGCCCTTAGCCATCCATCTCGCCCGGTGCATAGCACCAGGGGCGCGGAAGTTTAGTCCCTTGTATGGAACTCCTCCAAGAAAAATGGCGGAAAGATCGAGGAATTCCTGATAGTCATCACGAACTTGAAGTGCTTGTGATTTTGCAAACTCAATGAGCTCCGTTCTATGCTTAAAAATAGCTGCTTTGGTGAACGCATCTGTGTCCGCAGTTTGGAACTGTTGCTGGTCAATGCGGGTCCAATAATCATGGAAGCGCTTGAAAAGCAGAATTTCTGGACCGGTAGATACTGAATCTAGCGATGCTGCGAATGCCGCCTGTAGCACCAACTCCAGTACATGGTGTCTGCACGCGCAGTGTAACAGGTCACGTCCAACTTTTTCTTCCAGAAGAACACAAGTTCCTCCACGGTGGCCTGTGTTTGTCGCGGTTGTGTCGAAACACATAGATTTGACATGATCGGTCACTCCCCATTCATTCAGGCAATCTATGATGGCATTTGTTTGTGCCAGCGCGGTTCCTGACAGAAGTTTTGGCACCCCGAGGAGCTGCTCTGTCCCGGAGCCAGATACAAGAATAGGTAAGCGGTCAACATATTCTCGTGACGTCAGATCTTGCATGAGTTTTCCGTCCCAGTGAACAGTCAACGGACTATTGCCTTGGAACTCGCTCTTCAGTTGCCGAGCCTTAAGGGTACGGAATTTTTCACGCTGACGATGAATGGATCCACGATTGATGTTGTAGTCGCTAGCATCATGCCCTAAGCTGGAAGCTGCCTCAAACAGCAGATATGTGGCCTTTCTTGACGAGAGTTGCGTGCGATCAAGCGCTGCCGCCAATTCCGATGTCATGATGTTCTTCGTTGCTCTTTGTTTAGACGCTAACGAACCACCACATGCTCCTTTTTCTTCGCTATCATCTGAGCTGGAGGATGAGGACTCCAAAACCGCTTCGTTGGATACTGCCTCCATTTCAGCTGCTGATCGCTTTCTTCGTTTCTCCTCTTCCTCCCGACGTCGAGTACAATCTTTGACTTGGCGCTGATGGGTCATGTCCAAACCTGCCATTGAACTTGGACGTCCTTTCTGGCGCTGCTGCTGAAGGAACTCCCAATCCTCTGGGTACTTGACCAATTTCTCACAATCAGCGTGGGCGATGTCAAAGAGACGATCGAGGCGTTCAATGAATTCTTTTTCTTTCGTCTTGTGTGAATCGCTCGTCCTTGAGGCGTGTTTTTTGAGTCCTTTCCACTCCTCGAAGACTTTATCCAGTTTGCTGACGCAGTGTGTCTCGAGTCTGGTTGGAATGTGAGCTTTCTCCCAGAAGGACATCACTGCTCGAAGTGACTTCCTCAACGCGTCACGTATTGTCATTTTCTTTTCATGGTGAAGGTAAAGGAAGTAACCGAATGCTTGCCTGTAGGAAGGAAGCTTGCATCCTTTCACCCCATCAACCGCTGCCCCTAATAGGTATATACACTTCCGGGTTTCCATCACCAGAAATCACGTAGCTGAAATGAGAAACGGTGAGTCGTTAAGTATTGTTCACTTTATTTCTCAGATATTCAGACACACACAGATACACACACACACATATATAGAGATATATAGATATCTAATGAACGATTATGGAGACGCCGCGCAAGCATTAAACTTTGGAAGGCGGGGGCGACCTTTAATAGTTATTCAAATAAAAAGATTTTTCAGTCACCATGTTTTTTTTACCAATGGAATAGATTCGCGGGGTGTCAGCATGAAAATTTCAAACTTTGCATTTAAGTGACACCCTAATATATATACACACACATACACACACATAATATATATATGTTTCAGACCAACAAAGACCCTAGGATCCACTCATGGCTGGTCTACCTAACTGTGTTCGTAATTGTGTGTCCTCCGTGGTGGCGGAGGGGACCTACAATTTTACGTGGGTTCCGAACCACAAGAACATAAGAAATTTATGTAAAAACTGCCGGTAAATTGGCAACGATCAATTTTTACGAAACTAAATAATTATCAATTTAAAACTAATTAATTATCGATTTAAAACTAGTGATGGGACGATACCAGAATTTTTAACGATTCCGATTCCGATACCACTAAAAAGTCTCGATTCCGATTCTCAATATTTTTAAATATAATTCTATACTTGTTTTTCTGGAAATTGTCATATTTTACTCTGGTAACATTAACTATTTACATTGAGTATGGTAATATAAATTATAAATTATAATAGATTGGTTTAAAAATAAAAATCAACTGTAAGTTGTAACAATTCATTTTAATCTTCTTGATTACACATCATGGATATACATGTTTTAATGTATAGCTACAATACAATAAAAATAAAATTTGTTATCCTCTTTCTTTTAAAGTTTACATTGCAAAACTGGTTCAATTAAAAGTTAAAGATTCGTTTTAAGAATCGGAAATCATGGTACAATTCTCTCGATTCCGATTCCGATTCCTGAAAAATGCTCGATTCTTCCGATTCTTGATTCCGATTCCGATTAATCGTCCCATCACTATTTAAAACTAAAGATAGAATCTCTGGATCCAGAGGATCAAGTCATACTAGACTACTATCCACAAATATGTTACACTCTATATCTATTTATAACCGACATGCAAATATATCAGATCCAAAGAATCCAGTCAATTTCATTACGGTATCCATCAAGTCACGGTCCATATCGATTGCGGACCAAGTCAAAATTTACAATCATATACATTACAATATATACACTTAGGAGGAAAAGTGTAGGTGTGGCTGTAAAGACTGTACAGTAATGTAGAAATGTGTGTGCACCCATTTTGGGTCTCCCATTTAAAGGTGTTTGTGGGGCAAGTGAAGATCATGAGTTTTTCAATACCTCACAGTACTGTGGGGGGCACCGCTCGGCAGAGGAATCTCTTTAAATGGGGTGTGTAAGGGCAGAGTATCCCCTAACCCAAGATGCTGCCTCCCTATATCCCACAACACTTGTGTTGAGCTGTGGGATCTATCCCCAGAAAGCCTTAATTTTACTTCCTTAAACTATACCCTTTCTATCAACATATGCGTCTAATCGATTTTTAAACATGTTTATAGACGTGCTACTAATTACTTCTACCGGCAAACTATTCCAGCTATTTACTATTCTATGCGTAAAAAAGTTTTTCGCAACTGCTGTCTCGAACCTTCTACTTGTCAACTTACACCCGTTATTTCTAGTCCTATTATATTGAGATATTTCAAAAAAGCTATCTCTATCTACGTTATCGAACCCATTCATAATTTTGAAAACCTGGATTAGATCACCCTTAACCTCCTAGTCTCGAGTGTTGTCAATTTTAACTCCTTAAGCCTATCCTCGTACGACTTTGACCTAAGCGACGGAATCATCTTAGTTGCTCGTCTTTGAACTCTTTCGATTTTGTCTATATCTTTGCGCATATGCGGATTCCAAAATTGGACCGCGTACTCCAAATGGGGTCTAACTAATGATTTATAAAGTGGAACTATAATATCGCGCGATTTGTACTCAAAATTTCGAGCTATAAAACCTAACACTTTGTTCGCCTTATTGACCGCTGCTGTACTTTGTTTCGCTACTTTTAAATCACCAGTGACTATAACTCCTAAATCTTTTTCCTGCTCTACGCTTGTTAAATCTTTCCCTGGCATACTATACGCAAAATTATCGTTACGCGAACCTATATGCCAAATTTTGCACTTAACGTTAAATCTCATTTGCCATGTGACTGACCAATCAACGGTTTTATTCAGATCTTCCTGAATTTTACCTCTATCTTCGTCATTAATCACCCTACCACCCAGCTTCGTGTCATCCGTAAACTTTGAAACTGTACTGACTAGGCCGACATCTAAATCGTTAATATATATATAAGAAAAAGCAAGGGGCCCAATACAGAACCCTGAGGAACGCCACTCGCTACATTAGCCCAACACGACTCCGCTCCATCAACGACCACCCTCTGTTTCCTGCCTCGCAACCACTCTTCTAGCCAATTTATTACTACACCCCTGATTCCATGAGCCTTAGTTTTTTCAATGAGTTTTGTGCGGCACGGTGTCAAACGCTTTTTGAAAATCTAAATACACTACATCAACCGCCCGATGTCTATCGTAAACGTCAACCACGCTTTGGAAAAATTCTAAAAGATTAGTTAAGCAAGATTTGTTTCGCCTAAATCCGTGCTGCGTATTTCTAACTAGCTTATGGAATTCTAAGTGTTCGACTATACGATTCCTAATTATTGATTCCATTAGCTTACCTACAACAGACGTTAAACTGATTGGTCTATAATTTCCCGCCGCACCTTTATCGCCTTTCTTAAAGATAGGTGTTACGTTTGCTAACTTGAAATTATCTGGTACGCACCCCTCAGAAATAGACGCATTAAAAATCTTTGTTAGCGGCACAACAATGCTATCTTTTAATTCTTTTAGTTGTATGGGATATATGGAATCCGGCCCCGGTGATATACGCGTTTTCATTTTATCAATATAGCGCGTTACCTCCCCTTCACTAACCACTATATTATCCAAAATATTACCATTATCAAACGGTATTATGTCCGTGACCGTAGGGATATTTGTTATACCTTCTATAGTAAAAACTGACGTAAAAAATTCGTTTAGCAAGGTAGCCATTTCCTTGTTTTCAGAAACTAGATCTCCGTTTAGATTTTTCAAAGGCCCCAAGACGCTTTTTACTGGATTTCTATTATTGACGTATTGAAAGAATCGCTTGGGGTTTTCTTTATCGTCACGAGCTATGGAGATTTCAAATTCGCGCTTGGACTTTTTTATTACACTTCTCGCTTCACGCCTTAGAGATATGTAGTTGTTTCGTAACCACAAATTGTCTTTATCGCACTTATGTAGCCTATAAGCCCTATCTCTACTCTTTATAATGTCTCCTACTCTAGAAGTAAACCACAATAAATATATATATACAGGGTGGGCTGAAAGTAGCTCCCTATTTTGGATTGGTAAAAAAATACGTATATTATCCATTTATTTCAGAAGAAATAATATGAAAAGGTAGGCATACATGGTAGGTTTTCTCTGAAATTCAATGTGGGCTCCAACTCTTTCCACCAGCTTCTGGAGCCGCCCAGGAATGGCGTCCACTGACTTTAGCAGGAACTCAGGCGGGATGGAGGACATGACTTCCCGAATTCGGTCCTCCAGTTCTTCCAATGTCCTCGGTTTGGTGCGGTAGACTTCTTCCTTTACCCACCCCCAAAGAAAGAAGTCGCACGGTGTCAAGTCGGGGCTCCTGGCTGGCCATTGATGTGGACCACGACGACCCATCCAACGCCCAGGGAAGTGGGCATCCAGCCACTCACGGACAACAAGAGCGAAGTGCGGAGGGGCGCCATCTTGCATAAATATCAGATCGTCGATGTTCTCCCATGTGCTGACAACCGGCCAGACCTCGTTTCGCAACATAGCAAGGTACCGCTCAGCATTCATGGTGTTGCGCAGAAGGAACGGGCCCACAACCTGATCTGAGGTCATACCACACCACACCGTTACACTCAACCGATTCTGCCGTTTTTCAGCGGTAACCGTGCGACTTCTTTCTTTGGGGGTGGGTAAAGGAAGAAGTCTACCGCACCAAACCGAGGACATTGGAAGAACTGGAGGACCGAATTCGGGAAGTCATGTCCTCCATCCCGCCGGAGTTCCTGCTAAAGTCAGTGGACGCCATTCCTGGGCGGCTCCAGAAGCTGGTGGAAAGAGTTGGAGCCCACATTGAATTTTAGAGAAAACCTACCATGTATGCCTACCTTTTCATATTATTTCTTCTGAAATAAATGGATAATATACGTATTTTTTTACCAATCCAAAATAGGGAGCTACTTTCCGCCCACCCTGTATATATATATATATATATATATATCCCGCAAGGGGGTTCTAAGCTCGTGCTCTTGAGTGCTCTTTGTGCTCGTTTGTACGTGCTTGTTCCTGGAGGTTTCACGTGCGCCCTCCCGGCCCTAGCACCCAAGGATGATGGGGCTCGACCCTGCAGTCCTTGTCATCCTTGGTCTTTTTCCACTTCGACTGTCCCCTCCACCCTTTCTTTTTCCTCTGTCTTTCCTCTCACTTTTTCTTTGTTTTTCCACCGAGATATGCCCTTTTAAATAGAGGCGAATCTGTTCTTCCCGAACTTAAAAAAAAAAAAAATATATAATAATATATATATATATATATATATAATATATATATATATATATATATATATATATTATATATATATAAAAAATAGTAAAAGCCCGGTTGTGAACAGGTACAAGCGGAGGTACCTGGTTCCCCGCTTTTCATCATGAAGCTGGCGGAATGCGCGCGCCATTTGGAGGTGCAGATCATCGCTGACGAAGAGGGAAACGCTTGTTCCCTCTTCGGGAGGGACTGTTCGGTGCAGAGGCGCCATCAGAAGATCATTGAAGAGGCGCCATGCGTCATCGCTAATCCGGAGGTCTTCAAGAAGATGGAACAGGTGTGTACACACACACACACACACACTAAAATCGTTTAGTTTCCACATTAGGAAAAATAGTTTATAATTTTATAATAATTTTATTCTAAAACTGTGATTATCATTAGAGAAAATGTATTTTTAAAAGAAATGTATTTTCTTGTATGAAATGTGTTAACTATTTTGTATTTACCGATGGTGACAAGCCTGTATACCATTTACGGCTGTGGGTATCGTAAATAACCTTAACTGGAATGATATTTCTATTTAATTTGGCTCTTTTGCCATATTGAAATAAGAGTGGTTATAGTTTTTAAAGACTGTTTTATTTAGGCCGCGGTGAAGCTGGCCAAATTGGTTGGTTACGTGAACGCGGGAACTGTGGAATACCTCTACGACAACGACGAGAACTTTTTCTTCTTAGAGTTAAACCCGAGGCTACAGGTGGAACATCCCTGTACAGAAATGATTACGGACATAAATTTACCCGCTGCTCAATTACAGGTGAGGAACGTTCGGGTGATGAAGGACCGCAAAACGGTTCTTCGGGTAATTTTTGGCATTAATTGTCTATAACTGTTGGATTAGATGTTTGTTTCGTTCATTTAGACCCAAATACCTCGATAGAGGCCACTGCTCGATCCCTTTGAATGAATTCTGATAAGGAATACGTCAAGATTTAAATCTCCAAATGATCTCGTGTATCCCTTTTAATCCCCGATCCCAGGTTGCAATGGGAATTCCTCTTCATCGAATCCGCTGCATCCGAGTGCTGTATGGGGAGGCCCAGTGGGCGGAAAACCCCATCGATTTTGAGAAACCCCAGCACATCCCGAAACCCAAGGGTCACTGCATCGCCGCTAGGATCACCAGCGAAAACCCTGACGAAGGTGAGGATGTGGAAAGAAAGACTACAGTGTTGCCAAATGAGCGGAAAAACACTGCATTCTTCATGGAATAGTAATGTAGTCTGAAAGTGTTTGTCACTTTACAAGGGGGGGCCTGTACATTTCATTAAAGTGTATTCAGACTATGTCGGGTTAGAGATTGTGAATTGTCCAATCAGGGACCACGTTTCATTTCTTCCGAAGGCTGACCAATCGGAGAAAGGGAAACATACACTTTAAATCTAGTACTATTTCGTTAGAGTGTGTATATATATACAGTGGGAAGGGTCTTTAGAGCATCTTTTTGTAGATTTTAAGAGCCTCAGGCGATAGGAATGACGTAAAGGTCATATAAGCACAGTTTTGGAAAAAAGTTCGCCCAGAAACAAAATGTAATTTTTTTTATTTCTATGCAGACTTTTTTCCGAAATGACAGTGTCTAAAATATGTCCGCGATCTTGAAATTCGTCAGTAATGTGTGTGTGTGGCCCTTGTAAGAGTTTTACCAAAGAATCTGTTTGCCACTCTCAGTAGGGTGAGCACTATGCTTAAATTCAGGACCGAAGACGCGCAAAAATACAAAGGTTTGAAATGAAGGAATTAAACCCTGTTTTGTATATTGTTGTTTATGCATGGCGACTACAGTCTATCAAAAGACTGTGGTGAAGTCCAGGGCAAACGCCCGCAAAAACGCTCCACCCATTGATCTGTACATTAGAGTGTAATTTTACTGGTTAAATTATTTATCTGTTGTGTGTAATCTGTTTTGTACCACATTTGGATGAAATCACCTCTAAGAATTGCCTTTAGAAATGTCTATATTTATCCATACCTCTTTACCCATCCCTTTAGGTTTCAAACCCAGCTCAGGTACGGTGCAGGAGCTGAACTTCCGTTCGAGTAAGCATGTGTGGGGCTACTTCAGTGTCTCCGCGTCAGGAGGTCTACACGAGTACGCAGACTCACAGTTTGGCCATTGCTTCTCCTGGGGCGAAGACAGAGAGGCCGCCAGAGAGTGAGTATTCGTAGGGGGGTCTTATTGAGTATAGAGAGCGATAGGCTGCTTTTCTAGGAAGAGAAATATGCTCAAGAAAGGATATGCATCACGTGGTCAGGTTTATTTTGCAAGGCATCCTCATAGTCCAGGCAATTTGTAGTTAGACCTGGGCAAAATTGCTTCAGAAGCTTTCTAAACTGTTTCCAGCTCAGGAACCATTGCTGAATAACATATCCAAAATCCGACAAAATTGGACCCCGGGAACACCCCCAAAAATGAAATTCAAAATGGTGGACTGGATGTTTCCTACGAAAAAAAAAAAATAATAATTTACGCTTTTATTTATAGAGATACATTTGATGCTTTTTCTTTCAGTTGTAATGTTTTAAATAATTCAACAATATACAACACAACCAGTTATTACGCAAATATAATGTTATATAGCTTTTTACAGATTTTTATAATCAATAATACAACAATTATTTTTTTCCCAGTTTCAAGTTATGTTCATTACAGAAGAAGTGATACCTGGTCACAAACATACAGAAATTAATCCTCTTCATCACTATCATCGGATAGATTACCGGTACTTGGGTTGTTATCGCAACCACTGATTTGGCACTCGCCACAAGCGCTGAACAGGGCATTCCATTACGCTTGCATCCACATCTTGAAGTAGCACATTTCGTCTTGCAGGAGCAGCGGATCATGTTGAGTAGATAATTTGGAGCTGGTGGCTTGTCGCAGGCTGTAGGGTAGTAGGAATTATTCTTTACATACCAACCCCACTGTTCTGCATCGATCTTCTCTCCTGTAGACTTCCAGATTAGTATTTGAAAGTATGTGCGAAAGCTGTGGTACTTTGTGGACGCATCGGGGTGGCAAACGTTCGGGTGTAACAAAAGATTTAGCTGTAGCTACCTTTTCAACTAACATTCGATGACGTAGTGCGTTAGTGGATTCAAGTGTTTTGCAGCCATACAACAGAAGCATTGCCTTTCTTCCAGCGGCTTCAATGTCAGAGTGTTGGCAACAATCAGAACAGAATGTATTTGCAACTGAACGGAGTTCAGCCACCTTCATCAGTGTGTCGAATGCTTTGGCTTTACTGATCGAAAAAATTCTGGATGTGCTATCACAGCCCGTGAAAGCATGCACAAACAGGAGATACTTGCAGATGTCATTGCCTAACAATGATTGAATGCTGAGAATATCATACACAGGATTAGGAGATGGTCCCCGTCTTATATCGCTGCGATAGTACAACTTGAAACCACTGTCCTTGGCATGGTACAGAAGGAGAATCAGCAAGTCGGTGTCTTCCCCTATTACTGTTGTAGTTGCATTTTCTGATGAGGAAACTGCTGCACGAACGATGTCCACATCAGCATCCCCATCTGCGTTGTGAACAGTACACCCGTGCTTCTTCAACATCTCACCTACGAGGGAAATAAATGCTTGCTTGCTTGTTTTCATTAGCCAAGAAGTGTTCCTTCTGGCCAACAAACTTCATGCTTGGACTGAGATTCACATTTCTGCTTGTCTTGGTGCTGCGTCTTCTGTGGGTCATGTCCTTGATCGTAGGAGAGCTGCTGTAGCCATCAAAAACAATGATTGCTTTTCCATGTGTTTTCAGAGTGAAATCGGCATATGAGTTGGTGATGCTGTCATATGTTTCATCTTGACGCCAGGAAACACGATGTAGTAGAGATCCACCATCCAATACGTACTGGTCTGTGCACTGAATTTCTTGAACTTCTTCCATGCGTAAAGTGTCAGTGTATTTGATTATTGCATGAGCTAGCTGAGACTTATCGGGTTTCCTCAAGATACTTCGTGATTCGAACAATGCAGGAGGATATGCACACAGTTCGTAACACATGACATCTTCAAGATTCATGTCTCCGCCAGTGGCAACAGTCATCATTCTCTGAAACAGTAGTGCAGGATCTACTTCTATATCTGAAGCATCAGTGATCACAACGGCAGAAGCAGATCCTAGTGTTTTCACTTTGTCAGATCTTTTGGCAGAATATGTAAAGGCTTGTTTCCTAATCATTTTTACGACAATGTTCGTACCGATTGAATGCAATTGATGAACGTTAACTCCAGGATCAGCAGTTAGCCCTGTTACAATGTTGCAGAGACCCGAGGTAGAATGGAATGGGGATAAGGATTCCAGACGTTCAAGTACTTTCTTCATGTCATTACTGTCCCTGATTTGTCTACTTCCCCTCATTTCCTTGTGCTGTTCACTACTTTCCAACAAACTCTGGTGTATTCCTGCATTGCTAAATTATAAGTGGAACACAGAGGCATAGAAAAGAGCCACGTTGTCCTTTGGATGTCTGTAAATTCACTTCCGCGTGTCAGTCCGCCTCTGCTTTTCAGGGAACGCATTAGTACTTGTTCTATCACCAGGTCTGTGCCGAGTCCGGCCATAATCTGTCGCTTCTTCTTACCACAAACTTACCTTCCTGGAACATTTTGTTAACGGCTGGATTTTCAGAAGGCAAACTTAACATTTTCTGCAGGTACAGGTATATCGATTTCAGGTAATTGTGATGTCCGGCTGCTGCAATTATGGGGATGGTCTCCAGCATAGCTTGCAAGTGCAAATCCCACGAGCCGGTTCTGTCTGCTGTTATCAAGGAACGTGCAATGTTGATCATTCGCTGATATTCCAACCAGAGTTGACTTGTTTGCGAAGTAGATTGTAGGTCAGTTTTCTTCGCATCCAAAGTGGTAGCAATCTGAGACAATGCATTCGAAGATTCCACATCCTCAACTGATTGTTTGGCGGTCATAACATCGTCGAGCAGGTCACAAGCTTCCTTATGGAGGTCATGAGGAGTTCCATCTTCATTACGAGGGAAAACGTCTGCGACTAGTAAGGTACTAAGAGCTGCATCTACTATCATATGACCACGTATCGCTCTTGAAACAGCTTTTCCAGACATCATGTGTTGCACGGCATTTGGTCCGTATATTTCTTGAAATACTTCAGACAATCCTGAACCATTCATAAGAGTACCGACTGCTCCCAAAAGATTCATCAGAGTGTGAAATGATCCCAGCATTAAAACAATGTCCTGCAGGTCTCTCTGTTCATTGATGATTTGGGAAGCTTTCCAGAACAAAGGCTGATCAAAGGTAATAATGCATGGGACTTTTTGATCGCGTGCTATCTTGCTCAAATATAGTAATGTCGAAAATATGCAGGTCATGTCAGTTGGCGACATATCTATGATGGGAAGGAACGTGATCGACGCCACACCTGGATGTGAGACACTTGATCCACCGTGAATTGCCTGCGTTGTTCCGGACCAACTTGGACCTGATCTTTCTGCTGAAGATATCTGCCAGAGAAGACTAAGTCGACTTATGGTGGCAGTGGGTACTGGAAGTTCGCGGAATGAGATGTCCCTCAACATGCTTCTCGCGTGTCTATATTCCCTAATGTCAACGGTTGCAATCTTCTTAGTCATTGTCACCAACATTACGCCTGTGAATAGAAGGGTGGATCTTGATCTTCGGAGTTATTGCGGCAATCATACCCATTCCATGAAAGGTATTCTTCCCATCCAAAGTGCAGAAATCATGATCGACGTTATCTGCTGCTAGAAGGACTGCAGTGTTTTCATCAACAGTAAAAGAGCCAGACCCACTTGCCAGCGCCGCGTTTCTTTCGAATCTTGTTACTTCTGCATACGACGAACAGTAACCCAGCTGATGGAGAACGTCAATAAGGTACCTTGACCTAAAGTTGTGGTGTAGCTGAACCGACAAACCGATCTGTAGTGGACATAGTAATCCTCTAGGACGGGTTGCTTGCATAATACTCTGCCCAATTGCACCTATTTTTCTTGAAGCATCCTGTCCCGCAAATGCTTTTGATAATAGCAATTTCAGACTGTTGGGAATGTAATCAAGAGCACTTTCTGCAGTGATGCCATTTGGAGATGGATACACATCTTTTCTAGGCGAGTCGACAGACTTGATATCACTTCTGATTATTTTTGCAGCAGCTTCTACTAGGTAAATCTTCTGTAGCTCTATATCTATATCACATTCTTTCGACTTTTTGTGATAATCTATAAGAATTTCATTAGCTGTCTCTCGTAGTGTTACTACATCTGCCTTCCCACTTTCACCTGATATTATGATTTTGTCTCCGTAACGTTCTAAAAGCTTTCTCTTCATGTGCCTGCGTTCGTAGACAGAGCTCTGACTTCCTTGAAGATATTCCTCCATTTTGGAAATTAGGTCTCCAATCAACAGTTGTTCATCATCATTCTCTTCCAGGTAAGCACAGGTCTGAAGGAATGCTTGGTGTTGCTCTTCATTAGTTGGTCTCCCTTTCTTCGAATCATGATCGTCGGAGGAGTATGCTCGAGGAATGTTTTTTCCACTTCGAAAATTTACGCTGCAGGTGTGATGGTAGACACAATCTGCAGCAGGAAGATCACGAAGATAATACTCCAGACGGCCTTTTACATTAAACGACCATTCATCGCAGCGGCTTTCACAGCACCTTTTTATGGTTTCGGAGAACTCTGTAGTTCTTATTTTGACATGCTCTGATTTTGGTTTGTGTTTGGAAAAAAGTCCACAAAGGTATCACAAAACAAACAGTGAGTAGCACTGGAAAATGCGTATTCATGAAAACGAGCACTTTTCCTTGGTATTGCCTCGGCTGTGGTCTGTCGCTTCTTTATTTCAATGGTCTTTTTATCCGTAAACCTTTTCCTACATACAACGTGAACACTTATTCCAGCTGTTGCAACACCATCGCTTCCACGGCTGCGGCTGGATGCATTTATACCATCTGCTCCTTTTTGCGAGATGTGAACCACTTCCTGTCCGCTGTCCAATTTCTCCTTACAAATCACGCACAATTCTTCAGGGGTCTGCATTCTTGAAGGCGGACGCACACCGAGTCAGTCTGAAACAGAAAACACAAATTAATAAACTGTGTTGCAGTATTTAAAAGGAGTACATAATAACAGTTTTAAAGAAAATGACAAGCACAAATACGCAGATTTGATAGTGGGTAGTAGGAATTAAAGAGTTGTATATAATATAAGTTTATAAAGATGTAGCAATGTCCATTCTCACATACACTCCATACAGTATATTTTATTTACATTACGTGACGTCATAGTTTAATACTAGCCGCCTAATACAATTTTTAGTGTCATATAGGTTAATTTAGAAACGAAAATGTGTTTTAAAACATTTTACTGATCAAGAAAAACGTCATAACTCTCTACAAAGCGAAATTAAAATTTATTGTATTTCGTAGGAAACTGCCAGTCCGCCATTTTGAATTTCATTTTTGGGGGTGTTCCCGGGGTCCAATTTTGTCGGATTTTGGATATGTTATTCTGCAATGGTTCCTGAGCTGGAAACAGTTTAGAAAACTTCTGAAGCAATTTTGCCCAGGTTGAAGCTATTTTTGCTCTAGATTGCCTGGACTATCAGGCTTAGGAAGGTTCAAGGTCCTGGGTGTCTAGTGGAAAAGGTCAGGATGGCATCAGAAGGATTTTCAGACATGCCGGTTATTTCGTGTCCTTGCGACCCAAAGAGTTCTTTCCTGAAGGCGTTCAATTCTTCACAAAACTCGTAAGAATGCTCCTCAGAAGTTAAAGAAATTCTAAATCATTTGGCAATAAGCTGAAATGATCTGTTGATATTTTGCAATCTTGTTTAACTACGGTTGGCGTATCTCGTTGATTGGTTGATTTAGCTGCATTATGTGGTTGATCCAACTTCATTAGGTCAGAATGACGTCGAATTCACCCAAACTCGTTTTGGCAATTGGGAATCATTTCGATGGTGATATTCCAAAACGGAAAATAAAGCTACAATTGTAGAGAAAGAAGACCCGAGTAATGTGTAATTTAGGATACGTTTACGAGCGTTTCAGACTAATTGTTATGACAACGAAACTGAAGTGGATTCTAAGTTTTAATACTAAGTTAATAACTTTATATGGTTTTATCGATAGTTGGTCTGCTGCTAAGGAGTGTACAGGGGTGCCTTGAGGGTAATGGAACTGTAAAACATCAATGGGGCCTCTGTTATTATTAAAGAACTTTCAGAATAGCTGCTGTCATTGGTCAGAGAACCGATACGAACATTGACTAAATATTTTTAAAGCTTGCAAAAATGACCTTGAGTAGAATTCTAATGTTTAATCCCCTTTGAGGTCTAATCATCAATTCCTTTACCTTCTTATCTCCCTCAGGAACCTCATTATCGCCCTGAAGGAACTCTCCATCAGAGGCGACTTCAGAACCACCGTCGAATACCTCATCACTCTGTTGGAAACTCCTTCCTTCCAGGGCAACGCCATCGGTAAGATACACTGAAGGGATGGGCTTTTGAGATGGGTCCGAGGGATAAATTCAAGAAGTTTAAATGATAGTACCCGAGGGATCCAGAAGGGATCTCCGTTACTGAATGAACAAACGAGGCATAATTGTTTCCGTAAAGTCAATATATTTTTGTTTTTTGTGAGGGAGGGAAGATCGTGCGTACACACACGCATGTATTCTCGGCTAGCTTAAGAAACCGCGACAATTTTTAGGATAGGTTGCGTACACACAGCTTATCTCGGAACGAACTTTGAGGGTAGGACATTAGCGATATTTCGTCATAGATTTAGATATATTTTTTAATTGAAAATTATTAAATAGGAGAAAAAAGATGTTGAAGGTGGTTATGTTTATATTATGTTAGTAAGACCAGGTTAAAAGTTGCTATCCACGATTCAAAATGTGAGTATGTTAATTAATGTTTTATATAGATTTCAAACAGTCTTGTCTCTGTCTGTCTGTCTCTCGAAAGGACAGTGCTTGAAAATGGGAGGAATTGATAACTATCTTTGTTACATACGTACTTTGATGCCCCTCTTCGATATAAAGGGGCAGCATTTTGTGACCTCAGTCCCTTCTTCCTCAGACACCGGTTGGCTGGATCAACTGATCGCGGCTCGTGTCAAAGGAAAGAAACCTGACCTCCTCCTGGCCATCATGTGTGCTGCTGTCCACATAGGCGACAACACAATCCAGGATGCCTGCAACCACTTTCACAACTCGCTGGAAAAGTTAGTCCCAATTTTTTTTTTTTTTTTCCGGATCAATGAAAGCCACCCCCAGCCTTCTTTAGTTAGCTTTATAAGGTTAACTAACGAAAATATCACGACCTAACCTAACCAATCCTTAGGTCAACTGTACGCCCTTGACGATTGGTTAGGTTAGATCGTTATAGTTTCGTTAGTTAGCCTTATAAAGCTAACTAAAGAAGGCTGGGGGTGGCTTTCTTTCATTGATCCTAAGTTACTATTAAGAGCACTGTGCTGACCTCGCACTTAGGAAGAGGTTGCTATAGAAACTGTTGTCAGGTTCTTTCGGCGGAAAAGTGACAGTCTGAATGTCTTCCTTAATTCTTTAACCAAGTGCCCGTCCCTTTGCAGAGGTCAGGTGCTACCCCTGAAGTCCTTGACTTCTTCTGTGGAGGTCGACCTCATCGGGGAGAATACCAAATTCCACCTTCAGGTGACTAAGAGAGGTCCTCAGCAGTACTTCCTCGTCATGAATGATTCGCAGAAGTCGGTGGACGTCTTCGGGATGAGCGACGGAGGTCTGCTGTTGTCGCTGGACGGGGCCTCTCACGTGACCTACCTCAAGGACGAAGTGGACAGGTGAGATGCTATCGGAGAGTAACCTTGATGAGTGGAAGATTCGGTCGTTAAGTAAGGGCGGCGTCAGTAATGCCAGAGGGATTGCTTCTGCGCTGCGGTTCCCTGCTGCAGTGTTAGGGGTGCCCTTTAGGATTCATCAGTAAGATATGATGATGGATATCCCCCCCCCCCCCCCCCCCCCCCCCCCGAGTGTTCTCATACCCAGTCTGCTCCTTCAGGTACCGCCTGACGATCGGGCATCAAACATGCGTCTTCGAGAAGGAAAACGACCCCACCGTCCTCCGATCGACCGCCCCAGGGAAACTCCTCAACTATGTTGTGGAAGAAGGAGGGCACGTCAACACGGACGAAGCCTACGCCGAAATTGAGGTAAAAACGACTTGTATAATGTGCGCTTGTAAATAATAATAAGAGAACCCATTCTCCATGGGGTAGGCACGATGCTTGAAATTTTTACTTTCGAAACTCTAATTATTATTTACGCAAAAGATACTCTGGGATCACCGCAACCTCGGGGGTAGCGCGTTACTTCTCATAGGTAAGTCGGGTACAGTTTCGGGATAAAAGTTCGCTTACAAATCAAAAGATTACTAATTAGGTTTTGGTTTCGAAATTTTATTACTGTCGTCAAAAGGAATAAAATATCCAAAGAAAAAAAATAACTAATTAGTAATTTTTTTATTTTTATAAATTTTGTTGGTTGGCAAACCTTTTTTCTGATAGTGTTGTTCATTTATATATTTGGGTCCAATATAAAAGAGGTCTACGAGACTGCTAAAAAATGGTTTAGGTTGTAGTTGGATGGGGGACCGTCTTTCGCGTCCAGATTATATAACGACCCGTGATTCGGATTCCACGTAAAGCTGTAGGTCCCCTCCGTCATAGGATCTTAGAAGATATTGCGGAGAAGGTTAAACCGCCCCATCAAACATGATGATGATGTTTATATCCTGTCGTAGTTTGACCTGACTTGTATACCCCAGACATTGGGTCTATTGAGTAGTTGGATGACCGCCGCCTTTATGAAGATGATGTAGGGACCCGTCTCCTCTGTCGTGTGGCACTCCCCCGTGGTTACTAGTATGGAGGCCAAGTCATGGTTAATAAATGGGACCAAAAAATCATTTCTGTTTTCCTTCAGAGCATGAAGATGGTGATGGCTCTCTCCGTGAGCGAATCCGGGCGTGTCATACCCCTGAAACGCCCCGGGGCAGTCCTCAACGTCGGGGATGTGATCGCCAAGTTAGAACTGGACGACCCATCTAGGATAACGAAGGCAAAACCCTTCGAAGGAGAGTTCTCTCCCTCGAAAACCACCTTCCCACGGGGGGAGCAAAAACTCAACAACATTTACCAAGTGGCCAGAGCCACTTTGGACAATATACTCAACGGTACGCCAAATGGCCATTTGTTAAGGATTATTATTATTTTAGTTATGCCCACGTAACTACAGTCTTTTACAGTGCTTGAAATTTTATGCAAATCTTATGACCCTGAATCAAGGTTGGTGCATAATAGCGTTACATACTGATTCCTAACAACTTTACGTCCATTCATTGATGCTTATAACACTTGTTCCCTGAAGGGTATTGCCTGCCAGACAAGTACTTCGCCAGTAGCGTGAAGGAAACCGTTCAGATGTTAATGAAGGTCCTCAGAAAGCCTATGCTGCCCCTTCTGGAGTTGCAGGTATCGTACCCACTACCCACCTACCATTGGGTATGAAGGCTTTGTTTTGAATTTGATTTTATGAGGGTATAGATTCATTCACGAAGGGACACGGTACCATTAAGCCCCTTTAATCAAAGGCAACTTCCCATTTGAACAGGAAGTGATTTCGTCAATTTCCGGTCGAATTCCATCCACTGTCGAGAAGAAGATCAAGAAGTACATGTCGGTGTACGCCTCCAACATCACTTCCGTTCTGGCTCAGTTCCCCTCGCAGGAAATCGCCAGCGCCATCGACAGGTAAGGCGATTATTCCTTCGTAAAATTCAACTGATCTATCAACCAGACACGTTATGATTCCACCACAAATGGAATCGATTACGATTACATTAAAACCTAATCATGATTCCTACGATTTCAAATTTTGGAAAATTTTGCGAGTTGTGGGTTGTTTTGGTATGTTGTAATTTTTGAAACACGAACTCGCAATCTTACGAAACAATGGCAACTTCATAAATGGATTTTTTCATCATAATGTAAATGTCAAAGCACGACACCAAAACCCACTGTTTAGACAGAAGTATATTTCCAAACATACTTCTGCTTAAAGAGTGGGATTTATTGTAAAGGCAACTTGACTTTCATATTCATTGATACGTTGTAATCATGGCACGTAATCACGATTACGATTCCTTCTGCCGTGGAATCTATTCCAATGATTACGATTACAACGTGTCTGGTATCGACCTTTAGATAGTTCGAATCCCACGTAAAGCTGTAGATCCCCCTCCGTTACGTGACCTTTGATGTTAAGGAGGTTAAATGAACCCGAACATTAAGTACAATAACCGCACTTAAGTAAAATAGAAAATGAAAAGGCAATAAAGTGGAGAAAGTAGAACCTCGTGGGCTCGAACCCCCATTTTCATGCTTCATAAAGGCGAGGGAGTTGAATGAAGCATGGTGAAACAGCGTTAATGTCGGCTCGGTTTCGGTGGGTGTCGTGGGGAGGGGGGGGTCCTGGATGGTGTGATTGGTAGAAGCGATGATTTTGAAACGCCGCGACATGGGTTAGTCACACTTGGTCCTACTTTCCCCTTTATCGCGTCTTTCCTTTGTAAGGTATCATACGAGTAGTTACATAATGTCCGTCATTTAACCCTTGAATAAGGGAAGCGGAGGTCTTGAAATGTAGATATGAAATTGTTTTCATGCAAAATAACTTGATACAAATTCAGGTTTCGTAGTCGTGAATTATTACTAAAGAATTACAGGTGTGCAAAGGGTGTCGGGAGTCGCTTAATAATAATAATGAGGTGATTTGCGGAGGAGAATTGATTGTATGTTATTCGGGTGATGTTAAATCTGTTTGTCTTTCTGCCCTCATTTCTTAACTTTAAAAATGGATAGTGGTCTCTTCTAAGATTGAATAAAATCGTCTGCCGCTAACGAAAATACAATCGATAAATTTACAAAAGGCATTTCAGCGCGAGCGACCCACTTGAAATGCCAGTTCAACACCCTACTACTACTGATTTTAATGATTTTTTTAGTGTATAAGGTTTTGTTAGGTGGGAATTCACCTAACTATTTTTTTTAATCTCCATGAAACGGGTGGTTCACGAGATAGTCGGAAAAATCCAGTTCAAGGCCAGGTCACTGACCTATTAGTCAGACCTATAAAACTACATCTAAACAAATCTAAATTAAAAATGACCTTGGACAATTAGGAAAAGTACTGACCTTTTTTTTTTATGGTAAAAGTTGGTCGAATGACCTTGAAGTACACATGACCCAAAAATTTTTACACTAGGTAAAATAAAGGTTTGTCAGTGTACAGTACCTTCACTATACAAAAATAAAATTCGTCTTGAACATTTGTGAAAAAGGTTACTTTTCAAAAAAATTTTACGTCAATTTTGTTGTTTTTTTCCGACTGTTTGAATCTTGCTGACTTCAAAAAACAAACGTAGTTTTATAGGTCTGACCAATAGGCCAGTCAGTGACCCGGTCTTGACCTGGATCTTTGACTCTTTACCTCGTTGAACCACTCGTCTCATGGACATGAAAATTGGCTCGGCGAATTCATCAACAAAGATAACCTTCCACATCAAAAATAATTAGAATGAGGAGAGAGAGGGTGTTGAATTGTGCTGGAATGCCCCACTTGTTCGTTAAAGATTTAATAACTAAAATCCCTTCGAGAGAGATTGTCTCCATTGAGCCACAAATTATATTCTAGAAGAGGCTATTAGGAGTTGGAGATTGGGTAGGGGTCCCGGAAACCTTAATTGTGGTTCGGTGTGAGCATTGTTTTTGAGGGTTGGCTTGGGGTAGCTAGGATTGAGAATGAATGAGTTGTCTCCTTCAGCCACGCCGCCAGTCTCCAGAAGAAGGATCGAGACGTGTTCTTCGTGACAACACAGGCGCTGGTACAGTTGTGTCAGAGGTACAAGAAGGGCAGCAGAGGAAGAATGACAATGGTGATTCAGGAACTTCTTAAGTCTTACCTACAGGTGGAGACCCAGTTCCAACAAGGTAAAGTTGCTTGTCCCTTTAGATCCCTTCAGGGCACTTACTGGACTCATAGTACTCAAACATCCCCTACGGAATAACCTTATGATCATGAGGAAAATAGAATAATCAAGTAAAGAATTGACACATACACGTACATAAATACATACACGTACATAAATACATACACGTACATAAAAACATACACGTACATACACACACACATTCATACACGTACGTTCAGGTGTCCCCTCTTCACATCATTGATATCCGATGTTTCAGGGTCGTACGACAAGTGCGTTCATGCGTTGAGAGAGAAGTACAGGGATGATATCGGAGTGGTGCTTTCGATTCTGTTTTCGCATTCTCAAGTGGCCAAGAAGAACCAGGTGAGGACCTTCAAGGAGGGGTGGATAAATGAAACCTTCGTGTTGTTTGGGTCTTCATGTGTTGAGATGACTGTTAAATAGAAGCTCATTTGTGATGATGAATAATAAACGGGAAAGTAAGGTGTAATTAATTAATGTGTGAAAGTGGTATTGATACTGTATAAAAGTGTGCGCGCGCGCGCCCGCGGGCGGGCGTAAATTGCTCATGCGTTTGTCCCTTCCACAGATGGTGCTGCTGCTTATAGAGCATCTGTGTGGACATGAGCCAGGAGTCACGGACGATCTGCACAACATATTGGAGCAACTAACGAAGCTCAGCTCGATGGAAAACACTAGAGTGGCTCTCAGGGCCAGGCAGGTAAAAGTTAAGAGCTTCAGTCAAGCGCTTCCGAGTGCATTTAGCACTTGGAACTGCTTAGATTTAATCCACTTGAATGAATCGATTACTAAAGGCAGGACATTTATCCAATCGGGCACAAAATTGGAAATCAAATATAAATTTCGGTTAAATTATGTTCTGAGGAATTGGATTAATCCCACTTCCTTTTATTAGATTGCCTTTGCTGATTCCAATCCCATTTTTGTAGCTTGCCTCCGCTTGATCCTCGCTGAAATCTCGATTAATGATTGAATACTAATTAAAAATCTAGTATTAAGTGTACATTACTATTGTTTATTCATTTCTCGTGCGTAATCCAGGATTAAAATATACATTATACTGTATTACGTGTTCATTTCTCGTGTCTAATGTAAATTCTTTGTCTGTATTTAATTGACTTTGGCTAAGGTAGCCTAGGCTTGAGCCCTCTACCCCTCACCAGGGATGCCACTCCTTGGGGTTTATCCCAAGATCTTGGCATTTTCAGCGATACCTTGGGATATTGGGATTTCTTTAAACAAACAAATATATATATATATATATATATATACATATATAATCATGCGGGTTGCTTCTACAGAGCTTCAATTTAATATTTAGGAGAAATCCAATGACAAGGAGAAATGTAAATGCCATGAAAAGTCTTCTTTAATGCGCAACGTTTTGTTTTTCATTCAATATTGATTTTAATTTCACATTGTTATTAAACAGCCTGAAGATGACCGTATTGCTCGAAACGTTGCGCATTAAAGAAGACTTTTCATGGCATTTACATTTCTCCTTGTCATTGGATTTCTCCTAAATATATATATATACAGGGTGGGCGGAAAGTAGCTCCCTATTTTGGATTGGTAAAAAAATACGTAAAGGAAGAAGTCTACCGCACCAAACCGAGGACATTGGAAGAACTGGAGGACCGAATTCGGGAAGTCATGTCCTCCATCCCGCCGGAGTTCCTGCTAAAGTCAGTGGACGCCATTCCTGGGCGGCTCCAGAAGCTGGTGGAAAGAGTTGGAGCCCACATTGAATTTTAGAGAAAACCTACCATGTATGCCTACCTTTTCATATTATTTCTTCTGAAATAAATGGATAATATACGTATTTTTTTACCAATCCAAAATAGGGAGCTACTTTCCGCCCACCCTGTATATATATATATATATATATACAGGGTGTCCGAGAATTATCTGTACAAGCTTTGGCTGTTATTAAAAGTCAACCATGAAGTGTAGAAATTCCATTGTTGTCCCATTTTACAGAGAATGTCATTAAGTTTTTTCTGATACCAAGTTTTGACAAGTTTTTTTAGAAATTCCAGTGTGTCCGAAAATTATCTGTACAATTTCATCTTTTAATAAAATTCTTGATAACACACGTAAAATTCTTAAACAAGATTATTTAGAATCTGTATTTTCAAAAGTTTCTTTTATTAAAGTAACGTTGTTACAAACATTCGATATGTGCACCATTAGTGATTCGCAAAACATCCAATCGATGCTCCAAATGTTGCCATGTACGCTGCAGCATATCCACATCTATATATAATATATATATATATATATATATATATATATATATATATATATATATATATATATATATATATATATATATATATACAGGGTGGGCCGTAAGTTTCCATACATAGGAAAAATTAAACGTTTGTTTTTATGTTTCAGATACCCTAAGAATATGCGTTTGACGTAAGATCTTGTTTACTGATGAAGCAAATTTTTACGTCAATGGAGAGGTTAATAATCGGCAAAACATACGTTATTGGAGTAATGCTAACCCTAACTGGCTGAGTCCGACGAAGATGCAAGGTGCCGGTAAAGTGATGGTGTGGGCCGGGATATGGGGTGACAGAATTATTGGACCAATTTTTGTCAGTGGAAATCTTAATGCCGAAAGGTATCTTAACATGTTGCAAGAAGAGATTTTCCCATCCCTGCTAAACGAGGAAGGTAACTTCCCAGTTTACTTCCAGCAAGATGGAGCTCCACCTCATTATGGTCTTCACGTGCGTCGGTATTTGGATCAGCAGCAGTTTCCGGATCCTTGGATTGGTCGGCGTGGTCCTGTGGAGTGGCCTCCCAGATCCCCAGATCTCACCCCCCTTGATTTCTATCTTTGGGGGCACTTGAAGGCCATGGTGTATCAGGAAAAGATACGAGACATAAATCATCTAAAGGAACGTATCACCAACGCCATTACAAGCATAACGTCAACTGTGCTAATGCGTGTTCATCAACAGTGGGGAACACGTATTGAAATGTGTTTTCAAAACAATGGCAACCATGTAGAGCATATTATATAAATAAAAATGGTTGTCCATAAAAAAATGTTTATTTTTCCGATGTATGGAAACTTACGGCCCACCCTGTATATATATATATATATATATATATATATATATATATATATATATATATATATATATATTATATATATATATATAAGGGTGGTCCTCAAAAACGAATTTTTTATTTTTACTGCTCCCACCCGATAAAGTAGTTCCACTTCATAAAAAAAATTATTTTGGCAAAGTTTTTACCAGATCCGATAATATTTAGGGGTGGCTGTCAAACTTTAAATTTTGAACGAAATCCTTAAAATGGGCAAAATCTGCAGCATCTAAATTTGCTGGCCACTTGTGGTACTTATCTGAGGAAATGGTGGGATTGGCACTGTTTGATGCTTCTGTATCAGTAGACACAAAAAGATTAATTGTAAAGGGAATTAATGAGACAGAAGGCAGCCTAAAATGTCCTAAACGTGTGAGCCTTCGTCAAGATCATCTCCCAACATTGGATTCCTTGAGCACGAAAAACTCTTTCAAGCTTATACGGGCCCTCAATATCAATACTGCATTTATGCAAAAAGACCCGTCAACATGGTACTCAGAACGACAATGCCGAACGCGGGATTGCACTTATCCAGGATTATAGTGGAAAACACACTAAGAATGAAGAACAACTTCAATACCTATTGAAAGTCGTGGAGCAACACAGGAAGAAATATCCTGAACCTACTAAGAAGATTTTAAACAGTGAGCTACAGTGAGTGGTCTTGCCAGCCATGACGATTCAAAATACAGGGTGGGCCTTAAGTTTCCATACATAAGAAAAATAAAAAAAATTTTATGGACAACCATTTTTATTTATATAATATGCTCTACATGGTTGCCATTGTTTTGAAAACACATTTCAATACGTGTTCCCCACTGTTGATGAACACGCATTAGCACAGTTGACGTTATGCTTGTAATGGCGTTGGTGATACGTTCCTTTAGATGATTTATATCTCGTATCTTTTCCTGATACACCATGGCCTTCAAGTGCCCCCAAAGATAGAAATCAAGGGGGGTGAGATCTGGGAGGCCACTCCACAGGACCACGCCGACCAATCCAAGCATCCGGAAACTGCTGATCCAAATACCGACGCACGTGAAGACCATAATGAGGTGGAGCTCCATCTTGCTGGAAGTAAACTGGGAAGTTACCTTCCTCGTTTAGCAGGGATGGGAAAATCTCTTCTTGCAACATGTTAAGATACCTTTCGGCATTAAGATTTCCACTGACAAAAATTGGTACAATAATTCTGTCACCCCATATCCCGGCCCACACCATCACTTTACCGGCACCTTGCATCTTCGTCGGACTCAGCCAGTTAGGGTTAGCATTACTCCAATAACGTATGTTTTGCCGATTAACCTCTCCATTGACGTAAAAATTTGCTTCATCAGTAAACAAGATCTTACAAACGCATATTCTTAGGGTATCTGAAACATAAAAACAAACATTTAAATTTTCCTATGTATGGAAACTTACGGCCCACCCTGTAGTACGTCATCAGTGTTATGTATAACGCTTATAATTTAAAATATATATGCAAAATAAAAATCTTTTAACTACACATATAAGTGGTGATCCATGGATCCCTGGGGGCCAACTGAGATTGTTCAGGGGGTCAATAGAAAACCCCCGCCTTGCAGTTTTGTGGTAACTTCAAGCTTCGACAGCCACCTCTAATTATTATCCGATCGAGCTCAAATTGAAGCAGAATTATTTTCTTAAGTGGAACAACTTTATTGGGTGGGAGCATGTAAATTACCAAAAAAAAATATCGCCTCTATAAGGGAGGACCACCCTAATCTATACTATAATAAGAGAGCTGTCCGTCTGTCGGTCACACTTTCAGAAATTGTGAGAAAAAATTGAGAAAAAAATTCAGAAATTGTATTACGGGCGGCAATGTGAAGCTCAAGATTTTCATGACTGTTCTTTTCTGTAGTTTAGCAATGGGGGAAGGGTGGGGGTAATGGGGGAGGGTTAGCCCCAAAGTTGTATGAATGGGGGTGAGGAGGTTTTGGGAGATACCAGATTCAGAAATGTTGACACAATGTGAAGCTCAAAATTTTCACGGCTGGGTTCTTTTTTTGTAGTTTAGCCTGTCTAACCGTCAGCGAAGCGGCGGGAACTGTACTAGTATATATAAGCACACCGGACAAAAAATTAGTCACCCCTCTCAGAATGTACCTAATAACGTGTGACGGCGCCTCTGGCCTTGATAACCGCACGAATCCGGCGAGGCAGAGACTCTACGAGGTTGTGCATGTACTGAACATCGATTTGCTGCCACTCGTTCATCAGCCGGTCCCGAAGTTCCGCCAGAGTCCGTGGGTGTCTATTCCTGCGCTTCACTTTCTGTTTCCAGCCACAACACCTTCGACGCATTCAGGATTAAAGGCTTTATTGGACCTACGTTGTACTCGTCGCCTCCCATCATTGGAGAACAAACAAAAACGGGACTCATCGGACCAAATTACACGTTTCCACTCTGCCGCAGTCCAGTTTTTGTGCCTCTCGAGCCCATTTATAACGTGCCAATTTGTGACTTGCTGTTAACAGCGGCCTCTTCCGTGGTACCCTGCTCCAGATGTCCATCGCATGCAGTTCTCGTCGCAATGTCCGTTCGGAAATTGGTCGCTGGAGAACCTCATTGGTTTCTTGGAGCAATTGTTCTCTGGTTTGAAAACGATTTGCAGTTACTAGACGAGAAACATGGCGGCGGTCACTATTGTTTTCCGGCCACAGTTACGCCGTCGATTTTCAGTTGATTGCGAACTACACCACTCTGTAAAGTCGCTGGACAGTACGCGTTGACACACCAACAAATTGGGCTACTTCAGACATTTTGTGTCCGTGGGTTCTGCCAAACACGATGGCTCCTTTTTGCCACTGAGTAACGTCTGCCTCACGACCCATTTTGCAGACTATATCCAACACACACTTTGTTCTTCACCACCTCACGAAACAGATCTGATCCTGTGTGCTACGTCACCGCTACTTGTCACTTACCAATGCTACTGTACATCAGCGACCTCTGTGTGACCTTGAACTTCCTACTATCGGTGCTATTAGGGGTGACTAATTTTTTGTCCGGTGTGCTTATATATATATATATTTTTTTTTTATTTTTTTTTTTTTAAGTTCGGGAAGAACCGATTCGCCTCTATTTAAAAGGGCATATCTCAGCGGAAAAACAAAGAAAAAGTGAGAGGAAAGACAGAGGAAAAAGAAAGGGTGGAGGGGACAGTCGAAGTGGAAAAAGACCAAGGACTGCAGGGTCGAGCCCCATCATCCTTGGGTGCTAGGGCCGGGAGGGCGCACGTGAAACCTCCAGGAACAAGCACGTACAAACGAGCACTCAAGAGCACGAGCTTAGAACCCCCTTGCGGGGGCTATATATATATATATATATATATATATATATATATACACAGGGTGGGCCGTAAGTTTCCATACATAGGAAAAATAAACATTTTTTTATGGACAACCATTTTTATTTATATAATATGCTCTACATGGTTGCCATTGTTTTGAAAACATTTCAATACGTGTTCCCCACTGTTGATGAACACGCATTAGCACAGTTGACGTTATGCTTGTAATGGCGTTGGTGATACGTTCCTTTAGATGATTTATGTCTCGTATCTTTTCCTGATACACCATGGCCTTCAAGTATTTTTTATTCCAATCCCTTTTTGTAGCTTTCCTCCGTTGACTCCAGTCCATTTTTACCCCAGGTCCTCATCGCCGCCCATCAGCCCGCCTACGAACTGCGCTTCAACCAGATGGAGTCCATCTTCTTGCCGGCGATCGACATGTATGGACATTCCTTCCATCCGGAGAACCTGCAGAAGCTGATCCTCTCCGAAACTTCCATATACGACGTTCTCCACGCCTTCTTCTACCACGCCAATTCCAACGTTCAAATGGCGGCAATTGAGGTATTCATTTTCTTTGACCTTCAACGTCAAATTACTCATTTTATATTTATTATTTTGTAAAAAATTTTAGTTTAAAAATTTCGGGTTTTAATTTTTTTTTTTACCGATGAGGCTCTGGTTCGCTCTCACCTGGTGGTTCCTGGGTTAGGTTGAGTTGGCCTCTTACTCCGTTATTGGCCGGGCTAAAGGTGACCCTTGGGGCACAACTCAATTCCACACCCTGGGGAAATTAGTTTCTTGGCTGTTAATATTTGAACCCCCTTTTTACTCATTGTAATTGAATTAATTATTTCATTAAAGGTCATTTCGCTTTTCGAGACTCGAATTCGAATATCAAAAAATTTCGTCCAAAAAAAACACTCATTCAAATTTCATCTATTTAAATTGGCAAAGGCTACGTCGTGGTCATGTCGCAACACCGCTTCCCGTTACATCAGCGAAGTTAAGCGACGTTCGGTCTGTTCAGTAGTTGGGTGGATGGCCATCTTCCCCCGTTCAAATAATATATCAACCCGTAGATGGTTCGGATCCCCCGTAAAGCTGTAAGATTCCCCTCCCCTCCCTCTATCACGTGACTTTTGTGGGTACGAAGGTTAAACAACCCTCAAAACATTATCATTTAGATGAACCAGTCGTTAATTGTTATTGAGCGAATGATGAGTATTAGTCATACTCCGAAGGATTCGATTTCTACTCACGCCTCGTGCCCACTTAACCCTTATCTACACACTTTTTGTCGATACATTAATAACCTAACCTAACCTAACCTAACCTAACCTAACCTAACCTAACCCAACTTAGCCTATTCTTTCCCTAAATAAATTTAATGATAAAATGTGTCGAGGGGCAACTTTTATTTTAAATTTTAAATGAATTTCAATGAATATTTAATACCCTATTGATACCCATGTACGTTTTTAAGGTGTACGTACGACGCGCGTACATCAGCTACGAGTTGACATGTCTGCAGCACAAGGAAATCGCCGACGGCGTTTGTGTCGTTGTCTTCCAGTTCCTCCTACCCTCATCGCACCCCAACAGGTGGGTACAAAACAGGTGGGTATTCCGTTATGTAGGGGTTATTGATGGGCAAGGGCTGAAATATCGTCGTTACTAGGAGAAGGCGGTGGTGGGGGATGGTCTCTACGGGGGGTCGAAACGTATCAAAAATCGAGTTTCTCCAATTCCACAGTATGCACGTAGTTGGAAATGATGATCTCACCATGTAAAAAAAAAAAAATGAGTACTTATATGCGACCCCCCTTACTCCTTCCATAGCAACCCCCCCATTTCCCTCCCACAGATATAAACCCCAAATGTGACAATCATGCATTATATTAAGCTTTATTAAGTAGATTAGAATAATTTAGATAGATTAGATGAATTATATGAATTATTGTCACGTTTTTTTGTTTATGATTGAATGAGTTATATTAAATTCAGATTGAATGATTCAATTGCTAGAATTTAACAATTAGTTTCTTGTTATCAATGCTACTAGGTCTAAATGAGTGAAATCATTGCGACAAGAAGCAAAACGCACAATTCAACATTTGGTCACCCTGCAGAATTTCCACCTTCAATGACTCCTTCGAAGGCTGACGTATTTAGGCATTATTTATTGGTAAGAAAACGAGAAGAATTGATTTCGAAAGGTTCTAGAACAGCAAAAGAATGTTACAGAATTGTTACTAAAGATGTGGAAGCCATTTGGGAGAAGTTTTCCTTTCCACATATAGGATTTGAAGGAATAGCTATAAAAGTTGAACGATTGATAGAATCTGCAACAAAGAAACAACAGTTTTCAGCAGAAGGTGGAGACATTCGATGAAATGTTTGATATTTGCACTTGTACTTGTTACGATAAAAAATCAGTCGAACGGATTGCAGATGTGATATTAGAGTTCCAATGATTGAGTGAGAGTCTTTTGTGGGGAAGAAACAAAGAAAAAACGAACTAGGACCAATCGACAGAGTAACGACTTCCGCAAGAAAAAGGACTCACGATAGAGTTAAAGGATTAGAAAGAAGAGCCAAGATAAGCCTAGACATGAATGTCGCCTCAACCAGCAAACTGAACCCTTTACATATTATGGACGATGAGAGCATGGAAATTGATGATGACAGCTACGATATTGACTGTTCTGGATTTTGAGCTGAGAGAAAACCATCAGAACAGAATTATTTATGATAACTTAACAATAATAGCAGATAGATACCGTGTAAGTTACAGAGCTACTGCAGCTATAGTAAATGCAGCTCTGAAGGATATGGGAATATTAGACGAAACCAATATGTTGGATAGGAAAAAAGTGGAAAGAGAAAGAATACGTGTGGGTAAAAAGAACATAGTCAAAGTTAAATCAGAGAACACACAGATTGAAGGCATCGGATTTGATGGTAGAAAAGATCAAACTAAGACAAAGAAGGGAATGGAGTACAAAGAACATTATGTAATAGTCAAAGAACCTGGTGATGTTTACATGGATCATATAGCTCCAGATAACGGAACTGCTTGTTGTATTGCAGATGAAATAATAACTTTTATAGTTGATTCTAATAGCAAAGAATCCCTCAAAGCTTTGCTATGCGATGGCACCCCAGTGAACACTGGCAGGATTGGCGGAGTGCTAAAATTGATTGAATTATATCTGGACAGGCCGGTACAATGGCTGATTTGCCTTTTGCATGCAAACGAACTGCCCTTCAGGCACGTATTTGAAGCAATTGATGGAAAAACTTCGGGACCAAACACCTTCAAAGGTTCTCTTGGAAATAAACTCCGATAGGATTTGATCAAACTGGATGTAGTTGATTATCCCCCTGTAGAGGGCAACATTAAAGAAGTTTCGGCCGATATTGTTAAAAGTTTCAGCAGTGACCAAAAATATATGTATGAAATGCGCATTAGCATACAATCTAGACGCATCTCACAAGCGTTAGCCACCAGATCCCCAGGCGCCCTCCATCATGCAAGATGGCTAACACGAGCAAACAGGATCCTGCGCTTATATGCCTCTACACGGAATCCAGACAAAAACATCCAAGACCTAGTAAAAATTATAATGCTGGTTTTGGATAAAGTCTCATCCAAAGGCAAATGAGGGAGCATCTAATTTTTGGTATATCATGCACTTGCTTAAAGGCTTAGATATAAAGCATCGGATGATTATGGAGCGTGTCCTTAGAAATAACGCCTATTTTGCCCACCCAGAGAATATCTTACTCTCAATGATAACAGACACAAGAAGAGAGGTCAGAGAGCTGGCTCTTCAGCACATCATTCGAGCAAGAACTAGGAGCACCAATGCGAGAAATTTTGAGCTGCCAAAAACACTGAACTTTGAAGCAGACGATTATCCTAACATGATCGACTGGGACAACGAAACCATCACCCCTCCACCTATTTTACAGAATTTGACAAATGATGATCATCATAAAGTTCGAAATGAACCACTTCAGCTTATTTCTTTTCACTGTCACAGCCAGGGAGTAGAACATGCTGTAAATGTGGTAACAGAAGCATCACAAGATAGAATTGATTACGAAAACAGACAAATTTATTTTGAATGTACTGGAGTCGAGAAAAAAGCTACCTGTGTTCCAATGGAAAGGCCAGTGGTGTCAGTAATTTACGATTTTAAATTTCTCAAGGTGAATATTTTGGTTTTAATATGCTTCAATTGATTCTTTAAGTAATATACAGAGAAAGATATTTATATACAGGGCGTCCCAAAAAAATGTATACACACTTTAAATAATTATAAAGGCAGTGTTTATTAAAATACATTTCATTTTCAAAATGTAATAGAATCTACAGACATTATTTAATTGTTTTGTCAACGCCTGTTTTCAAACTGATGTCCGTTCTGGTCCAGGCACTGCTGATAACGCGAAGCAATGGAATCGCAAACATCACGAAACATTTCGTTTGGTATTTGTGTGCATTCTCGTTCAATGGCTGCTCTCAATTCAGCGACTGTTGCAGGTTTTATAGCGTAGACTTTGTCTTTTAAGTATCCCCATAAAAAAAGTCTAGTGGTGTGAGGTCTGGTGAACGCGGAGGTTATTCTACGAAACCCCTTCGTCCAATCCACATCCACATCCACATCCACATCCACATCGTGCCAAGTACCACTCGCAATACTCCACTCTTCGGTCCGGATCATCTTCATTAATAGCATGGACTAATCTTGGAATGTAACTTTTCCATTGACAGCGCTTCAAAATGCGTTGGACAGACGATTCTGAAATTCCTACCTCACGACTCGCTTGCCGCACAGATTTTCTTGGACTTTGGTGATACGTTTCCAGTACTCTTTCTTGCTTTGTAGGGCTTGTCGATGTCCGTGGTCTTCCGGAACGCTTCTTGTGGACATTCTGAACAGTTCCATCGGCTTCAAACTTCTCTAATTCGAGTGATGGTAAGTCGCGTTGGTGGATCTGTTTGAAACTCCCTCCTAAACTGTCTTTGCACTTCAACTGCGTTTTCACACTTCCAGTAGCATTTTAGAATGAATTTCCTTTGTTCAAAGCTTAGTCTGACTGCCATTATTAATTCTAATGGGTTTAACTTGGAAAGAAAGAAACATCAATTGAGCTATCAGCTGTTAAAGTGTGTATACATTTTTTTGGGACGCCCTGTATATATATATATATATATATATATATATATATATATATATATATATATTATATATATATATATATATATATATAGAAACGACATAATATTAAGGAACGTTTCTATTCATTTATATACTGCGTGGTCATTGCAGTTATATATATATATATATATATATATATATATATATATATATATATATATATATATATACATACATACATACATACATACATACATACATACATACATACATACACACACAGGGTGTCCGAGAATTATCTGTACAATTTTTGGCTGTTATTAAAAGTCAACCATGAAGTGTAGAAATTCCAGTGTTGTCCCATTTTACAGAGAATCTCATTAAGTTTTTTCTGATAACAAGTTTTGACAAGTTTTTTAGAAATTCCAGTGTGTCCGAACATTATCTGTACAATTTCATCTTTTAATAAAATTCTTGATAACACACGTAAAATTCTTAAACAAGATTATTTAGAATCTGTGTTTTCAAAAGTTTCTTTTAGTAAAGTAACGTTGTTACAAACATTCGATATGTGCACCATTAGTGATTCGCAAAACATCCAATCGATACTCGAAATGTTGCCATGTACGCTGCAGCATATCCACATCAATTCGCTCAATAGCAGCTGTGATTCTTGCTTTTAAATCATCAATGTCTGTCACCCGCGTACATTTCTAAAAAACTTGTCAAAACGTGGTATCAGAAAAAACTTAATGAGATTCTCTGTAAAATGGGACAACACTGGAATTTCTACACTTCATGGTTGACTTTTAATAACAGCCAAAAATTGTACAGATAATTCTCGGACACCCGGTGTGTGTGTGTGTGTGTGTGTGTGTGTGTGTGTGTGTGTATATATATATATATATATATAAATTTTTTTTTTTTTTTTTTGAGGAAACGGTTGATTTTATCTTCAAGTTTTAGGGAAAGGATTATCGTTAATCTTTTTAAATTTGGTAGGGTCGGGTCGTTAAGAACGTTGTTGACCTTATTAATATAATCTGGTTTATTAAGAAGGACAGTGCCTTTACCTTTGTCGGGGCGTGAAATGATAATGGAGTCGTCTTTAGATAGTTCTTTAAGGCAAAAGAGGTCTTTTTTATTAATAAGGGGGGAAAAAACTTTATGAGGTTTAAAACTATAAAAATGTTTATTAGCGATGTGGGTGAGTGAGGACTTTAAAAGCGGAAGTTTTGACTCGTCAACTATTGAGAATTTTTTTAAACTATCAAAGAGTTTTTCGAAAGATAAAAAGTGCTTAAAATAATTTATCTTAAAATTTGGCAGTTTAAAATCTAAGCTTAAGGATAGGAGTCGTTTTTCATTAATACTTAGGGTTCTATTAGAAAAGTTGAAAATGGTTTGATCAGGATTTAGGGGCTGAAGGTTAGAGTTTAAGCCTAATAGGTTTAATTTTCTATTGTGTCGTTGTTGAATCTGTTTCCGGTAGATATTGACATCTTTGATAGTTTGATTTTTTAACATTAAATAGTCGATGAGACTTAGATTCTTTTAATTGAGTTAAGAGAGAATTATATTTAACAAGAAGTCTTTTACTATTGGAATGCTTAAATTTAATTTCTTTACTCAACAATTTGCACTGGAAAGATTTGTAAATATTGGAGTTGTAGAGGCGTTTATTGTAGAGTTTGAATTTAATAAATTTGGGAATAGAATTATAACTCTTACAGACGTTTAGGAAGTGAAGGTCGCAGTTTGTTTTCGTCCATTTTCGGTAAATGTTCTTGGAATCTTTGTACTTCTTCAGCGTGGCTCGGTCGTATCTTTCTATGATAACTTGGTTGAAAGGCTTGTTCTTAGGGAAGCGTAACTTAGCGAGGAATAGGAGGACGAAAAGATGGTACATGTTTATTGACAGACGTTTCGGAAAAATTCAATTTCCATCATCAGTGCTAAAAATTTAAAACAAGTAAAAATAAATAAGTATAAATAGAAACGAACAACGAATTAAAATGGCGCAACAATTAGCGAGAATCAAAAGCAGGTTACGATGTGTATTAAATTAAAAGATTAAAAGTTAAATGATATAAATATAAAAGTATGGATAATAAGTAAAATATAAAGTGGTTTAGGTGAAGCAGAATTGTAAAGTTTCTTCCCAATCTTCTGTATAATTAGTCTCATTACAATCTGGTAAGAAACTTCACAATTCTGCTCCACCTAAACCATTTTATATTTCACTTATGATCCATACTTTTATACTTCATATCATTTAACTTTTAATCTTTTAATTTAATACACATCGTAACCTGCTTTTGATTCTCGCTAATTGTTGCGCCATTTTAATTTGTTGTTCGTTTCTATTTATACTTATTTATTTTTACTTGTTTTAAATTTTTAGCACTGATGATGGAAATTGAATTTTTCCGAAACGTCTGTCAATAAACATGTACCATCTTTTCGTCGTCCTATTCCTCGCTAAGTTACGCTTCCCTAAGAACAAACCTTTCAACCAAGTTATCATAGAAAGATACGACCGAGCCACGCTGAAGAAGTACAAAGATTCCAAGAACATTTACCGAAAATGGACGAAAACAAACTGTGACCTTCACTTCCTAAACGTCTGTAAGAGTTATAATTCTATTCCCAAATTTATTAAATTCAAACTCTACAATAAACGCCTCTACAACTCCAATATTTACAAATCTTTCCAGTGCAAATTGTTGAGTAAAGAAATTAAATTTAAGCATTCCAATAGTAAAAGACTTCTTGTTAAATATAATTCTCTCTTAACTCAATTAAAAGAATCTGTAAGTCTCATCGACTATTTAATGTTAAAAAATCAAACTATCAAAGATGTCAATATCTACCGGAAACAGATTCAACAACGACACAATAGAAAATTAAACCTATTAGGCTTAAACTCTAACCTTCAGCCCCTAAATCCTGATCAAACCATTTTCAACTTTTCTAATAGAACCCTAAGTATTAATGAAAAACGACTCCTATCCTTAAGCTTAGATTTTAAACTGCCAAATTTTAAGATAAATTATTTTAAGCACTTTTTATCTTTCGAAAAACTCTCTCATAGTTTTAAAAAATTCTCAATAGTTGACGAGTCAAAACTTCCGCTTTTAAAGTCCTCACTCACCCACATCGCTAATAAACATTTTTATAGTTTTAAACCTCATAAAGTTTTTCCCCCCTTATTAATAAAAAAGACCTCTTTTGCCTTAAAGAACTATCTAAAGACGACTCCATTATCATTTCACGCCCCGACAAAGGTAAAGGCACTGTCCTTCTTAATAAACCAGATTATATTAATAAGGTCAACAACGTTCTTAACGACCCTACCAAATTTAAAAAGATTAACGATAATCCTTTAACCCTTTCCCTAAAACTTGAAGATAAAATCAACCGTTTCCTCAAAAAACTATATGATCAGAACAAAATTTCAGAAAGTGTGTGTGTGTGTGTGTGTGTGTATATATATATATATATATATATATATATATATATATATATATATATATATATATAACTTACTTTAACTTTACTTATATCATTATTTACTTTAATCTTTGTCATTTATCAGGTTTTTTTATTCAAAGAATTGGTTTCAATTTCATTTCAATTAAAAAAAAAGGGGGGGCATATGCAACGGGTAGGGGAGGGGCGCATAGCGGTGTAATTACAGTATGTTGTTTAGGGGCCCAAAGAAACTCCGAGCAGTGTGTAGAATAAGAATACAAAATTTCGACCCCCTCTAAATTTTGGTCTCTCTTTATACCCTGCAGCAGATGTGGTACTTTGGGGATCGGTACACCCGTTGGCAGTTTTCTTTCAAAGTAGTTCACATGTAGGATTATTATTATACTACTACTACTACTACTACTACTACAGTAGAACATGCTGATAACGCGGGTTTACATTCCGAGAGACCCCAGCTATATCGCGGTCTGTGTTATCTATTGTTAAGAATCTTATGAGAAAAATAAGTTCCGAAGACTCAAAACACGTATACTAATTTTACTTACAATATTATAGTAACATACCTTAGTATATTGACCCTTAAATAAATTGTAATTAAACAGACGCGTAAAGGCAAATAAATTTTTTTTTTAAAATTCTATAACGCTGCCCATTCACGTCATACTGCACGTCATTCATTCAGTCTCAAACTCTCGACTCACGTCCGCTCGAGGTTGCTGCGTGGGTGCCTGGCTGGTTTGAATTTTTTGTTTAGCTTTTTAAAAAAAAAAACGCGTTGTTCGCGTCCTGGTCCGAGTAATCAAAAGTCGTATATTTTTTATTATTCGCTTACAACATTGTCAAATGCCGCGTTATCGTATTGATTGATTTATAGCACATTCTGTTCCATCTGGAATACCATTCATGATATTAGAGTATCACCATCAGTTTCTTCCTTCAAAAAAATGGGTGTAAATTTTAATTAGATCAGTGTAGGCCTGTGACGTCATGCATATAAATGATTTCACAAATATTGGGTTTATATCTTGTAATATCTTTACAAGTTCCTTGATATTATGCGTATCAACCTTCTTGTAAGCATAAACTTTTGTATTACACTATAAAAAGTCTAAACTTTTATTATTATTATTTATTATTATTATTTATTATATTATTATTATTATTATTATTTATACATGTGGTGATTTATTTCACTGGAAATTGGACTCCGAGGGGCTTGGGTTCAACCCCCACCTCCTCTGCCACGGTTTAAGTTGGGCTGACCCCCTATTCTATCATGACCCCTCCCCTACCCCCGTCTTTATGGAGAAATGGTATTTCCTTTATTAAGAATTTCTGTGAAGCAGAAATTATTATTATTATTATTATTATTATTATTATTATTGTTGCAGAATACCCCTGAACAAAGCATGGGGCACTTTGGAGTACTCTGATACCCTGTGCTTCTCGTCTGATATTTCGACCAACCTTGAGAACTGCCAACGAATGGGTATCATGGCCGCTTTCAGTTCCTTCGCCGACTTCGAGCTCTACTTCGAATCTATTATGGAGTTCTTTTCACCCTTCCAGAATGGGGATATCGAAGCGGACCTCAGCTCCCGCGACCGTCTCTGTTCCTCCCTCACCATTGGTACTTCCTTCTCAGACAGAATGGATAAAGAGCCAAAGGTACCGATCGATAAAGCAGGGCATAAGTATGGATGGTTAAGATGCCAACTCGGATTTGGTACTGTTAAAAACGTAAATGAAAAACTATAGTATGTACAGTAGACATTAGTTAATCCGATGTTTGTGTTTTCCGATTCTGCTTATTTCGACTATTACTAATTAAGGCCATTCATCGGTAAATCCGACTATTGTTCGTGTAACTGACCTTTTTCGACCGTAAACTGAATAAACTCTCTGACATTTTATTCGCGTGTATTGTAGGGATGTGGCGACCCCATTGGCCCCCGAAAGGTGCGGCTAATTCCGCATCTCCTAGGATACGGGAGGGGAAGGAGTTGGTTGGGAACCCATGCTTCCTTTTTTCTCCCCACGAAAGGTAACAATAGCCTCGGACGTGGGTGCCGCGCCTGCCCGGGCCGCCCGCGTAACTGCGAGCGAGCGCACGTCGGTGTGTGCCCTTTTTCTTGCCCCTCGTATTTTTTTTTATATCCGATCCTATCTTCCTTCCTAACCCAGCTCGTTTGGGAAATGAATTTTTGATGATGTACTCGTATGTATGTAACACAATTTATAAGTCGTAATCGGTTTGGCATCTTCAGTAATTCATTGCATATTCTGGCGATTCGGGTATTCTGACGGGTTTTGGTCCTTATCTGGTCAGATTACCGAATGTGTACTGCAGTGCTGAGCAAGTTCCGCACACCTTCCGCACATCCGCACTGTGCGGAAGAGCGAAACGGTGTGCGGAGGTGCGGTGTGCGGTCACCTCGGTAAAAAGGTGCGGGTGTGGGTGCGGAAGGTGTGCGGATTGGTCCGCACACCAGTCAAAATTAAATTAAATGATATTGTATTCTAGTAATTTTCTGACCTCTCATAACAAAAAAATGACTATTGTATTAAAACTTTATTTTCACAATTAAATATTAAATAAAAGTTTATGAAAGTATTAATATATTAATGGAAACATATATTTCCTTGCGATAAAACTTTATATATGTAAATAGGGTGCGGGTGCTGGTGCGGTTGTGCGGAAGTGCGAAAACTTAGAGGTATGCGGAAGTGCGGTTGCGGAAGAGGCAAAGTGCGGGTGCGAACCTCCCGTTTGGTGTGCGGTTGCCCAGCTCTGGTGTACTCTGTGTATATATATGTATACTGTATTAGTGATGTAGCTGTTGTCATTTTTCATAGCTCCGTGGTTGTGGACCCTATAACCTCATATTACCTAAGAATAAACGACGACAAAATATCGCGTTTTAGCCACACTTTTCAGTCGACAACATAATGACTATAATCTAAACCAGTGCTGTCCAACGTCTATAAAGCGCGGCGAAGATGTTGCCTATAATCATACACTGTTGGTTAATACGACTTAGGAACCCGCTGAATGTTGTTCTCCCTACTAGAAATGACAAAATAGCGAAGAAAATTCAGAAATGAAATTTGGCAAAAGTCCATTCCGCCGGCCGCCAGTTGGACAGCGCTAATCTAAACTGTAAAAAGTGTTTCCAGGATGTGGGACGATGACCCAACGTGTTTTGCATCCCACCAACCACTTTCCCCAACCACCGCCCATTCGAAAGTGGTGTATATATATATATACAGGGTGTCCGAGAATTATCTGTACAATTTTTGGCTGTTATTAAAAGTCAACCATGAAGTGTAGAAATTCCAGTGTTGTCCCATTTTACAGAGAAACTCATTAAGTTCTTTCTGATAAGTTTTGACAAGTTTTTCTTTTTCAGATATTCATACACACCCCTCATCCTTAATGAATCCACAGGAGAAAGCACAGTGTGTTGAATGGTTTATCGAAACAAAATCAGATACACAAGTTCAACGAAGGTTTAGAACTAATTACAACAGAAACCCTCCATCAAGAGTAACCATACGAGCTTGGTATAAAAGGTTTAAGGAAACTGGAAGTGTAGAGCATAAGAAAGGAGCAGGGCGGCCTCGAACGTCTTTTGAAAATGTCGAGCGCATTCGAGAGGCTTTTGTTCGCAGTCCACGCAAGTCGACAAGAATTGCATCACGAGAGTTACAGATACCTCGTTCGACAGTGCTTGATGTCTTGCGTAAACGTTTGAAGTTGCATCCTTACAAGTTGCAAATCTTGCAACAGATTACGCAAGAAGATAAGGTCTCCCGTAACGAATTTGCAATGACTGCTTGACAGAGTCGACAAGGACAATGACAATGCGTTCTTGGCAAGAATCATGTTTTCGGACGAGGTAACTTTTCATGTTTCAGGCAAGGTAAACAAACAAAATGTGCGCATATGGGGGTCACAAAATCCACATTGCATAGAAGAGCACATCAGAGACAGTCCTAAAGTTAATGTGTGGTGTGGCCTGTTACATGATCGCGTGATTGGACCATTTTTCTTCGGTGAATCAACAGTGACCTCCAATACCTACCTGGACATGTTGCAACACTTTGTCTATCCGCAATTGGAAGCGCTGCATCCACGCATCATTTTTCAGCAAGATGGCGCACCGCCACATTGGGCCTTGATCGTCCGTAAGTCCCTGAATGAGACATTCCCAAACAGGTGGATTGGCCGTGGAGGTGCAATTCATTGGCCGGCTAGATCTCCCGACATCACACCCTGTGATTTCTTTCTTTGGGGATTCGTCAAAGATTTTGTGTACAATACGCGGGTGACAGACATTGATGATTTAAAAGCAAGAATCACAGCTGCTATTGAGCGAATTGATGTGGATATGCTGCAGCGTACATGGCAACATTTGGAGTATCGATTGGATGTTTTGCGAATCACTGATGGTGCACATATCGAATGTTTGTAACAACGTTACTTTAATAAAAGAAACTTTTGAAAATACAGATTCTAAATAATCTTGTTTAAGAATTTTACGTGTGTTATCAAGAATTTTATTAAAAGATGAAATTGTACAGATAATTTTGGGACACACTGGAATTTCTAAAAAACTTGTCAAAACTTGGTATCAGAAAAAACTTAGAGATTCTCTGTAAAATGGGACAACACTGGAATTTCTACACTTCATGGTTGACTTTTAATAACAGCCAAAAATTGCACAGATAATTCTCGGACACCCTCTATATACCTTTTGCTTTGTCCGGAGCGATAGGGCGCGTCCCTCTGTGGCGAATGTGGGAATGCACCTTTCTTCGGTGTAAGGGCTTTCTCTGCCCTCGTGGACCATTGGACCCGTTTGGGGACCAGGCTGATCTCCTGCTTCTATTTCTTTTTCTCCTTTCACCCATTCTTTCTGGCTTCTTTCTCCCTTTTGGCGTTGTTTTTGGACCTTGATTTTGACCCCTTCCTAGGCCCTTGGGTGTGGAGATGGTTGCCCTGCACCCTTGTCGCTTTTCAACCAAACCCAAGCCCTGTCCCTGCCACCTTTCACCGCGCGTTGGATGAGAGTGGCCGCCTTTCAGGCACGGGGACTGGGTACGGGTGTATCTCCCCTGCGTGACATCTTTTGGCGGTGGGACCGAGTGTGCCCACGATTCGCCTTTCCCTTGTTGGAGTCGGTGGTGGCTGGATGCGCGCGGGGGATGAAGTTTTTTTTTTTTTTTGTTTGCTATGGATACTTCTCCCCCTCGGCTTACGACTACTGCTTCTCTCAACACTCGGGTGGTGGGCAACCAGGGCCTCGAGTCCTCTCCCACTGGAAGACCGCAACCTGTTGGGGTTGACCCCTCTGTGGAAGCGGAATGCTTGCACTCTTCTTTTCCGTTGCCGACCCCAGTCCGTCCCTCGAATATGCCCTTGGACCTACACACACTGGAGCAAGGGTCTCGCCCCAGCCCACCTCAGCCGCCTTCGGGCAAGTCAAGTTCCACCCAGAACTTGCCCCCAAAACCCTGCTTCTTGCTTTCCCCATATGCCCCCCTCACCCGCCGTCGGCCCACCTCCCCGCGGCGGACGGGGAAGCCGGCATTCACGGCCATCCTATCGACCGTTGGATATTCCAGTCCACTTCGACGCTACAGCCTCCCTCTCCCTTCCAAGTATCCACAAATTCCTGGTGATCCGGCCTACCTCTGGGTCCCTTCCGACCAACTCTGAACGGCCGTTCCAGGCGATCCGAACCCACAGCAACTCCAGCCGCTATGATGTACGCCCACAGAGGGATGGCTCCCTCCTCGTAAAATCACGCTTAGCCGCAGAGATAAAAGCCCTACTCACCGTCACTGAGGTCCTTCGACGCTCGGTGTCCGTTTCCCCACACCCTCGCCTGAACTAGAGTCAGGGCACTATTTACGCCACCCGCCTATTGTCGATCGCAGTGAACGAGCTCCTGGAGGACCTCGCACCCCAGGGAGTCACTAAGGTTTATCGCTTCACATCCCGACAGGGAGGCACCCCCTCCTCCACCCTGCGTCTGCTCCTTACGTTCAATACCTTAATCCCTCCCGACCGCATTGTATGGGGTATTAGAAACCGCGCATCATGCGAATTTTCTGTCCGCCCATACATCCCAGACCCGACCCGTTGCTTTAAATGCAACAGGTTTGGCCACGTTACTTCCGTTTGTCGGCAGCCGCATCAACTGTGTGGACAAATCGCTCACCCTGACAGGTGCCCCCAACACACCCAAATGCTCCAACTATGAAGGCGCACACCCCTCTTCATCCCGCGAATGTCTTTTCTTCAAGTTCGAGAAGGAGGTCCGAGGCCTGCAGGTAACGGACTTCCTTAGCCCCCATGAGGCACGAGACAGGGTGCGGAGTCGGGAGGTGAGGTCGGGGGTGTCTTTCGCTGCTGCTCTCGGCTCTGTCATCTCGGCACGCCGCTCTGGCCTGCCGCCGAAACCCCCCTCGACCACTGCTCCCTATCCTTCCCAAAGGAAATCCTCGCAGGACCCGACGGTTTTCTATCCCCCCACCATCCCTCCTCTTCACGCACCTCACCTGCCACAAACCCCCCAAGAGTCTGGCACCAGGACACCCAGGCCCCATCCACCTCAAACCCTGCCCTCCCAGTACTCTCTGCACACGCCCGAACCTACCACCCGGAGCAAGCCGACGAGGCGGAGACGCCGGAGCGAGTCGTCAGACCCTCCGGCCTTTCAACGTCTCTCTCGCTCTTCCCCTAGAACTAAGAAGACGGCTCGGACCCTCACACCGCCCACTACGTCTTCAATGTCCATCTCTCCCCACCCCGGACAGGCGGGGAGGCACCACTTTGGGAAGTAAAGCGCCCCCTCCTGGCCCGACCACAGAAGCCCGCCAAAACACTTCTGACCCTCTCAGCCCACGACGTTCCCCTGACTGCCGTGATCCACGCCTCCGGTCTCGCTCGGCCGACTCGACCCCGCAGTCTCCGCAGGGATCGACAGGCCGACCGATTCCTTCCCTAGTGAACGGTAGATAGCCAGCCATGCTCCTGACCCATCCTTCACCTTCGCGAACTCCAGATCTCCCTTCACACTCCATCCTCCTAGCACCTACACTAGGGTGACAATAAAAATCGAAAGTTGGAGTTTTTTATTGGCCATTTGTTCAATGCTGCTACTACATGAGAAAACAATGTACTGTAAATATTAGGTCATTCAGATAATATTTAAGGGTGTCTCAAGTGAGGTAAATAATTCTCCTTATAACAAAAATTAATTATTCATTACCGAGTAAAAATAAATTAATATTTTTTTTAATTAATGTAAATAAACGTTAGTTTTAGTTCATAAGGTTTAAGTGCAGGCGTACTCCAATCGTAATAAGTAAATAATATATTTACTAAATATATTCCAGGGTGTCTTTCATTCAATTGTAGACCACCCATTAATTCTTGCTTTTCCTCAAGCCATACCCCTTTTTCAATGTACCAGGCTGAGACTTCCTATGATCCTCAACAACCTGCAAGAGATGTTGGCGCTGTTCTTCATTCTTCGTAATCTTTGTATTGAAGGCCTGGATCAAGGCAATTCCCCTCTCTGCCATGTCATTGACGACTTTTAGTCCTTCAACTATAGTCAAACCAGTCTTGAAATCTTCGTCGTCCGGCCAGGTCTCTGGTTCCTTGGACAAGAAACCATCATTAATTTTTAGAAGTTCAAAGAGAAGCTTTAATCCTTTCGAGGCAAAGTCCGAGAGCTGCTTTGTTGAAATGGAAGAAACAGCAGGTATTGGGGCTCGCTTTGGAGGATCTTCAGCAGCTTCTTTTTCGAGGATTGATCGAGCGATATTCTTTTTCGTTGTTGCATTGATACCTTTATCAAAGAGTGCGAGACCAATCAAGTACTCGCTGAGGTACCATAAGTGACGACCAAGGACACTAAGGCAGGATGCTGAGATCTTTTCATTGTGGTACTTTGCTAGGTCTTGAAGAAGCTTCAAATCGTTCGCGGGAGCAGATGAAGGACTGCTGGCCGTGAACCACGCGCTGACATATAACTCCATGGCAAAAATACAAATCGTTTTAAGCCAGACATTTCACGAGTTGTAAGTCTGAACTGATGGGAAAGCAGCAGGATTTTTAATGAATAAATTACTTTTGCCATCCAACGTGCTTGGTGAAGTGCTCCAGGTCGCCGAAACCTAAAGTTAGGTAAATTACCTCCAAGGATTGTAATCGACAACTCCAAGAATTCACGGTAATCATCCCTCGGCTGATGTTTTGTCAGATATAGATTCCAGCAAGCGATCAGTTCTTCTTGATTCTCATTCAGACTCGATGGAAGGTCTGACAGGGTCTTGTACTTATCTTGGCAAATTGTATTCCACGTCTCTTTGAAGCGGGAGAATAGGAGGATATCTGGACCAGATGATGGTCCCATGCATTCCATGTACGCCTTCTCAATGACAAGTTCTAGGATGTGATGGCGACATGCAAGGTATAAGAGTCGGCGGCCGAGTTTCTGCTCCAAAATTACGCATGCCCCAGACAAGTAACCAGTATTTGAAGCTGTAGTGTCGAAGCTCATAGCTGATACCTTTTCTGACACATTCCATTCTTTGAGCGCAGCATGTACCACCGAGGCGATGACCTCACCCGTTCCTGATGTCAGCTTAGGTACACCCAAGAGCTTCTCGGTATCAACTCCGGTTACGAAAATGGCTAGTTGGTCACACCGACCACCTTCATCGTCTGGTAGAATTTTTCCATCCCAGTGAACAGTGAGCACTTCGTTGGGTGTGAACCTTTGTTTAATCTTTTCTGCCGTCGCCGAACGGAGCCTTTCTCGTGATTTTCTAATGGTTTCATAGTTGAGCGTGAGTTTTTGTGAGTTATGGCCGAGGCTTCTAGCCGTAGCGTCAATAATCCGGTGTGCTGAACGATGACTGATTCCTGTATATATATTTATATACTCGTATATATATTATCATAGGAAATCAAATTCAGTTCCAAATTTATATAATTTAAACATCAAACTATGCCAACAATTAATGAAACTTTTCTAGAACAATTTCCAATAATAATATAATCAATGTATCAAAATAAAAAATATTACCTTAGATATCTTAAAAGAATCGGGAGAGAACTTCTAAGCGTTGTTTTCAGTCAGGCAGTCGTATGCAAAATGAACTTGAAGAACCAAAAGCTGATCATCCAAAGATTGATACACATCATATTATTTAACGATTTATTTATGAAAATTTTAATTTAATGAAATAAATTAATCGATTTGCATAATCTATAGTATGAAATAAAGGAAACAATTCTATTAAATTATATAATACACTTGCATTCTCGAAACATTTTTGTTTTTGAAGTGTTGTCGAAACTCGTTCATTCTTGAAATTTCTTCCGCGCGACAGTTTCATTCATGTGACTCGAGGCACCCCTAAATGCTTTCCGAATTCCATGAGATTTCGTCTACGGTGTTTCCTCATAGGGTGGCAGCATTGGACAAATGGCTGGCAAATCTTTTTGAATTTCAAATTTTATCCCTATAAGAAGTTGTCACCCTAACCTACACCTTTACCCATCCCCCTTCATCAACTGATGGATCTCCCGAAAACCACATTTGTACACTGGAACTGCAGAGGAATATTCGCGAACTATGAAGGCCTTCATTCCTTGATTGCCACTTCCCGTCCGGTGTGTGTGTGTCTCCAGCAGCTAATCCTGGGGACCAGGCCCATGCCCTGCCCTACTGGATATTCCTGCATCGCCACCCCGCCTCCTACCTGCACTTGAAGTGGGGGCTGCCATTCTCATACACTACGCAGTCCCCTTCCACAATCTCTATCCGGTCCCAGCTACAGGTGATTGCCGCCCGGCTCTCCCTTGATAGACGCGAAGGCCGTGCGCGCCAAGAAGGCGGCTACTTGGCGCTTCTACCGGACGCGACTCCCCATCCATCGCCCGCCGCACAATGAAGACAGCGCGCCGAGCCTCTTGGCGTGCCCTTGTGTCCGGCATCACCGCCACCACACCTTCGGCTACCATCTGGAAGAAGGTACGGGGTGTCGAGAGGCGACATGTCCCCTCCCGACTCCCGGTCTTCCGGACTAACGACGAACTCCTATACGAGCCCAAGTCGGTGGCAAACCAACTCGCTTCTACCTTCGCCGCCGTTTCTTCCTCTGCAGTCGGTTCCGTACGTACCCGCCCCTAACAATAGCCCCTCCACCGTCCATAGACAGCACCTACAACCGGTTGTTCACCATGCGTGAACTACAGGCGGCACTGGCCTCTCGACGATCCCCTTGTCCCCTGTCCGGACGGTATTCCGTACGGCATGATCCAGCACATCCACACTACCTTACAAATTTTCCTGCTAGACCTATACAATCGCATATGGATAGAGGGCGCCTTCCCCTCCAGGTGGAAGGAGGCCCACGTCATCCCTATCTCCAAACCCGGCAAAGATTCCCTGGACCCCACAAACTACAGACCAATCGCCCCTGACGTGTTGTGCCTGCAAAATCCTTGAAAAAATGGTCGCTACGCGATTATCGTTCGTCCTTGAAAATAGCAATTCCTTCCCGGCCTCCTGTTCGGCTTCAGACAATTCCGCTCCACCAGTGACCCCCTCCTGCTCCTCAGCCGAGACATACAGGATGCCTTCTACAATGGACAGTTCGTACTGTCAATTTTTTTCGATATTCAGAAGACCTATGACACCACCCGTCGAGCAATGATCCTTAGTCAGCTCCGACATCTAGGCCTCGTCGGAGCCATGTCGACCTTCATCAGGGGCTTCCTTTCCTCCCGAATCTTTAAAGTCCGGGTGGGCTCAGTCCTCTCTGACACCGTGCAGGAGGATGGGGTCCCACAGGGAAGCATCCTCAATGTTCTCTGTTTCTCCGTCGTCATGAACACGGTCTCAGAATGCCTTCCACCCACCATCCGCTCTTCCATCTACGCGGATAACCTTGCGATCTACTTCGCAGGGCGAGAACTGTCGTTCAAGGCAAATGCAGCTCGCCATCTACCAGGTGGAAAGGTGGGCGACGTCGATGGATTTCCGCCTCTCCACCCCCGAGTCCAAGTGTATGCTCTTCAGTAGAAGAAGACCCACAACCCTTTCTCTACCCTCTGTCATGACCCTAGACCGACGGCTCAACTGGGTTCCCCATCTCAAGCACCTGAAGCAATCACTTCGACGTCCCCTCGCTCTCCTAGATCACCTCTCCCACACCACATGGGGTGCAGATCGACGCTCTCTTCGCCTTTACACTTCCATGGTACAGTCGAAGCTGGACTATGGCAGTGCAGTTTACGGTTCAGCCTCCAACGCCCGCCTCCCTATCTTGGACCCGGTACTTAATAGAGGCCTCCGCCTCGCCACCGGTGCTTTCCGCTCCTCCCCAGCCTCCAGCCTCCACGTGGACTGCGATTATCTCACTCTCGCCCTCCGACGGGGTCTACTCCTCATGAGGACATACCTCCGTGCACAGAGGCTACCTTATTCGCTTCTGGGTACGGCGGTTTCTGAACTACTACCGAAGAATACCACGAGCGCCACGGTATACGGGTCACTCTTCCGTGAACACGCAACCCAACACCCGGACGCAGTCGCCATTTATACAGATGGTTCCCGTTCGGAGGCTGGTGCGGCGGCCTCAGCGGTGATTCTGTCCCAGCCGCTTTCCCGGGGCGTCAGCCTGCCCCGCGAGGCCTCCGTTTTTTCGGCGGAACTTTTCGCGATTATGGAGGCCCTCGACAATGGTGCGCACCCACTCTGCCAGCTCCTTCGTCATTTATTCAGATTCACAAAGCGCATTTCTCTCCCTAGAAAGATTTAACCCTCCTCACCCGCTCGTCTGTACCATCCAGCAAACCTTCCACTTTTTAACGGCCTTCCAACACAAGACAGTCGCCTTCTGCTGGGTCCCGGCTCGTGTCGGCATCCAAGGTAACGAGGCGGACTGCACGGCAAAGACGGCCTGCTCACTGCCGGCCTCCTCCCGACCTCTCCCCTTCTCCGACTACTTCCCGACTCTCCGCTCCCACTTCCGCTCCATATGGCAGCGGGAATGGGACCAGGCCACACAAAATAAACTCCACATGATCAAGCCACAAATACGATACTGGGCCTCCTCATTCCACCGGTCCTGCCATAAAGAATTAATTCTAGCCCGTCTCCGCCTAGGCCACACCCGCATCACCCACGGACACCTTATGGCGAAATCGCCAGCCCCGCTTTGCCCTACCTGCCATGCCCCTATCACTGTTATACACCTCCTGGTGGAATGCCCAAACTTGTCCGCTCTTCGTCGCAGGTGTTTCCCTCTCGGCCGAAAATCCCATACCCGACCGTCTACGATCCATACTCGCCGAAGGCCCCACTTTTCAACAGAAGTGATTTTCTTCCTCACTCACTCCCATCTGCTCCATCGCATATAAGACCATACCCCTCCTACCCACTATCCAGCAACTGACCCTTACTCACCCCTCTAGTCTACCACCCCCAACACAGTAACACCACCCACCCTGCCTCGCCAAGATATGTACCGCTTTCTATAGGTACGAATCGGCGGTGAATTAGAGAAAAAAAAATAAAAAAATATGTATATATACAGGGCGTCCCAAAAAAATGTATACACACTTTAACAGCTGATAGCTCAATTGATGTTTCTTTCTTTCCAAGTTAAACCCATTAGAATTAATAATGGCAGTCAGACTAAGCTTTGAACAAAGGAAATTCATTCTAAAATGCTACTGGAAGTGTGAAAACGCAGTTGAAGTGCAAAGACAGTTTAGGAGGGAGTTTCAAACAGATCCACCAACGCGACTTACCATCACTCGAATTAGAGATAAGTTTGAAGCCGATGGAACTGTTCAGAATGTCCACAAGAAGAGTTCCGGAAGACCACGGACATCGACAAGCCCCACAAAGCAAGAAAGAGTACTGGAAACGTATCACCAAAGTCCAAGAAAATCTGTGCGGCAAGCGAGTCGTGAGGTAGGAATTTCAGAATCGTCTGTCCAACGCATTTTGAAGCGCTGTCAATGGAAAAGTTACATTCCAAGATTAGTCCATGCTATTAATGAAGATGATCCGGACCGAAGAGTGGAGTATTGCGAGTGGTACTTGGCACGATGTGGATGTGGGTTGGACGAAGGGGTTTCGTAGAATACCCTCCGCGTTCACCAGACCTCACACCACTAGACTTTTTTTTATGGGGATACTTAAAAGACAAAGTCTACGCTATAAAACCTGCAACAGTCGCTGAATTGAGAGCAGCCATTGAACGAGAATGCACACAAATACCAAACGAAATGTTTCGTGATGTTTGCGATTCCATTGCTTCGCGTTATCAGCAGTGCCTGGATCAGAACGGACGTCAGTTTGAAAACAGGCGTTGACAAAACAATTAAATAATGTCTGTAGATTCTATTACATTTTGAAAATGAAATGTATTTTAATAAACACTGCCTTTATAAGTATTTAAAGTGTGTATACATTTTTTTGGGACGCCCTGTGTGTATATATATATATATCGGCTATTGATTGGTGGCGCGGAAAACGCAGTTTAATAATAAACAGGAACACCAGAGAAAATACAAACATCCTTCAAGGTTTAATAGTACCAACGTTTCGGAATGCACTAATTCCATCTTCACGGCTAAAACAATAAAATTCCAAATCACATACAAACTACAAATTGCTTAATAACAATTTAAAATAAACTTAAAAAATTATAAAAAGTGGCTAAGAAAATGTAAAACATTAAAACTAAAAGGTAAATAAATGTAAAGTTCAAAAGTTAAAATTATAAAAAAAAAAAAATAAAAGCATTAAAACTGAAACGTAAATGAAATAAACTAGTACTTTAACCAAAACATAGCAGATCTATCGATGATTCGTCAGAATTTAGGTCTGGTTTTAGTTTATAAATAAACAAAGACTCCATAATTTTAAGCTTAATGTCAGAGCTTCCATCAGCAAGTACGGCGAAATTAGACTGTGAAATTGGGTGGTTATTGGGTGGTTAATTGTTATTAAGCAATTTGTAGTTTGTGTGATTTGGAATTTTATTGTTTTAGCCCTGAAGATGGAATTAGTGCATTCCGAAACGTTGGTACTATTAAACCTTGAAGGATGTTTGTATTTTCTCTGGTGTTCCTGTTTATTATATATATATTATATATATATATTTATTAAGTTCGGGAAGAACCGATTCGCCTCTATTTAAAAGGGCATATCTCGGCGGAAAAACAAAGAAAAAGTGAGAGGAAAGACAGAGGAAAAAGAAAGGGTGGAGGGGACAGTTGAAGTGGAAAAAGACCAAGGATGACAAGAACTGCAGGGTCGAGCCCCATCATCCTTGGGTGCTAGGGCCGGGAGGGTGCACGTGAAACCTCCAGGAACAAACACGTACAAACGAGCACAGTGTTTTTTATCTTTTTTTATCAACAGTAATTATACATCAATGCTTTATTAAATATAATTAAATTAATGCTTTTCTAGCCACCGAGCGTTGATAAATGTAAGTTATTACATAGTACTAATACATCTATCCATCCAGTCCAAGTAGCAATTCTAGACATGTTGCAGTTAGGGCTTACCAAACTTTTACTTTTTTGCACCCTTGAGTGAAGGCATGAGGCATGACAGGAACAACATTGGGCGAAGTTTATAGCCATTGCACTAGCATTTATAGCATTTGGTTGCCCTAGTAAGAAGATATCCTCAAACAACCGCAACATCACTATACTGTATATCGGGTAAATTTCCCAATTAGACATGTGAAATAAACAAATAAATGATGCAAACTCGCGTGGAAAAAGAAAAACCGATTGCAAAGCCTTTTCCTGATATATATATATATATATATATATATAATATATATATATATATATATCACACACACACACACACGCACACACACACACGGTGTCCGAGAATTATCTGTACAATTTTTGGCCGTTATTAAAAGTCAACCATGAAGTTTAGAAATTCCAGTGTTGTCCCATTTTACAGAGAATCTCATTGAGTTTTTTCTGATACCACGTTTTGACAAGTTTTTTAGAAATGTACGCGGGTGACAGACATTGATGATTTAAAAGCAAGAATCACAGCTGCTATTGAGCGAATTGATGTGGATATGCTGCAGCGTACATGGCAACATTTGGAGTAGTGATGGGACGATACCAAAATTTTTAACGATTCTGATTCCGATACGATTCTCGATTCCGATTCCGATTCTCAATATTTTTAAATATAATTCTATACTTGTTTTTCTGGAAATTGTCATATTTTACTCTGGTAAGATTAACTATTTACATTATGAGTATGGTAATGTAAATTATAAATTATAATAGATTGGTTTAAAAATAAAAATCAACTGTAAGTTGTAACAATTCATTTTAATCTTCTTGATTACACATCATGGATATACATGTTTTAATGTATAGCTACAATACAATAAAAATAAAATTTGTTATCCTCTTTCATTTAAATTTTAAAGTTTATATTGCAAAACTGGTTCAATTAAAAGTTTAAAAAAATCCTTTTACTCAAAAAGGAATCAAAAGCAAATTAAAGAATCGTTTTAAGAATCGGAAATCATGGTACAATTCTCTCGATTCCGATTCCTGAAAAATGCTCGATTCTTCCGATTCTCGATTCCGATTAATCGTCCCATCACTAATTTGGAGTATCGATTGGATGTTTTGCGAGTCACTGATGGTGCACATATCGAATGTTTGTAACAACGTTACTTTAATAAAATAAACTTTTGAAAATACAGATTCTAAATCTTGTTTAAGAATTTTACGTGTGTTATCAAGAATTTTATTAAAAGATGAAATTGTACAGATAATTTTGGGACACACTGGAATTTCTAAAAAACTTGTCAAAACTTGGTATCAGAAAAAACTTAATGAGATTCTCTGTAAAATGGGACAACACTGGAATTTCTACACTTCATGGTTGACTTTTAATAACAGCCAAAAATTGTACAGATAATTGTCGGACACCATATATATGTGTGTGTGTATATATATATATATATATATATATATATATATATATAATATATATACAGGGTGGGCGGAAAGTAGCTCCCTATTTTGGATTGGTAAAAAAATACGTATATTATCCATTTATTTCAGAAGAAATAATATGAAAAGGTAGGCATACATGGTAGGTTTTCTCTAAAATTCAATGTGGGCTCCAACTCTTTCCACCAGCTTCTGGAGCCGCCCAGGAATGGCGTCCACTGACTTTAGCAGGAACTCCGGCGGGATGGAGGACATGACTTCCCGAATTCGGTCCTCCAGTTCTTCCAATGTCCTCGGTTTGGTGCGGTAGACTTCTTCCTTTACCCACCCCCAAAGAAAGAAGTCGCACGGTTACCGCTGAAAAACGGCAGAATCGGTTGAGTGTAACGGTGTGGTGTGGTATGACCTCAGATCAGGTTGTGGGCCCGTTCCTTCTGCGCAACACCATGAATGCTGAGCGGTACCTTGCTATGTTGCGAAACGAGGTCTGGCCGGTTGTCAGCACATGGGAGAACATCGACGATCTGATATTTATGCAAGATGGCGCCCCTCCGCACTTCGCTCTTGTTGTCCGTGAGTGGCTGGATGCCCACTTCCCTGGGCGTTGGATGGGTCGTCGTGGTCCACATCAATGGCCAGCCAGGAGCCCCAACTTGACACCGTGCGACTTCTTTCTTTGGGGGTGGGTAAAGGAAGAAGTCTACCGCACCAAACCGAGGACATTGGAAGAACTGGAGGACCGAATTCGGGAAGTCATGTCCTCCATCCCGCCGGAGTTCCTGTTAAAGTCAGTGGACGCCATTCCTGGGCGGCTCCAGAAGCTGGTGGAAAGAGTTGGAGCCCACATTGAATTTTAGAGAAAACCTACCATGTATGCCTACCTTTTCATATTATTTCTTCTGAAATAAATGGATAATATACGTATTTTTTTACCAATCCAAAATAGGGAGCTACTTTCCGCCCACCCTGTATATATATATATAATATATATATATATATATACACATACATACAGGGTGTCCCATAAGTCCGGCATCATAGGAGAAATTCATATTTTTCTATTTCTACAAACCATAATTCATATTTTTCTCTTTCTACAGGCCATAATGTCTGTGAGCAAGGAAGAACGAATCCAGATAATTCTACTCATAGGAAATCGGAGTCAAAGAGACTGCAACAAGTCTGCTAACACAACTCTGTGTTGTTGGCTCGCGGTCTGGATGCAGTCTTTTAAATTCAGCAGCGGCCTCTCTCTGACTCCGATTTCCTATGAGTAGAATTATCTGGATTCGTTCTTCCTTGCTCACAGGCATTATGGCCTGTAGAAAGAGAAAAATATGAATTATGGTTTGTAGAAATAGAAAAATATGAATTTCTCCTATGATGCCGGACTTATGGGACACCCTGTATACTGAGCGGCAGAAAAATCGGCCCACTTGGAGTATCGCGAAAAGCAAAAAAGTGGGCAAGCTTCTGTTTATAAAAGTTTTAAAATTTGAAAATATAGTCTGAGGCAACCAAATAACGAGACAAAACAACATCAGCTGCGAACACACTAGCTGCAACGAATTTTCGACTTCTTTTAAGAATTCGACAGTCTGACATTCAGTTGCTCTTAGACTGCTAGTGCCACTTTTTCCTTCCACTAGTGGGAGTAGGCATTTGCGTTTAGTAACAGATAGACTTCTAATTCCTTTGGGTTTCAGAATTGGACATTTACAATGGATTTGAGTGCCGTGAACGTCGCAAGAGTCGTCGCCCTAATTGAAGATGGTTGGAGCCAGTGTTACGTCACCGATGCGCTAGGAATTCCAAGAACAACGGTTCGACGTGTCTACCAACGTTATGTGGAGACAGGAGAGTACACCCGAAGACCAGGATCTGGAAGATCGCGCTGCACATCTGCCCGTGACGATCGTGTTATCGTCTTGAGTGATTTGTGAGATCATCGCTTGACTGCCACAAACGTCCATAATGAGCTGGAAAGGTCTTGAGACGTCAGTGTATCGGAGTGAACCGTTAGAAGAGTCGTATGGAAAGTGGCTTACATGCTAGACGTCCAGCAATTGGCCTGGAATTGCTCCCACACCACCGCACTGTTCGTCTTGCTTTCGCTCGTGAGCATGTCAATTGGATTATGGTCCAATGGGGACGAGTATTGTTCACGGACGAATCAAGATTTAATCTTCGAACATCCGATGGACGGGAAAGTGTGTCGAGAAGAACAGGAGAAAGATTCGCCCCCCGTCCACTTTTACGGAGGGTTGCTTTTGGAGTCCAATTAATATGTTCACGAGCGAAAGCAAAAGGAGCATAAAACGATCGTCACGGGCAGATGTGCAGCGCGGTCTTCCAGATCCTGGTCTTCGGGTGTACTCTCGTCTCCACATAACGTTGGTAGACACGTCGAACCGTTGTTCTTGGAATTCCTAGCGCATCGGTGACGTAACACTGGCTCCAACCATCTTCAATTAGGGCGACGACTCTTGCGACGTTCACGGCACTCAAATCCATTGTAAATGTCCAATTCTGAAACCCAAAAGAATTAGAAATCTATGTTACTAAACGTAAATGCCTACTACTCCTAGTGGAAGAAAAAAGTGGCACTAGCAGTCTAAGAGCAACTGAATGTCAGACTGTCGAATTCTTAAAAGAAGTCGAAAATTCGTTACAGCTAGTGTGTTCGCAGCTGACGTTGTTTTGTCTCGTTATTTGGTTGCCTCATAGACTATATTTTTTAATTTTAACTTTTATAAACAGAAGCTTGCCCACTTTTTTGCTTTTCGCGATATTCCAAGTAGGCCTATTTTTATATTATTTTTGTATTATTCCTTATATAAAATAGACTTGATCTATTGATACCCCAAATTGAGAAGTTTGGCAGAAATTGACCAGATCTAGTGCACCATTTCTCAAGCTAAAATGTTAGTTTCAGATGTGGAGGAGTCACTTTGTAGATTAGTGTTAGATGGGTATTTACGTTATCTCTGCTGTTTTCTGTAGGATTTAGTCACTTCACTCCTCTTTAGAATCTGTGGGTCACTTCTCCCAACTTTTCATACTGGTTCATTACCCTCTTAGCCCCGTATTACCCGATGCCCTTTTTACCAGGAGTCGAAAGATCCCGTCCACATCATCAACGTCGGCATCCCCATGGACAAGGAGGTGGATGATAATGAACTGAGTGCTCAGTTCACCAGTTTTTGCAGTCACAAGAAACAGGAGTTCATTGAGGCTGGCATCAGGAGAATCACCTTCCTCGTTTTCTTTAAGCAGCAGTTCCCCAGATACTTCACCTTCAGGTAGGAATGTGCACTTGGCAAATGGAAAGTAACATAGGGATTCTATATACCCGACAAGTAGATCTGGGGAGCATGATATTTCTTTTAGTTTAAAGATAAGGATGGTTTCTCGAGGGAATTTTTTTTTGTTGCCTGTCCCTTGTGAATTAGGTTCGTATTGCCTATGAGGTTTCAGGTAAGATTTAATTGTCGAGAGGTTAAATCAGTAAGTTTGATTTATTGGTTACCTAGTTCAGTTCAGTACGAAGTCGATGAGGTTCTGCTACAGTGAAAGATTCATAATTTACGGCTTTGCCTTTTCTTGCCCGCGAGTAAAGATTGTCATAATTTACGGCTTTGCCTTTTCTTGCCCGCGAGTTTATTTGTAAATGTATTTCAGAGCCCGCGACGACTTCAAAGAGGACAAGATTTACCGCCACCTTGAGCCAGCTTTGGCCTTTCAGCTGGAGATCAACCGCTTACGAACGTACGACCTGGAGGCCCTTCCCACTTCCAACCGGAAGATGCATCTTTACTTGGCCAAGGCGAAGGTGGCTGACGGGCAGGAAGTGACAGACTACCGGTTCTTCATCCGGTCCATCATCCGGCATTCTGACTTGATAACGAAGGAGGCATCGTTCGAGTTCCTGGAGAAAGAGGGAGAGAAGCTCTTGCTGGAGGCGATGGACGAACTGGAAGTGGCCTTCAGCCATCCCCTGGCGAAGAGAACTGACTGCAATCACGTGTTCCTCAATTTCGTGCCCACCGTCATCATGAATCCGTCAAAGATCGAAGACTCAATCCGGTGCATCGTAAACCGGTACGGCCGGAGGCTTTGGAGTTTGCGTGTCTTGCAGGCAGAGATCAAGATGACGATAAGACAGACGCCGCAGAGCAAGAAGATGACCGTCAGACTTACTCTCTCCAACGAGTCTGGGTATTACCTAGATATCCACCTTTACAAGGAGGCGAGGGACAAACTCACTGGGCAGGTGGGCACACTATTTGTATACTAATTGGGTTGTTTACCCTCTTCGTGATACAGTATCTAATAAGATCACGTGACGGAGCGTGTGTACAACTTTATTTGGGGTCCGAACCTTCTAATCATCTGAACACGCAGGACCGCCATCCATCCAACTACTGAACAGACCTAATGTCACTTAACCTCGCTGATATAACGGGAAGCAGGGTTGCGACGTGGCCGTGACATATCCTGCTTTGGCACAATGAGGGGAAAAAGGGTTGAATGCTGGCACTGGACGAGATTTTGCTTTGTAATGAACGCGTGTTTACTCCGTTCTGGCTTTTCAGTTCAAGTTCGAAGGCTTTGGGGCCAGTCAAGGACCTTTGCATGGGCTGCCCATATCCACCCCATACATGACGAAGGACTACTTGCAGCTGAAGAGGTTCCAGGCACAAACGAACGGTACCACTTACGTGTACGACTTCCCAGAGATGTTCAAGCAGGCCCTGGAGAGGCAGTGGGATGCATACCTTAGTGAAAAAGGTAAGGATGACCTCACTGAGTGTTTAATGGGCATGAGGCTTTCCTCGGGGCTTTGTTCTTAAAGCCGAGAGACCCAAGTCAGATTGGGTATGGTAACATAATGCGGGTATTATGCAAATTCGTTTACATTTTTTCTGAGGAAATTTTTTTTTTATTATCTGTTTACTTCAATCTCTAGTTGAGATTGGCCCCATCAGTTTAGCCTCTGCCCAGTCCCCTTTTTAAGGCGTTCTTCCTTACCTGTTTCTACTTTTCTCCAAGCCAGCGCCCGTAGCTCAGTGGGTAACTGGAGGAGGAGATTGTAGAAAACAATCGACCAGGAAAATACTCCTCGGGGGCGGCGTTAGGCAGGAGACAGGGGGTGCTGGAACTCGTTTCTCCTGTCACTGCCCTTCTTAGCTGATCTTTTTCCAGATTTAATCTACCCTGTGAGCAGTCCAGCATGCTCTCAAACACCCTTCTCCCTGTATTCCTCACTATACATACATACATGCATTTCACACACGCTACACAATCTTAAAAAAATGGATTAAGAGTAACCTTTTTTTTTTTATCTTCTCTTTCTATGGGGACGTTTATGTGGGCGTTCGCCGTTGGCCCCTCCTTCCTAACATAAAAAAGGCTAAGTAATGACGTCATCGGGTGTCACTTCACTGGTTTATATTCAAAATCGTCTGCTTAACCTCGATGTTGGCAGCTCCAACCATTCCTGTTATCACGAATACATAATCGTATATAAAATTCTTGGTAAGCTGCTGAATATTTCCGGCAAATGTTGTTTGTGTCTTGTCTGGAGTTGAAAGATGACTGACAATCTTATCAATTATTGGTCTGAACCCCATATCCAACATCCTGTCAGCTTCATCCAGGACGAGAAACTTCAGTGCATCAAATGAAACGTTAGACCTCTGTACGTAATCTAAAAGAGTCCAGGCGTTCCCACCAAAATAAGGCATCGCTTCAGCAAACCTTTATGTACTATTGAGAGACAGATTTTCCACCGTACACAATACAAACTTTAAGGCGAGAGCCAGCGGAAAACTTCCTTGCTTCGATGAATATCTGAATGGCGAGTTCTCTTGTGGGTGACACGTTGAGCGCAGCAGGTCTTACGGGGTTTTCGTCAAAATGGTTATCCAAATTATTTTCAAGAATGTAATGCAAAACGGGAGAAGAAAAGCGGCCGTTTTCCTCGATCCCGTTTGAGCGCAACCCACCAATTCCCTCCCACTTTTAATTATAGGAATAGTGTGTTTCTGAATCGGGGTGAGCTTCTTGTAGCCAGCTTTCGCCACGTTCTTTAACAGCAAGGGGCGTAACTGCGTCTCTGAAAACTGATTAATTCTCGCAGGTATTTCCTCATCTCCAGATACCTTCATGGTAGCATCATCAAAAGCTAAAAAATTACTTCCAGCTGATATTCCTCATCCAACACCTGCTCGTCTTCAGGTTTGACTGGAATATACGTCATTGGGGCTGGTTTTCCTTCCTTATCTCCATTCTAAAGACATTCCTCCGGTGGCTTCGTTCAATCCCTGGTGAAGTGACCTTCTTCACCATAGCCTACTGACGGCATTTTGATCCTCCTTAATTGAACTTTCTTTTATACATTTTTAAAAAAAGTGCGGGCGTTCTCCGTTGGCCCCTCCCTCCTGCATAAAAAAAAAAAAAAAAAAAAAAAAAAAAAAAAAGCGAAGTGAAAAGACAGGTCGTGAGTTCGACTTCCAATGGAGTTGGGTAATAATAAATCCAGGAGTTAACGCAACGAGCAAATTCGCTTAGGGCAGTACCAGTTTGTGGCATTCCTTACTATCATTACACCTCGATACCCAGTTTACAGTTGTTCTGTTCTTCCTACAGGAGGCGGACAGATGCCCACACACCTGCGCAGTTGGGTAGAATTGGTACTCGACTCTGAAGATAGACTGGTGGAGCAAAAGAGACTTCCGGGAGAGAACATCGTGAGAACCGGATAACTTTTTATTTCAACTTTTTTTTTTTTTTTTTTTTAAATTGGGTTTTTTACTTTAAATTTTGTTAAAAAAAAATGTATTCGGACAGTGTTGGGGAGGGACTGAGCCACTAATGGTCTTACCTTTTGATGTTCGCTCTTCAGGTGGGTATGGTAGCATGGCAGATGACCCTCCATACGCCCGAATACCCGGACGGGCGCGACATTATCGTTATCTGCAACGACATCACGTACCAGATCGGATCCTTTGGTCCTAGCGAAGACATGCTCTTTCTCAGGGCATCGCAAAGGGCACGCACTCTTGGGGTACGTTTAAGGAACTAATTAATAACTGAAATTTGGAACCGCAAAGCCCCACTTGTTATTTCCTGGTTGGCTTAATAATAATAATGGAATGACCATTTCAGATTCCACGGTTGTACATCGCCGCCAATTCTGGCGCCAGAATTGGTGTAGCGAATGAAGTAAAGGAACAGTTCCACATCGCGTGGGTCGATCCACAGGAACCCGAGAAGGTAAAGAAAACATGCTCATTCTCATTCCCCTCCCCCCACAGTATGTTGCCCCTGTAATGTTCTCTCCTGTCCATTGACCCTCACTTACCCCAGTGGCACTTCCTCTTTGCAGGGCTTCAAATACCTTTACCTGACGCCGAACGAATACAAGAAATTGGGAGCGTCCAATTCCGTGAAAGCGGAAGTGATTGAAGACGATGGCGAGGCGAGATATAAGATCAATCACATCATCGGTAAAATCAATTGATCTGTTTAAGATGTTTCATAATCTTTTATTAAGATTTATCTAAGGATATATTTATATAACCTTAAAGGGATAGGATCAGGATTTTTAATACTACCAGCCTCAGGATCAATGTAACATTAAGAACTACAGTATTTGAGACCGTTTTGAAGGTGTGTGTGTGTGTGTGTGTGTGTGTGTGTGTGTGTGTGTGTGTGTGTGTGTGTGTGTGTGTGCCGTCATCTGTTCGTCATGATCGCCTTTGATTGCTTTGATAAGGTATCAAAACTAGTAACTGAATAGACTGCAAATCAACTGATTATGATTACTTTTGTTTACAAACAAAATCTTAACCTAACCTACTTTGCTTAGCTTAATGACTAAGTTTTACTCGTACTTAGGTCTTAGCTGTCGTTTCTAAAAATTTGCTAAATTTGTATCAATTTAATCAAAATTCAGTGTAGACATGCCATCAAGACTAATTTTAGACTAAGGATATTAGGCTACTATGTAAATATGCACCAAAATTATTCACCAGACACGCAACATTCAAACAGAGGGGTTGCGCGCAAACATGGGTTAGAAAAATTGTTTTAAAAAAAAAATTCATCTTTTTTTCCTGGTTGCCAACATTATAGGCCAATGACTTCGTAAGCTTTAGGTCTTAAGCTACATAGCTTATTTCTTAGACCCTAGTTGCGAAACCTTGCCAAGATTTAAGTATTTTCATAAGTTCATTTAAGATTGATTCAAAATATTCTGATCTGGTGTTTATGAGGTTAAAATGAAGGCAGCAGCAGCAGTCACGAAGCCTTTTATTATTCATTATATTCTTATTCACTTCAGTCTGTTTCACGAGTCTTGAAAGTGAGCTTTAATAATTTTTAGTAAAGCGAGTGAACTAGCCTAGCCAATTATTTTGTACTTAAAATTTTATCTTAGAAATCTAATAACGTTAAACTCTCTTAAATTGCCTTTATTTGTGAAGTCCCGTTTTTGCCTTTAACTAGGGTAGGCTCAGTTTCGTTTCTGTTTACAAACACGAGTGATGGTTTTTACACGATCAAAAAGTTAATAATACCCTTTTTAGAATGATCGCTTTGATACAGCGTCATTGCGAATAGATGACGTTTGATCATTGTCACTGAACTACCCTGGTTGGTTGCAAAATCGTGGGTTCGACTCTCTCCCTCGCCTCTTTGGGTTGAGTTGGTCCGGCCACCTCCTCCGTGACTGCTCGGGCTCGTGCTGCGGGTTACACCCTCGGGAGTTCACACTCCCTCAACCCTCTTTTTGCGCGAGTGGGGGTGGTTTCAGATTCTTTTACTAGTCCCCCCCTCATTGTGGCCACCCTTTCTCTCGTTTTTGTAAGGGATTACGAATACAATTAAATTAATTATTAGGGGAAGAAGACGGTTTGGGAGTTGAGAATCTTCGTCACTCGGGAATGATCGCCGGCGAGACCTCGACCGCCTACGAAGAGATCGTGACCTATTCGATGGTCTCCTGCAGGGCGATCGGTATCGGCGCCTACCTCGTCAGGTTGGGGCAGAGGGTGGTGCAGGTGGAGAACTCGCACATCATCTTAACTGGGTATAGGGCACTCAATAAGGTAAATAGGAGAATTGTGGTTCGGAATTTAATCGTACTCGTAATTTGATGGCACTCTAATCGAAATGGGTTGTTAAACGATGATGATAAGGTTCGGGTTTGTTCGACCTCCGTAACAGCAAAGGTCATACGAGGCAGGAAACCTACAGGAAACCTACGGCTAACCTACCCTACTCCTATCCCAGGAAGACCCAGAGAAGCGTTAATCGCTGAAATCTCGAGTGAAAGCAGACTTAAACCCGGGACCTTCAGATTAATAATAACCCGGCGTTCTACCACTATGCTAACCATGCGAGTACTCGTTAAACGAAACCCATTTGGTATATCTATCCATGTACCGTATTTTTTCTTAAATGCGAAGGATAAACCCACAAAAGACTGCAAAAATTCATGACGTCGAAAAACGATTTTAAGCCTTTGAATAGAGAATTACAACCTTAAACCTGAAAATTAAAAACCTTTTTAAAAATCGCATTTTGGATTTTTGGAAAAAAAAGATCCACAGCTTAAAAAAAAGTTTTTATAGCTTTTTTAATCATTCGTATTAGTATTAAATTCCATGCTTGTAAGTTTAAAAAAATTTCAAGAGCTGTCGTGGCTAAGTTGATTGGATGAGACTGGGTTCGACTCCCACTTTCGATTGTGCCGGAAACCTCCTCCATGATTGCCCAGATTCAAATGAGACTCTCGGGAGTTTAGCCCCAGTCCTTTCTGTGTAGGGAAGAAGGGGTTCTCGATGTGACTTGTTCTTTTTTAAAGGGCAAGTTTTAATGAGTGATTTCTCGTTTCAGCTGCTCGGTCGAGAGGTGTACACGAGCAACAGTCAGTTAGGAGGCATTCAGATCATGCACGCGAACGGCGTGTCTCACGCAGTGGCCCCCAATGACCTTGAGGCCATCCACACCATGCTGCAGTGGCTCTCATTCGTACCAAAGGTAAGCGCGCCTTTAATGAGGGTGTAGTAATTATTGAGTATTAAAAGTACTATTGCTATTAAAGTTTGTATTAAATATTAGTTTTACCCACTTTCAACGTGTGACCTTTCCTTTCAGTGTAAGCAGTCCCCCTTGCCCATACTGACCCCCGTTGACCCCATTGACCGACCCATTGGATTCTTTCCCGGGCGCACCCCGTACGACCCACGGTGTCTGATCATGGGCAGAGAGAATCCAGACAATCCTGGGGAATGGGAGTCCGGATTCTTTGATAAGGGGTCCTTCAAGGTGAGAACGAGGGACTATCCCTTTTATTATTATTATTATTATTATTATTATTATTATTAAGAGAAATTGCGTGGAAATATGTAATGGATAAATGGATTTGTTTAATGGAATAAAATTCTAATGGTTTTTTTCAGTATCACATATTAATGCGAATCCTTATATCTTCTACAGGAGATACTTGCTCCCTGGGCACAGACTGTAATTGCGGGTAGGGCACGACTCGGAGGCATTCCCGTGGGTGTTGTTTGCGTAGAGACTCGAACTGTTGAGCTTCACCTCCCAGCTGACCCAGCCAATCCGGATTCAGAAGCGAAGGTCAGTCTTTATTACAAAAATTCTCTCTTTTATTTTTGAAAGGAAGTGGGCACCAGCGTATCAATTTGAATCAATCAAAGTGCCCACAAGTGGAATCTTCTCGATCTGGGTCTTAAATTCAGTCAGCATTTGGAGGTTAATTCGCAATTACAAGAAACATTGCTACTCTATGACAAATTAAAAATGCATTAAAACGAGAAACTAGAAGCTAATGGAACTCGAACCCCGCCACGTTTTTATGGTGAACCCGCAAAAAGGTTCTTTACAAGCGAAGCGGGTTCGAATCCCACTAGGTCTTCCTCTTCCACTACTTTTCCCTTTCCATCTAAGCCCGCTTATTGCACTTACAGTGCATTTAAATACCCTGTGAACTGTACTTGTATACCCTGAATCTTCCTCTGGCTGATCTGTACCAACATACCGTGAATCTTACTCTGCAGACTGTGTCGCAAGCGGGCCTTGTGTGGTTCCCTGACTCGGCCTACAAAACTTCGCAGGTCATCAAAGATTTCAACCGTGAGGATCTTCCTCTGATCATCTTCGCCAACTGGAGGGGTTTCTCAGGAGGCATGAAAGGTGGGCGGGTACTAATGAATGAGCATGGGTGAAAAAGTGGGTTTAGGTAAACTTTGTTTTTATTATAACAGGTTACATGACCTTTGCCGTTACGGAGGAGGTTAAAAAACCCAAATATTTAGTAACAGTTGTAGTTGAACGATCCTTTCTATCCCTTCAAAGGGAATGGAATGGTGGGCATAACCTCTTTTAACTCCGGCGTGTTTAAATGTTTCCTCTGTTTCAGACATGTACGAGCAGGTAGTGAAGTTTGGGGCATACATCGTGGATGCTCTCCGAGAGTACAGCCAACCAATCCTCGTATACCTTCCTCCATATTCTGAACTCCGTGGGGGCGCCTGGGTAGTGATAGACTCTACCATCAACGAGAGATACATGGAGATGTACGCCGACCCACTATCAAGGTAAGGAGCATCGACACTGTCCATCTGCTGGGTGTAACATGGTTCTTAAAACCATATCAACTTCATCTGCAACTCTTAAGGAGGCAAAGTGTACCCCTTGTCGTTCGTAATCTCTAATGGCGGACAAAGTGTTGTCGCTCGTAACCAGTAATACCCATTGGGTATTAGTGAATGAGTACTCAAACTAATTTAGGTGAGAAACTGTGCATGGACTAGACGTAGTACGAGTGTTCTTTCGGGAGAACAGTAAGCCATCAATACTTTATTATGGTAACTAAGGTTAAAAATCCCCCTTTCGTAAGATTACAGTCCCATTACAGACGGACTAGTAATTCATTTTGGTTTCAGAGGTGGTGTTTTGGAGCCTGAAGGAACAACCGAGATAAAGTTTAAGGACAAGGACCTTATAAAGACTATGCTGAGGCTGGATAAACCCCTTCAGGAATTTTCCCAAGAGCTCCTGAAGGAGGAGACGACCTTAGAGGATCAAACCGCCTTCAAGAAAAAGATCCTGGAGAGGCAAGATAACCTGAAGCCAACGTACCACCAGGTGAGTTAACGGTAATTCCTCGAAAGTATTTAGGTACTGTCAGGTGTATGAATGCCCTTTGATCTTTCAAGTGTGGCATGACGTTCGCCTTTTTAAATTAAAGAGGGTGTAATATTGATGAGTCGTCTCATTGTCGGTTCTTCCTCCGAGAGGCGCTTGAAGTAAATTAGAATGAAGTGATTCTCTCCTGCAGTAGACGTACGTAGTTGTTTTTTTCCAAAGTAATGTTTCTGTTGTCTACCCCCTCCCCCCTATAGGTTGCGGTAATGTTCGCTGACCTTCACGATACCCCTGAACGGATGCTTGAAAAGGGCGTGATCCAGGGCATTGTGCCTTGGAAACAAAGCCGTGCCAAGCTCTACTGGCGTCTTCGTCGGGTACTGGCGGAGGAGAGAGTAAAGAAGGAAATCAGAAAGTATCAACCCACACTCGCAGATGGTCAGATCGACGCCATGCTCAGGAGGTGGTTCTTCGAGGAGAGGGGATCGGTAGAGGTGAGGGTACCTGTATGTCACCACTATTCAACTAAAATTCACCGTTTTGGTGACATTGATTAATGTGACTTTTGGGTTCTTGTAGCTAAAACGAGATCAAAGGTCACGCGAATTAATTATTTCAGAGTTATTTGTGGGACAGCGACCAATCAGTGGCGGAATGGGTGGAGCAACAGATGGAAGGGGGAGGTTCTATTGAAGACTCTCCGCCCCCAATGTCACGCGAAGGGGCGACGTCGCACCTTCTGGAGTCCCTTCAGCTGCTGAAGAAGGACTCTGCGCTCACCACTGTCAAACGCCTGATGAAGGTAGGATTGAGGGTATAAATTATTAGTGTGAGCAGTGTTTATTTATCACTGGAAATAATGAACTAACCCTTCCTCTCCCCATAAAACCACCAGGAACATCCTGAGATCGCGATGGACCTCATCGTCCATTTAGTGCAACGGATGGACGCCTCAGAAAGGGCAGAGACCCTTAAGACGCTGACTACACTCGAGCCTTTGGTTCTCCGACCAGAGAGGCAGACGGAGAGCGGTCTTCAGACGCCCGATGGTAGCGACAATGCCCATTGATACCATGGTGGGTAAAACCATCACACCATACTAAACTTATTAATTGGCCAATTTTAAAGAATAATGGCCTTACTCAGGGTCGGGCATGGTATTCTCGTCCGTGTACAATGTTATGGGACTGAAGTGGTGCTGTTATATGTAAAACTTTTTTTTTTTTCTCGTTAGGAGGACAAACACAAATGCTCTTTATATACTAATATATTAGTCTCGTGCTGCCTAGAGAATTGAAGAACCTTCAGCACACCAACCTAACAGTTTCGAGAATCCTCTCGACAGGTTCCTGTGTAGTCTGACCAGGCACGCATAGCTGGTTATGAGTAGAAAGCACCTTCCCCCACTAACGTCAAATCGAATTAGTGAGGGATGTTGCAGAGGGGTTTGATATAGACCGAAATTTAAGTGCATGCGCGATATCTTATATATAATTTTTTTTTTTTTTTTCCCCAGAGATGTTTCTCTATTTATTGGAGATGGAATCACCCTGACAGCTCAAACGTGCGCGTAAAACGCACATTATTTTAAAGACAGCGAAGGTATATTAGTTTTTTTCCTACAACAGAATTTACAGCAGGTTAATCTAAGCAATAAGAATTAACGTGTTTGGTAAATGTCGAAAATGGTCGTCATTATTTTTGCGAAGGGTAACTTAAGGAGGTCCCATCCCAACCCTCTCTCAGGCATATTTATTCCTCTTTCAAGGGCTTCATAGTGCTCTATCGTTGGAACGTAACGATTAAAGGTAGTATTTATGCTCTAGTTTTGAGCTATTGTCATGACACGTCCTTGAGTTATCCTTAACATTAATGTAGAAAAATCACGTCTTCGCAGTGTTAGCACAAAATAAAGTGCCTTCAAAGTATTTTGAAATGTAAATATTTCACTTATAACAAGTTTGTTGTGGCTTACTTCTTTTAGTAGTATTAAGGTTGTTTTTAGCATTCCGTAGGACATTATATTTGAAAAAAAAAAAAAAAAAAAAAAAGTGTGCAATAGAAAGAATTTATTCTTTAAACAAACGTACTTTGTAATTTTTAAAGAAAGTCATATCCCAATAGTTTCTAAACTATTTTTATATACATAAGTTTTTATAACTTTTTTTTTCATTACCCATCAAGCTGTTTGTTGTTAAAGCAAATTTACAATTTGTCAGGGATACTCAAAATGCTGGAACCATAAATTTCTTGTTTCACTGGAATGGCTTTGAAAAAAGACGTATCAAAATGATATTGCGGAAGTGTAGATGATGTTGACAGATTTAAAGGTAATCGTCCGGACTGTAACCAACAGTGCTTGTTGCTCCTTCGAGTCAGTTCTAAATATCTGAGGTTGGATACCAACCTCACTGCGGGGCATAGTTAAGGTTCGAATGATTATGTTAAATCTCTCGCACTACCACTTTTCGTAGCAAGGTAAAACTTCAACACGACCTCCTTTATTCACAGCTACGTTTTGGAAACAAAAAAATTATTCCAGAATTTCGAAGACCTGGATCATTAATTAATAATAATCAGGATTCTTTGAACTTCGTAATGGCAAAAGTCACGTGACGGAAGGGGGACCTACAGCTGTACGTGGAATTTGGACTACTAATCCGCCGCATCACCCCTCCAATGTCGCCCTCATTTTTAATCGTAAAGTGGATTACTCCAAACGCCTATTTGCGAACACGATCGTGTAAATGGGTGGTTAAGGAATTGGTAAATGGAAATTCAGAAATTTTTTCAGGAAAAATGAGGCAAATTAAATTAAGTTCTTATTTTCTTTCTGCGTGGTAAAGGTATTTTAATGAGAGGCAGTTTCAACACGACACTTCCACTCCCCTTCAACAGAGTTGCTCCAACCACTCTCACCAAGTCTTCCAACCTGAAACGCACAAACCATAAATTAGGGACTTCCACGCGCTACTGACCACCTTTGTCAGTTTTCATCGAAGTACTTTCGGTCTACACGAATCGTTTGTCAAATGAATGTGATCTATCACATGGTACTAAAGTACTTTAATCTGAAAAGTTTAGTGGCCTTACGAGACAATTTTCTTTACGAAAGGTTCAATAAACGAAACAAGGTTAAAATCTCGCTTTTAAATCTGACATTATTATTTTAATAGACTACGCATTAAATGATCACTAACGCATCTAAGTGCGATGAGGTACGAAACAAAGAACTAGTAGGACTCCAACGCGGGGGTTAGAGGAAAAACAAAAAAAAGGTTGGGCCTAGGGTAATATTTACAATCATCATTCAACACCCTCACATTTAAAGAGCGTGTAAATAACTTTCATGTTTAATTGCCGCACTTAGCAGGACTCGAACCCGCGTCGCGTGGTTTCAGGTTAACTCCTAATTTCCCACTTTATTGCATTTTCCTGCAGTGGAGTCGCGGGCGATTGTCATCTGTACATTGCGGCGAGTTGGTTACCTCAATTTAACTGATATGGGGGCATGGATGTTACCTTTATTATCACTACTAATAATTTTGTTTATTTAACCAGTTGTTATCGAGAGCTTAAAAATTAGTTAACTGGAAACGTTCCTCCGAGGACTTTCGTACCTCTTAAATGAAAATCTCTCAATACTTTTTCTTATACATAATTTGCGTTTTTATATTTACAACTTTCTACGAATGTAAAAAAAAAAGCTAACATTCAAGTAAACTCATTTCTCCCACTATGTCGGGGTGAATGGCTGGCCCGACGCCAGCAGCGAACCAAGAGACTCACCGCCCAAAGCCCGACACCATGATCAATAGACAGGAGACTAATAATGAATGTACCATTCCATTACCCACACTACTTACTAAAATGACCTACTTTATTCAAGATATTACACGACATTTCTTTCCAAAGTAATATTTTAAATTCCTGTCTTCAACTCTAAATACCCAATAGATTTCGTCCTACCTGTCCTTTTCGATAACCAAAGACCGACTCAAAGTGCTCCACTCAACCTCGTACTTGTTGACGATCAACGCGACAATGATGATGTGGGCGATTAATTTATCCTCCAATGATTTAGTTTTCCTCCTGTGATAGAAATAAAAAGGTCTCTGGTCACTCTCACTAATTAAGGGAAGAGGAAGCCTTGAAATAATAATAATAATGTTTCGGGTTGTTTAACTTCCTTTGTAACATCTTAGATGATATGATGGAAGGGGCCGATGGCTTTATCGGAATCCGAACCGCTTCCCCCACCAAGAAAGATATCAGAGAAGCATCTTAACAGCTGAAACCCGAAGTACGAGCTGGACTCGAACCAGAGACCTTCGGATTATCAGCTCGGTGTTCTACCACAACGCTATCTTGGCGAATAAGAGAAAGAAAAAGAGAGAGAAGGGAGAAGCAGAATTCACGCAAGAGCGACACTACATTCAATACCGTTTGGTGAAAATAACATCCAGTAACCTTATTTCCCCATGATGTGGGGATGAGTGTGCCCCAAACATCATCACCTTTAGCCGGAGCAATGACAGGTTAAACGTCCAACTGACCTGACCTAGGAGCTAGCAGACGGGAGCGAACGAGCGCCTGATCGTTCAGGGTCCGCCACCATGACCCTGAGCTGCCAGGCGCCCTTTGTTTGGTGAATATTCTCAGCTAGGATAGGCTGAATTAAGAATAAATCCACAATCAGAAATAGATATAGAGTGTCCAAAGGGAATAGGGAATCACATGGCATTAATGGGGAACATTTTCAACATTTAAATCGATATTATTACAGAAATAAAATATTTTTCATTGGGTAGCGACTTTTCGGACACTCGTCATTAGAAACACGAGCCTTAGTTAGGCTTGTTCTAATGTTTCCATCATCATTCACACCTGATAAATACCTAAGTATAACCTTTGGTTAGCTTCCGCCCGAATTGTTCATTATGACGAAGGCCAAGCAAGCTTTTTCACGCTACCTTAGACCTACAGTTTAATGTGGAATCCGAACCACGCCCCATCAACAGCCCAGCGTCTTAACCACTAGGCCACCTAGGGTACCCATTTATCTACCAACCACTTTATTGTGTGGAAAGATGAGCAGCTGGGTTTTGCTGCGTTCCGGCTGCCGTCGAGTCTCGAACCCGGGGCCGATGGATTCGTAGTCAGCGACGCTAACCACTACACCACCGAAGATATAGTATAGGTTGAACTCGTTTCAAAAAACCCCCCTCATATTTTGGCTCTATTCGCTCAGTACACGGCATTTATCGGTAAAGCCTCTTAAGTGGTTTTTAAGTGCAATAACGGCACTTGAATAAAATTCAAGGGTAAAAGGCAATAAGGTGGGAACTAGGAGCTAGTGGGACTGGAACCCGCGTCACACGGTTCAAATTTAAGTGCGATAATTAAGCTTAAAAGGCAATTTTATGCTTTATAAAGTTGAATGGAGCATGGTGAAGCAGCGTAAATATTGCCCTCGCTTCAACCAACCTTTTTGGGAGGGGGGGTTCTGGATGGGGTGATCGGAAGCAGCAGCAGCTGCCTCCGAAACCATGCAACGCGGGTTCGAGTCTCACTAGTTCCTAAATTTATTGCCTTTTCCCTTTGAATTCATTCAATTTACTCATACGTACGTACATTGTTAAACAATTTTATTCCTATTCATTCAATGTTTATTTCACTCTTTCCTCTTCTTTAACCAAACAAAAACAAACTTAAAATCAAAATTACAAAAGCTTTCCCTTTTTAAAAACCAAATATTTTCACCTTTGTTCTCCTCCTTCTGTGAAACTGTTAAAAATCTTCCTCTCGATCACTTTGGGACAAGGTTTTAGTGAGAACTTCCCCCGAGGCTTCTTTAGGAGAAGTTGAATTAACTTCTCAATGAAAAGGGCCACGCAAACCAACTTAGCCTGCGCTGCTTCTTCTTCAGGAACCAATTTGGCGTTTGCCAACGTCTGACTGAAGAGCGGAGAGCAGCCGCTGCCAAAGTGTGTGCACGGGGAAGTTAGTACAAATAGAATCTAAAAAAAGCCACGTGGTGCCAACAGACCTTTTCATAGCTGAATAATGTAATATTTTGGGGGTTTAACCTCCTTTGCAACAAGGTCATGCGACGGAGACCTACAGCTTTACATGGGATCCGAACTACGGATTGCTACATATCTGGACGCAGAAAACAGTCCCCCATCCAACTACTACCAAGACCCAATGCCGCGTAACTTCGCTGATCTAACGGGAAGCGCTACTTTGATTTTCACGCAACTGGCGTTTGAAGGAATGCTATTCTACCACCTTCAACACAAATGTGGCGGCTTAGTGGATTTATTTTGTCATAATTATGCGTCGCTATCTGAACACTTAAGGAAGGGTTCAACCATTTAGGGACCAATATGAACGCGTTACTCCCTTCCCAAAATGGGAACAATTCTGAAGTCACAAGGACTGCTCAACTCTTCAAATATCCAATCAAATTTATAGAGTTTTTGGAGTACACCAGAGTTCCTGTGGTTCGTTGGTTGGTTGCAAATTGGACTCTGAATTTGAAGGGCTCGCGTTCAGTTGTGCCGGCTACCTATCTGCACCTACCCGGACTCACTCGAGTGACACTCTCTCAGGAGTTCACTCCCAGTCTCACCTTGTAGGGAGATAGTAAAAGTATTAAAGCGACACCCTACCCCTACTATTTCGTTGAAGACGACGTAATAGGTCTCACCTTTGCTCCTTTTGCCCTTCGAGCCACTCCATCGCCTCGTCATTGAATGTGACAAGTTCTTCATCAGTAACAATCGACTCCAAAGGATAAACGTCAAATATATTGTCAGACTGGAAGAGAGACGAACCATTCAGATCATCATTATTATTATTATACTATATAAATGTCATGACTGCGCATATAAATTGTGTATAATGGAAGTAATTATTAGCATGAAAGTTAACTCTTATGCCTTGTATTTGGCACTTCTTAAGATGTACTACTAAAAATTCTCATTTTATACTAAAAATTTTATTTACATTCTCTATTTACTCTTTTTTGAAAAATAAAATTATTATTATTATTATTGAGGTCCCGGTAACTCTCTGGTATCGATGTCGGACCCTGGACGGTGAGGCACTGGATTGGGTTGGGCTGGCCACTCATCCTGTCAATGCTCGAATTCGAGTGACCCTCGAGGCTCTAGCAACCTCGCACAGTGAGGAAACGAGTTTCTAGGCTGTTACCTTTTTTATTATTACTATTATCTAGGCCAATTTTCGCGCACAATGGGCGGTAGAATCTAATCAGGGTTAAACGATGATGATACCCATGAACTACATCGTTGTATTCTTTCGTAAGTGCCATTTGTTTACGAGGTCAGCCAGTCGAATGATGTTTCCTCATTCTACCATTAGGGAAGATGGCGCTAAATTGGGTTGGAGCTAATGAGGCGTGAAAGACCCTTGCCTCTCTCCCCTTGAAGAAAATTATCATTAACTTTTTTTAGGTACTTCAAAGCGTGCACGCTCGCTAAAGGCTTAAACATACAGAATCTGTATTTAATAATGAAATACACTCATCTATGAAAACTGTATAGGCCCTATATTTTTAAATTAAATAAATACCCTTAAAAAATGTAATAATGACATTTAGTCGAAGGAACATTCCCTAGCGGAGTTTTTTAGGCGTTACATTAAGTTGGGTTAAGTTATTAGAGTATTGATGAAAATTGGTGTCAATGATGCGTCTACAAATCCCTTTTAAAAACCATCGAAGAAGAGGGAACTTCATTGAGAAGATCCGTATAGTAATACTAATAATCAATTATTAGAGAGAATTACAATGAGCAAAGATTAATTTTAATACGAAGACTGAAGTAAAACATGCAGTACAGAAGAGGTTTCGTGATCGCGTTTCTTGGCCACGTCCCGATCACGTATCTTACCACTGCACCATCCGAGAAACCCAAAAATTCCTTTTGAAGTACGGTTTTTTAGCGTATTTCGTAAATTATTTGAGGTAGCTACTGCATTTTCTGAAAAGCACACAAAACGAGTTTCGCTCAAAAGCTGCATTTGAACGGAATTTTTTTTTGTTTTCCTGGATGGTATAGTGCTAAAAACGTGATCGGATTTGTAGCCCAGTTTTAGCATTTCATAATGAAATATATATATATATTGAAAGTCTTCTGAACCTCCTGAATCCTAATGAGAGTCGCTAAAGAGCGATAAAGGAAGCGACCAACCTCTCTATTGCACGGGGGCAAAATGTGGCTATAGCTATTTTCGCTCTTCGAGTTTTCGGGCACTTCCCCTACTGGCACCGTTTCAAGGGCATCGTTCAAAGCTTCGGACATATCTTCAATATTAAACTTTAATAGAGAAAAAAGTTTCTTCATAAAATAATCAAAATATTCGCTATAAACGATTCAAATGTTAAATATTTACACGCATTATACAAAAAATCAACTCTCCAAAAACTTCAAATTAAGCTACAGTTTATTACTGCTTTTCGTTTATTGGTACGATTAAAAGTTTCGTAAATCGCATACTACTATACTAACTTGCTGCCTCCTCTCCCATAAAAAGCACTTTCAACTGTCCTACTCCCACTTCATGTTGAAATTTAATGTCAGAATATAATTAGATATCTACATGAAAAAGAAAAGAATTTCAAAGGTGCTTCCGGCTTTTGTTTAATGTTTTAAATTTTCTATATTATTATTATTAGTATTATCATTATATATATGCGTCTCGGTGGTGGTGTGGTTAGCATCGCTAACTACAAATCCATCGACCCCGGTTCGATTCCCAGCGACGGCAGACGGGGCACAGTTCATCCTATTGGTTGGTAGACAAATGGGTACCCCGTGCAGCCTAGTGGTTAAGACGCCGAGCTGCCGATCGGGAGACGGAGGGATCGAGTCCGGGCGAGGATTGTAATTTCTGACCATCAATGGTGGGTCATGGTTGGAAATCTGCGTTAAACTGTAGATCTAAATTGGACCAACAAGTTTCACCATGGTCAGAATGAACAAATTGGGCGGAAGCAAAATCAAGGCTACCAAAGTACATTTTAGTGCTCATTGGTAGAATTTCCTACCAACAAAATTCTTTGTCATTATTGCATCACTTTTTCCTTGTATTTACATGATCTTCGGTACAAGTCATTGATATAACAATCTAAAAGATTGAGTCATATCAATGACTCATACTAAATATGTGAATACAAGAAAAAGTGATGCAATAATGACAAACAATTTTGTTAGTATGAAATTCTACCAATGAGCACTAATGGGTTAACCTTCGTGAAATAAGGAATCATCGCACAAAACACTTGAAAGTGTTGAAAGGTTCGAAGTGAGCCAGTATGCAGCAGTACACCATATTGTCACTTTTTTTACTAATTTTACTGCGTTCCAGACATTCATTTCAGAGTATATACAGTAAACAGGCATGGAGTAAAACAGTAACTAAATTACAAGAAGTCGAGAATACACTATAAAAACTGAAGACATTACAATTGTTTTGGCTAATCGATAATCTATGCTTCAAGTACAGCAAATAGCACTATAAATTTTGATCATTCAAAACCATTGACAGATGGGTTATGAAGAAGCCAAGACTCGAAGAGAAACTAAATGCAGTGGATAAGCGTACAGCTTCAAGCAATTTAAAATATACAACTTATTTTGACACTAAGGAAGTTTTTTCCTTAATGTCTAATTTCCTACTTGGAACTTTTCTATAGCTCATTTTTTTAGGTACCTAAAAATTGTTATATTTTCTGATGAATACCCATACTGGCACTTTTTTTTGGCACTCTGCTTTCAATACGTAAAGCTCTGGACAATGAGTTAAAATTTGGAAAAGTTAATGGCATGAAGACATTTTTTTCGTTAGATTTGTTACATTCTGTACAATGGCAAAGAGAAGAGGAGCAGAGAAATCATGTAAGCAATTACAAAAACCTTTCAATTATATCTGATAAACATTCAAAAGTAAATAAAAGAAGAAAGATTACAGATAAATTTTTTTACTTTTTTTTAATTTGCTTAAATAACTATTAAGTTTCTTTATGATGTATCGTTTCAGATAAAAAGTTCACCTGAAAATTCAAAATTTCTAAAAAGTACAAAAACTTACTAATTGGTAATTAATGATTGTTTCTGAAATTTTATTACTATGACCAAAAAAAAAAAACTCTAATTAGCAAATTTTTAGGACATTTTACAAATTTTATGCTGCTAGGTGAACTTTTTCCAAATCTCTACATTTCTACTCGTAAAGCTTGGGGTTTTACAATGAAAAACTTTGTCTGGAAATGTGTTAAGTTAGGTTACATTTAAGTAGTAGTAGTAGTGTGTATTTAAATATTAAACACACCACACTAAATTTTATTCAGATCTTCCAGAAAACAAGAATCCATTGGGGCATGTTGGTATTTGGGTTATGCTATAGGTTACAATAAGAGTGTGAAACTCATTTACTGAAAATTTCAGGGACTTCATGAAATCATAACTTAACCATTAGGTTAAGTTAGGTCATTATCCACTTTTTGTCAATTTTGTATCATGGTTAAATTATGTTAATTTACTGAAAATTTCAGGGATTTCATGAAATCACTAGTTTCACAATGTTACTGCAACATATATACCCCAAATATCAAGATAAATGTTTTTCACATGAGAAGTAAGTCATGAAGTAGTAAAGATGAAACCTTTCTAATTCATAAAAATGTAAACTTAATGGATTAAGAAACAAATCCAAACCTCATCATCTTTTCTCTTCCTAACGAGTGACCGTGCCTTCCTACCACCAAAACTTTCATTCAGCATCCACTTTCTCTCCTTGAAGGTTTTCTGAGCACTAACAATTGACTCATTAACTGAAGTCCCAGGATTTACTTCAGGGTGAACTAAAAATGAACTCATCTCAATGAGTCGCATTTTATCTGCAATTAAAAGTAACTTATTAAATGTTTTCATTAATGATTTGGGGCATTAGAGGGAAGTGGTCATGGATAAGAATTCAGTGAATCAGTACGGTACAGGGAAAACTGAAATGACCAAGATGACTTTGATAAACTTGTGACTGCCAGCACCAACTCCACAATGTGAGGCAGGACCACTGTCCCACTGCAGTTTCAAGCATATTTTCAAATATATATTTAAGTCACCTGGGAATAAAACCACAATAAGAGAATAAATAAGTGGATTTATGACAAATGCAACAAGTTTTTGGTCTATACTAAGGTCTTCCTCAGGTGTGAAGACCTTACAATAAGAGGAAATATTGTGCTTCAAATGAATCCATTTCTCATTATTCCCTTAATGCAACTCCTAATTAAGAATATTTACCTAACATTTAAGTTTCCCACTTACTTGTTCCATTCTCGAGAACTCCAAGGAATAATCTCTCTTTGTAATCATTGGCAACATCTTCCCCAAAATTTTTCCCAACATATGACAAATGAGGGCTTGACATTTTCAACATCCTCTCCTTTCTTCTGCGAACATACTTCTCTGACGCATTTTTATACAATCTTCCTTTGATGCTCTCATTCCTCTTAACAATTCCATTTGAAAACTGCACTAATAAAATGCAAAAAAAAAAATTGAAAATTAAGAGTTACCAAAATGACAGAATAAATATATTGCCAAACAGTGAATAACAACCAATGGTGAAAGTGAGATATGGATTACAGACTAGATATTCAGCCCTGTATTAATTTTTAGATTTTAGTTTATCACACACAAATAATTGCAGGTCTTTTTTGTATTGCTACATCATGAGGAAGCAGTGGGCCAGCCACCCCTTTTTTAATTGGCTCTGGCTAAAGTAGCTTAAATTTAGGTCCCAACCCCTCACTTCCTTGGGGAATATGGAGCAGGGATGTTAACTTTTTTTTTATCTAGCTATAGAGTATCAGGAATTGTAATTATAAAGCCTAAATCCCACAGTTTCAGTATTTCAATAATAAACCTTTTAACTTCAATTTTTCTGAGTTATGAACTACAATAATTTGTCGAATTATGTTGTTTGCTGACTGTCACCACTATTTCATCATCATTATTATTATTATTGTTGTTGTTGTTTTAAACTTTTAGGAATGATGCATTTAATTAGAAATGAACTATTATAATTACTGCATAAAATGAAAGGTTTTCCAAGACATAGCTAGTAACTAATAATAATTAATTGTGAAAACAAGATAAGCTTCATTGTAGTTTAAGTAAATTTGTTGCAATGAAAATTTAGCTTTTTCATTTGCCTCTGCAAATGTAAGTATAGGATCAAGTTGGTTATTACATATCCAGAAAGCTTTGGAGCAATACTCAATGTATGGAATTCAAACTATGAGCATTGCTTCATGGTTTTCTAGTTAAAATAGCCTATCATCTTTAAGTTAATTTAAGGCCTTGGCTACCATATACCAAGACAAAATTTTAACTAAACATAAGACAAAAAATCCACTCAATCCAAAAACATGTATATGTATACACATGTACATGTATATCATATATAATATCCATATATGATGCACACCCACAAGGAAAAATAAAAATAAATTCCAAGGACTTTTGTGTATCCAACATTATACTGCTAAATACATGAAAAGATTTAGAATCATTTCATTTTTCCTTGTGGTTTGCATTACTGTATTTACTTCACCTATTCAATTGTGAAATTTATTTTATATATATATATATATATGAAAATTATTTCACGAAAGTAACACGTGAAAAATATTTATGATGAATAAAACCACAAAGGAAAGGAAACACAGAATGGTGCTCAAGCGCTTTCATCTAATGACATCCTCAGGAATCAGTGTTCCTGAGGATGTCATTAGACAAAAGCGCTTGAGCACCATTCTGTGTTTCCTTTCCTTCGTGGTTTTATTCATCATATATATATATATAGATATATATATATACCGGGTGTACATAAAGTCAGGATCTATTTTTGTGAAGCACTTGGAAATTATATGGAATTCAATCATAAAATGATAAAGTGGTAACATTTATTAAATAATTAAGAGTAGGATTCGACGTGACGCCCATCAGTATCCCTGCACAGCTCAAATCATTCCGCAGCATTTCTAAACACATTCTGGAGCATTTGCGGGTTATGTTATCTGCAGCAGTTCGTATACGTAAATTTTCAAGACTCGTAATCTTCATCTGATAGACGTGCGATTTGATAAAGCCCCATGCAAAGAAATCTAAAGGGGTTAAATCTGGTGATCTCGCTGGCCAAGGTCTGTTGCTTCCGCGTCCGATCCAGCGATTTGGAAAACATCCATTTAGATAATCCTGAACAATTTTGGCATAGTGACAAGGAGCACCATCATGTTGATAGACGACGGGGATAGGATTGTTAGTACCGTCGTCTATCAACATGATGGTGCTCCTTGTCACTATGCCAAAATTGTTCAGGATTATCTAAATGGACGTTTTCCAAATTGCTGGATCGGACGCGGAAGCAACAGACCTTGGCCAGCGAGATCACCAGATTTAACCCCTTTAGATTTCTTTGCATGGGGCTTTATCAAATCGCACGTCTATCAGACAAAGATTACGAGTCTTGAAAACTTACGTATACGAACTGCTGCAGATAACAACCCCGCAAATGCTCCAGAATGTGTTTAGAAATGCTGCGGAACAATTTGAGCTGTGCAAGGATACTGATGGGCGTCACGTTGAATCCTACTCTTAATTATTTAATAAATGTTACCATCATCATTTTATGATTGAATTCCATATAATTTCCAAGTGCTTCACAAAAATAGATCTTGACTTTATGTACAACCTGTATATATGTATATATATGAAAATTATTTCATGAAAGTAACACGTGAAAAATATTTATGATGAATAAAACCACGAAGGAAAGGAAACAGAATGATGCTCAAGCGCTTTCGTCTAATGACATCCTCAGGAACACTGAAGTGAAGTACATAGAGTTACAGCCTATATATAGGTTACAGAAAAAAAAATAAAAAATAAAAAATAAAAAAAAAATTAAACATTAAAGGATTGTGGGAGGAGCATACAAATTTGTAAGGAAAAACTACCAATTTTTTAGCACTTTGCTCGAATCCAACACAAGATCAAATGAATTGTTTCCAACCAATGTTATAGTTAATTAAAAAAAAAAAAAAAAATTGAAAAATAAAACTTATAAGAGGAGCATACAAATTTATACTGGAAATCTGCCCAGGTTTTAGCACACTGCCCTTCTTGTCTAAGTTCGATATATATAAAAATAAATTGAAAAATAAAAGTTAATAGAGTAGCATATAAGTTTACCAAAGGTTTAGCGTTCTACCTTTCTTATCTAAATCCATTCTGAAGGAATTAAAAAAAACAGGATCGAGTTGAAAAAGACTTTTGCTTATGTTAAAGTTATTTGTAAGTTGGATAATGGCAGACTCAAGAATATTTCTATTAACAATGTTGCTAGAGTGAAACAAAACTGAAGCATTATTCCAATCAATACAGTGGGATAACTCTGACAAATGGACAAAAAGGGCACTGAACAACTGTCCTGTTCTAATAGAATATTGATGCTGTTTTATACATGTGTGCAAATCCTTTCCTGTCTGACCTATGTAAAAGAAATCACATTGTTTACAACCAATTTTATAGATAATGCCTGAATTATTGGTAGGGCTATTTTTTACTGATATTTTCACAACTGTAACATATATATATATATATATATATATATATATATATATATATATATATATATAAATATCCCCGCAAGGGGGTTCTAAGCTCATGCTCTTGAGTGTCTTTGGCTCGTTTGTACCTGCTTGTTCCTGGAGGTTTCACTGCACCTCCCGGCCCTAGCACCCAAAGATGATGGGGCTCGACCCTGCAGTCCTTGTCATCCTTGGTCTTTTTCCACTTCGACTGTCCCCTCCACCCTTTCTTTTTCCTCTGTCTTTCCTCTCACTTTTTCTTTGTTTTTCCGCTGAGATATGCCCTTTTAAATAGAGGCGAATCGGTTCTTCCCAAACTTAAAAAAAAATAAAAAATATATAATATATATATATATATATATATATGCTGCAAACCCACAAGGAAAAAGAAAAACGATTGAGAGTTGTCAGTCCTGAATTTTTAGATTCCGAGTTATGCAATATCATGAATATTGGTACTAAATTATGTTATCCTATTTCATTTTTAGATAACTGTCTTAAGAAAGCCAAGAATAGGTATTATAATAATGTAATTGTAAAGGAATTTCAGCGTAAAAATATCCTTAGCCTACCTTACCATGTTAATTTTCAATACTTAAAAACAGAGATATAATAGAACGAAATATTCTAGAATGTGCATTTATTCATTTTAAAAACAATTTCAATAACAGCTCGGGGACTTATAAAATTGACGATATCATGTTAAAATTTCTTTTGCCTCTCATTAACCCTTGTTAAGTATGTGCTAATTGTTTTGTTTTTCCTGTACGTTGTATATATATATGGGCTTCTCGCCTTTTAACTTCATTCCCTGACGAGGTGTAGCTTTGAATACACGAAAGGCCTTGGAATCGTTTTTCTTTTTCCTTGTGGGTTTGCAGCATTCATTCATTTCACGTGTTTTATTGTGAAATTCATCCCATATATATATATATATATATATATATATATATATAGGCTGTAACTCTTTATGTAGTTCAGTGTTCCTGAGGATGTCATTAGATGAAAGCGCTTGAGTACCATTCTGTGTTTCCTTTCCTTTGTGGTTTTATTCATCATATATATATATATACATACAGGGTGTCCGAGAATTATCTGTACAATTTTTGGCTGTTATTAAAAGTCAACCATGAAGTGTAGAAATTCCAGTGTTGTCCCATTTTACAGAGAATCCCATTAAGTTTTTTCTGATACCACGTTTTGACAAGTTTTTTAGAAATGTACTCGGGTGACAGACATTGATGATTTAAAAGCAAGAATCACAGCTGCGATTGAGCGAATTGATGTGGATATGCTGCAGCATACATGGCAACATTTGGATTATCGATTGGATGTTTTGCGAATCACTAATGGTGCACATATCAAATGTTTGTAACGTTACTTTAATAAAAGAAACTTGAAAATACAGATTCTAAATAATCTTGTTTAAGAATTTTACGTGTGTTATCAAGAATTTTATTAAAAGATGAAATTGTACAGATAATTCTCGGACACCCTGTATATATATATATATATATAATGAAAATTATTTCATGAAAATAACATGTCAATAATATTTATGATGAAAATAACTATGAAGGAAAAAGAAAACAGAATGGTGCTCAAGCGCTTTTGTCTAATGAAAGCATTTAGTGTTCCTGAAGATGTATAACTTTTCTGTTATAGCCCCACATTTGATGATTGGTTAGGTTAAGTCAATATTTTCATTAGTTTTAACAAAAATATTATGACTAAACCTAACCAATCATCAATATATATATATATATATATATATATATATATATACACACACAAGCTCAGAATGGTCCCCTGAGAAACTTATATGTTAAACACAGACCGTGCATGGAACAAGGAACTCTTCTGGGAAAATTAAATCCACTATAGTCCGAATAAGTAATGGTAAATGACAAATACCACAGTTTTTCTTTTTCATGATGCAAGCCCGATGTAGGCAATGGGTCTCTCGCAAAGAGGTCCCATAAATATAGCTTCCCTCACCAGCTATCTGCAAAGCAGACAGGATCCAGCTTTGGGACATGGATCTAGGGTTTAAAGCAGCCTAGCCCTGCTACATTTAGAACCTCAATATAAGCAAAAGACTCGTTGCATTCACGTCGGATTGAATACATCACAGAAAAAGGGGTAACTATTGTATTTTTAGCCAAAAAAAAAACCAAAACTTATACCTCAACCGGGACATTGAGCGTCCACTTTTCAAGGCACATAACACATCCGTTTAATATACACAAACTCAGAATGGTCCCCTGAGAAACTTATATGTTAAACACAGACCATGGATGGAACAAGGAACTCTTCTGGGAAAATTAAATCCACTATAGTCCGAATAAGTAATGGTAAATGACAAATACCACAGTTTTTCTTTTTCATGATGCAAGCCCGACGTGGGCAACGGGTCTCTCGCAAAGAGGTCCCATAAATATAGCTTCCCTCACCAGCTATCTGCAAAGCAGGCAGGATCCAGCTTTGGGACATGGATCTAGGGTTTAAAGCAGCCTAGCCCTGCTACATTTAGAACCTCATGAAAAAGAAAAACTGTGGTATTTGTCATTTACCATTACTTATTCGGACTATAGTGGATTTAATTTTCTCGGAAGAGTTCCTTGTTCCATGCACGGTCTGTGTTTAACATATAAGTTTCTCAGGGGACCATTCTGAGTTTGTGTATATTAAACGGACGTGTTATGTGCCTTGAAAAATGGACGCTCAATGTCCCGGTTGAGGTTTAAGTTTTAGTTTTTTTTTGGCTAAAAATACAATAGTTACCCCTTTTTCTGTGATGTATTCAATCCGACGTGAATGCAACAAGTCTTTTGCTTATATTGAGGTTCTAAATGTAGCAGGGCTAGGCTGCTTTAAACCCTAGATCCATGTCCCAAAGCTGGATCCTGTCTGCTTTGCAGATAGCTGGTGAGGGAAGCTATATTTATGGGACCTCTTTGCGAGAGACCTGTTGCCCACGTCGGGCTTGCATCATGAAAAAGAAAAACTGTGGTATTTGTCATTTACCATTACTTATTCGGACTATAGTGGATTTAATTTTCCCAGAAGAGTTCCTTGTTCCATGCACGGTCTGTGTTTAACATATATATATATATATAAATATATATATATATATATGATGAATAAAACCACGAAGGTAAAAGAAACACAAAGTGGTGCTCAAGCGCTTTCATCTAATGACATCCTCAGGAACACTGAGGTGTTTTATTCATCATAAATATTTTTCACGTGTCACTTTCGTGAAATAATTTTAATTATATATATATATATATTAGTGTGTCCCAATTTTTTTTGTTCCTGAAGTTTGTCATGCACACCCCCCTAATTTCTTCCACTCGTGAAAACATGCCAGCAAGATGAATTTCATTCGTGTTCTTTAATTTTAAGGGTTCCCTCAAACCATGTGTTACTATTGCTGAACGGCTACTCTCTACCTTATACTAATTGTAGCATATTTCTTTTCAGGTTATGGATACAAGAAAGCAGGAGACTGTGTGGTTGGTGGGGGTGTTGCGAAATGAACCCCTGGAAACGCTGTGTCAACTCCCGACAGTGGGAGATGTTCTTCGACGTCTGTTGTTCTTCACTCGGAAGAAAAAAACGTCCACGGCGGAAGCTGCCAATGTGGTAGCTGATGAGGTTATGGCGGTGTGGGCTCGGGCATCTATTCCGACCTCCCACAAGCCCAAGTGCGTCGAGAGGATCAAGGCCCTCTCCACGGACTACGAGAAGGTTGCCAGAAACCGAAACCGTGGGGGAGAGAAGCAACTGGAGCGGGAAAAGGGATTCCAAGCCAACCTGAATACACTGTTCGAAACAGCTCATGCCAACGCCATGAAACTCATCAAAGTCCCTGAAGATCGAGACTTTCTGAATGACCAGCAAACCGTGCGGAAGATGTACATCGGAGGAGAGGACCTGGAGTTTGCTCGCAGGGCAGCGGAGCGGGAGAAATGCCGAGCAGCTGAAGAGAAGAGGAAGAAGAAAAGCCGCAAAGAGATGGACTCACTGCAAGCAAAAGGAACAGTGAAAAGTGGGTCTTCTTCTTCTTCGGAGTCCATGGCCGAAGCATCCAATGATGATGTCCAATATTCCTCTCCTGGTCCTTCGGCTCCTCGATCCGCTCCCAAGGATGGCCAAGTGTCGGCAAGGAGGATCATCCAATATCCCAATTTTGCTGCAGCCCTGGATCGAACTGGAACCTCAGTACGCCAAGCGATGCACATTGTGGCTCCAGCACTCGCTGCCGCGGGAGTTGAGTTATCCTCAGTCACCTTGTCCAAATCAAGTCTTCACCGTTCACGGCAGAAGTCCAGGAAGAACTTGGCAGCCGGAATCAAGACCGAGTTCAATCCTGATATGCCGCTTGTCATCCACTTTGATGGCAAACTCCTCCCTGATTCGGATGGAGGGAAATCGGATCGCATACCAGTGCTGGTCAGCGGGAAGAATCTTGAGAAGTTGTTGGCGATCCCAAAAGTCCCTGACAGCATGGGACAGCGGATGGCTGGAGCTGTTCTGAAGGTGCTGGACGATTGGCCGCAAGTTCAACCATGGATTGCCGGTCTCTGCTTCGACACAACAGCGGCACTCGTACGATTATCCAGGACCAAATGGACCGCCGCGTTCTTTTCCTGGCTTGCAGACACCACATGATGGAATTGGTAATCACCTCAGTCTTTGACCTGTTCTTCAGGTCTTCTGGCCCCGAAATTGTGCTGTTCGCTCGCTTCAAATCCCAATGGGAGTTCATCGACCAGAAGCAGGCTTCTCCTTTCAATGGCGATGGCCCAAGCGACATCCTTTCGGAATGGGTGGCGTTGAAAAAAGAGCAGATTGTCCACTTCATTGAAGACCAGCTTGAAGTTGGCCACCCAAGAGACGATTATCGGGAGTTCCTGATCCTGTCTGGTCTTCCTCGATGGTCATGGCAAACGAGATCTCCGGTACAATCGTCCTGGAGCATACCACCGGGCCAGGTGGATGGCCAAAGGCATTTACTGTCTTAAGATGTTCATCTTCCGAAGCCAATTCCACCTGACCGCTCACGAGGTCCAGTCACTACGCAGGATAAATGTCTTTGCCATCACCATCTACCTCCAGAGGTGGTTCGAGGCTCCATTGATGGTGGACGCGCCCGTCAATGACCTGGAGCTGTTGGAGGACCTAGAGCGGTACAAGGCGGTGGATCATGATGTAGGTACCGCCGCATTGACAAAATTCCGGGGCCACCTCTGGTACCTAAGCAAAGATTTAGCCAGACTCGCTATGTTCTCCTCCAAAACCACCGATGCAGAGAAGACGGCCATGCTCCAAAACCTGCACAAGACCGAAAACCCAAAAGATCTGCGTCGGCTGGAGGGAAAGAGTGTCTTGACCGTGAGACGGTCGGATTTGAGCACCTTGGTCACGAAAAGGACTCAAAACCTTTTTCATTGCCTGAAGCTGCCGGTTCCAAAAAACCTCAAAGATCTCAAAGGATGTGCACCATCGTTGAAGTCTGTGAACGACGCGGCAGAATGGGCGGTGAAACTGGCGGAAGATTTCAACGAGGGCCTGATAAAAAATGAGGAGGAATGGCAGCTTGTGTACCAAGTCGTCGAATACCACTGCCAGCAGTTCCCCTTAGCAGACAAAAAGATCCTCTGTCCCCCGAAATGAAATGTGCCATTAGGAAGAATTTCCATTTCCTTTAATTTAGTCATTAGAAAGAATTTACATTTCATTCTTCCATTCTAGAATGATTAATGCTGAGCATTTACGTTTGTTCATATAGGGTTGAATAAACAAGGTCAATGAGGGGACCCTTCCCCTCCTAATAGGCCAATGAAATTTCGCCCATTTTTTCCTTTCTTCAAGTGTAATTAATTAAAGGGGTGTGCGATTTGATTCTTGCAAATTTTTATTTTCACATGTGAGGCTGGGACACCCTAATATATATATATATATATATATATATATATAATATATATATATATATATATATATATAATGACAAAAGCATTTTCTTTCTTAATATATAACTATTAACTGTAAATAATAATGTGTGATAAATATAACTGAAATATAAAATGGTTATATTTTTCATTATGTTTTCAATAATTTCATATTTTTCATCACTGCTGCCAGATGCACAATAATATAGTAGATTATTTAATTTATACTATACTGCTTTCTCGTAAGACCAGCAAGTTTTGAATTATTTTTAGTATACCTATTTTGATACAACAAAAAGAATAAGATATTTGATAATTTGCTAAGTTTTAAATTTAAATAATTAGGATAAATAATAAGGTGTGTGTTACTAGTAGGCTTAGAAGAGAATTTAAATCAGAAAAAACAGCAAAAAACGAAGCTAGAAGTACCATATATTAAATTTTCAGACTTAAATTGTCTTAATAGAAAATTTAACAATTTCCATATTTTTTGGGAACACACTCATTCGATGCTGGAAAGAAAAAAGGCAAAGTTGATTGGACCTAGTTCTGCTAAATTTTAGAGAAATCTAACTTTTAGTGTGTTTTTTTGTTTAAAAGAAAATCATTATAAATGTTAAATTGGTAAAACTTTACACGACACCTACATTGCCATGAAACATGCTACAGTCACAAAACATATCAATCAATAGAGCAGAAAAAATGGTGCAAGCAGCTATGTTATCATTTTGAAAATATTAGAAAATAACAGTTATGACACTATGAAGATGTTACTAGGCCTATCATAGCTTACACAATTTGGATCTTTTCTGTTTCATGTACTGTTTCCAATTTTGTTGAAAATAAGATATTTAATGCAAGTTAACTGAATGCCTGGTTAGGTCAACTGTACACCCTTGATGATTGGTTCAGTTAAGTCATGATATTTTTGTTAGTTTTAACAAAAATATCACAACTTAACCTAACCAATCATCAAGGGTGTACAGTTGACCTAACCAGGCATTCAGTTAACCTACATTAAATATCTTATTTTCAGCAAAATCAGAAACTACATGAAATGGAAAAAAAACAAATTGTGAAGCTATGATAGGCCTAGTAACATCTTCATAGTGTCATAACTGTTATTTTCTAATATTTTCAAAATGATAACATAGCTGCTTGCACCATTTTTTCTGCTCTATCAATTGATATATGTCTCATTACTGTAGCATGTTTCATGGCTGGCAAAAACAACACTTTAAATCACTCAACAGTAACTTATGTTCAACACAAAATTTAAATAGCTCCTTATCCTTAGAGCGAAACTTATCAAAAAACTAACTGATATGTCATAACAATCCATCTTTACGCCTCAACAACAAAACACAAACTGACCAGATCTGACCTAATGGAGTAATTGAACAGTGCGACAACTAAGGGTTTGCCAAATGTCACTAGATATACCAATAATTACTAAAAATATTGGCAGATGTCACTAGATATATCTCAAACTGTTGCTAAATGTCACTAAAAATGACTGTTTCAAAGTATAACTTTATTATTTTTCTAATATTTTCAAAATGATACATAGCTACTTGCATTATTTTTTCTTCTCTATCAATTGGTATATGTTTCGTTACTGTAGCATATTTCATGGCAATGTGAGTGTCTTGTAAAGTTTTACCATTAAATTTAACCCTTTATTGCACATGACTCTTCCCACAACTGAATAAAATTGTCTGGCATTAACTAGAATAAAATAATAAAGTACACGCAAAAACTTGAAATATGAAGTTTTTTATCAACAAAATGTGATTAAAATGTTAATTAATTATCCAGTATCTAGCTGGATCATACTTGATATCCAGTATCTAGCCAGATACTGAAGAAGTGGCTGGATTGTGATCCAGTATCCAGTGCATCCATTATAATATATATATATAATATATATATAATATATATATATAATATATATATATACTATATACAAAACAATGAAAACATCATGACTAAACCCAACCAATTTTTGTCAAGGGCAATTGGCATTGTGGGGCTTATTAAAATTGCAGGGGTATAATGGAAAAGTAGGTACTAAACGCGCTTGAGCACCATTCTGAGTTTTCTTTTTCCTTCATGGTTATTTTCAGCATATTATATATATATAGTGCTTAATTTGTAAATGAAAAAGAAGTGGAACGCAGGTGAAGCCCTCACAGTTAGGGGCTCTGGGGAAGCCCTGTAAGCTCCCCCAGTGGGGTCCAGGGTGGCACCCCGGAAACCAACGCATTTTAAGCACTTTTTCTGCAAAAACTGCGCAACATGCAAATGAAAGTTCTTCGAATACAGTATTATTTTAAAGAAAAAGTTAGACTGTGATTGCAACATCTAAGTGAAATGTTATTTCATCTAAGTGAAACAAAATATTATATGTATTTGAAACAAAATAAAATTGCTTTACTTACATGCTATTGCTATATATAGGAAGTTGATAAAATAATCACATTAATTTCCACACACACTCCAAACTTCTTTCTGCTTGATCGACTAGTTTTCGCTTTCTACTGTCTGTATTTCGTTGGATTTTAAATTACGAAATTATGTTGCTGACCTTTTTATTAAAATAAAAACTTTTTTTTTAATTAGGTTTTAAAATAAAAGTACCGGAACAGCATTCTGGAGCGTTCCGTCACAAATTAAGCACTGTATATATATATATATACTTATAAACATGTACCACACATTTGCCAGGTACCATCATAAGGCCTACTACATTTAAATACCATCTTTAAATTTTTAGAATGCACTTGCCAGCTAGTATATTTAATTAGCCACTGGGAAAGTAGGTTTATATAGCCAAATAATTTTTACACAATGACATATACTGTACCAGTATTTAAAACTTGCCTAGACATGGTTCTGCCTTGTCAGCATCTCTTGTAATGACATCTTCAATTACGAACTTTCTCTTACTGACTTTTTCTTCTGATTTAAATGGGGAGAAGTTCCCCATTAATGTTTCACTGTTCATATTTGTCCTGAAGTAAAGGTGACAATTTGAGATAAACTGTGTCTATCAAATATATATTACTAAAACATTCATTTATTTTAGGACTATTGTACACCATACCAGTACCTTTTCCTTTGTTTGAATAAAGAAGTGAATAAAATTTTGCAGTTTTGTTTCAATACAAAAGCCTCTTCCTTCTTTTAGGGTTAAAAATCTTTGATTAAATTTTATGTTTCAATTTTTTTTATTTTACCATACCAGTACTTTATTTGAAAATACAGTACAGCTAAACCATGGATACAAAATGGCAAAAACTGATCAAAGGAATAAAGGTCTTAAGTTAAATGTAGATTCACTCCATTAAACTATGTAAAATTCCTAAAAAATTCTTAGATTAGAAACAACTACATCTACCCCTCTTGTTTTTGAGCTGGGTCTAAAAGTGTGAATATTTAGCAATAATTATTTGTTTTTACACCATCTGTTTTTATGATGAGAAACTTTTCATTTTGAGGTGTTTTGTACAAATCTGCCATCCATTTCCTGTGCAAATGCGTAGTTTTCAAGCTATTATCATCTCTAAAACTACACATTTGCACAGATGGCAGTTTCGTACAAAACACCTCAAAATTAACCAGAAAAGTTTGCTTTCATCATTTTCATTTAAACTAACAAAAATATCATGACTTAACCTAACCAATCATCAAGGGTGTATAGTTGACCTAACCAGGCATTCAGTTGACCTAACAGGTTAATATTGGTTATTTCACCTAAATATCTTCTGATCTTTTCGTATTAGGCACTCACTGTCACATTTCGGGCAAGTTAAGGATGAGAGAGTAATGCTGTAATTGCTAAAAACATCCAATGCTTTCTCTTCATCTAGGGCACATGACGAATCAAGTTCTCAAAGTCAAAATCACACGTCATAATTCTATCACGAACACCATAGTACTGCGAGGTATTGAAAAACTCATGATCTTCACTTGCCCCACAAACACCTTTAAATGGGAGACCCAAAATGGGTGCACACACATTTCTACATTACTGTACAGTCTTTACAGCCACACCTACACTTTTCCTCCTAGGTATATATATTGTAATGTATATGGTTGTAAATTGTGACTTGGTCCGCAATTGATATGGACCGCAACTTATTTTTGGTTGGCAAAGTACTAGTATTGATGGATACTGTAATGAAATTGACTGGATTCTTTAGATCTGATATATTTGCATGTCAGTTATAAATAGATATAGAGTGTAACATATTTGTGGATAGTAGCCTATTATGACTTTGATCCTCTGGATCCAGAGATTCTATCTTTAGTTTTAAATGACAATTAATTAGTTTTATAAAAATTGGTTGTTGCCAATGTACAGGCAGTTTTTACATAGTGGAGCCACCTCGATGGGCCAAAGTGGCCCCTAGTGTGCCCACTATAAAAATATCTTATGTTCTTAACCCAACCAACTAATTAAGTCACAGAGTAGCGAAAAAATAGCCTAATCAGGAAAAATATTTTATGAAAAAAGTATATTATAACCAAAATAGGAAATATATTTTATTAAAAAAAGTACCGTACATTTCAACAAACTTGCACAACATAAGATATATATTTTCTTAGTCAGTTTTGAATGGCAATTCGGTTAATATTAATTTTTTGACCCAGTCACACCCAGCTATAACAGCAATATATATTGAATAACCAATCAAAGCTGAATAAGAAAATATATATATTATCTTGTGCAAATTTGTATAAAATATACTTTTTAAAAAAATATATTTTCTACTTTCTAATATGTATGTATATAAATTTCGGTTGGTTTGTTTATTTGGGCTACCTTTTTTGGGCTTTTTTTGGCTACTTTTTCTTGCTTTGGCTACTTCTTTCTGTTTCTGGTTAGTGTGGTAATTTTCGTTCTACTGGTATGACGTGTCAATCTTGTGAACTTGATTTCGAAGACCTAATCCGCCTTGTTGGCCTCGATGAAGATAAAAGTTTAGATTTTTTTCCAATCACGGCATAATTCCGACATCCATGATTTGCCCTAAATGTAATACTGCCTGTATTTTAAGACAAGACTCGAAGGTGTTTAGGTGCCGTAAAAAAAATGGAAGGATGTGAAATCGTGGGTTTTACGTGCTGGGAATAGACATCCTCATTACTGGAAATATTTTGCACGATACTTGTTCCTGGCAGAACATCCTGATGATTCTACAGTTCTGCATCACTTCCTTACTGCAATTGCAGAACTATATCCTCCAAAATAAGGTGACTGGTTAGGTTAGGTGGTTAGGCTGTTAGGTTAGGTTGTGTTTAGCACGAATGCAAACTTTTCTGGTCAATTTTGAGGTGTTTTGCATGAATCTGCCATCCATTTCCTGTACAAATGCGTAGTTTTCGAGATGACGATATCTCAAAAACTACGCATTTGCACAGGAAACGGATGGCAGATTCATGCAGAGCACCTCAAAATTGACCAGAAACGTTTGCTCTCATTATAAAAAGAGACTGGGTCAAAAAACGAATAATTACTGGCAATTCAATATAGTATACTGTTTTAACTGCATGTGAGTGGGTTAAAAGACAAATATTAACCTATTTAGCTACTTAAGAAATATATCAGCCACTAATTTTAAGAATTACAAATAAATTTCAATAGACTTAGGCTTTACACAATGGGAATATAACCTTTAAAAAGGTGTTATTTTCATGCTGGTTTACATTTCACTCAAAGTATAAATCTGAAAATTCATGAAAATATAGTTATCAAAAGTATGTCTTGAAGCATAACCCACACTCAGACAATTTGATCTGGATGACCAGACTGCAAAATGTGCAAAATTCTTGCTTTCCAAATTGTGAAAGTCTCGTACTAACACACTTTAGAAACAAAAGTCTTCATTAATATCAGTTAAAAGTTTAATTTTAGTTTAAACTTATCCTACAATGTCAAGCTTGAGTAACTTGAATTAAAATTCTCACCCAATGCAATGTACTTAGGAGTGTTATAGAAAAATTCTTGTGCAGCACTATCTACTATCAAAAAAAAATCAAGCAAATTCTGCAGTCCAGTTTGGAGACAAATTATTCCAGACTACAAAATTTTTAAATTGCGATGTTCCCACTTTTAGAAAAATTCTTACTTTCCAAAACCGTGAGTCTCATTATATTTCATTAACGAAGCCACTAAGATCTATCAAGGTTATCCAAGTCATGAGCCGCCGCCTATATTTTAATAATAATAAAATCTTGCAACAAGTCAATCTCAAGTTTGCTAATTAACATACAACTACCTATTTACTACTACCAAAGTAGCCTAAATAACTTGAGCTAAGAATATGCAGTATTTACAATCTACAAACTATCTCTCTCATTCGTTATAACACGAATGAAACACTATCCTGGATAGTCAAGTTTTGGTAATTGTATAGTTTACGTTTGTTAAATCATTTAATTTGATTTCGGATTACCCAAATTTGTTAGGTTAGGTTAGTTTCAAGACTCCAATTACTATTTGGTTAATATGAGTTTTATCGCACTCAGAATATCAAAAGCAAATATAATTATAAAATATTAAAGCATAATTTTCTCATCATTTTCATATAAGTCACTATGCTCGCAGATGTGTACTTAACAAATTATGTACATTTGAATATTATGACATTTTTGCATTTTTTTTTCCCGCCCTTCCAATATTTTGATTGGTGACATCATGAGAACATGATATATGAGCTAGATTTTTTAAGTTCTTAGGCCTTTTAAGTTGCTAGTCTACTTCTGTTAGGTTTTGATAGATGTTTGTGGCGATGACATGTGAATGGTGCGAATATTATTTTGAGGATTTAATATACTCTAGGCTAGGTTAGCCAGGGTTAGGCTAGGTTAGCCAGGGTTAGGTAAGGTAAGGTTAGGTTAATTAATACCAAAATTAATTAACCTAACCTTACCTAACCCTGGCTAAACTAGCCTAACCCTGGCTAACCTAGCCTAGAGTATATTAAATCCTCAAAATAATATTCACACCATTCACATGTCATCACCACAAACATCTATCAAAACCTAACAGAAGTAGACTAGCAACTTAAAAGGCCTAAGAACTTAAAAAATCTAGCTCATATATCATGTTCTCATGACGTCACCAATCAAAATATTGGAAGGGCGGGAAAAAAAAATGCAAAAATGTCATAATATTCAAATGTACATAATTTGTTAAGTACGCATCTGCGAGCATAGTGACTTATATGAAAATGATGAGAAAATTATGCTTTAATATTTTATAATTATATTTGCTTTTGATATTCTGAGTGCGATAAAACTCATATTAACCTACTACTATTTTAAACAGCATAAGTTCTCTTTAGAAGTAAAATAAAGTGATTGAAACTAACCAACCTAACAAATCTGGGTAAACCGAAACCAAAATGAATCTGAAAATCAAATTAAATAATTTAAGAACATAAACTATACATCTACCAAAATTTTACCTTTTCCTTAATTAATTAACTGTGGTATAAACCTAAGCTACGCTAACAGCCGTACTTTAGTTTATAAATAGTCATTTACTAGTGGAAACGCAGAGAGAATTCTTTCTTTCCAAGCTTAAGCCCAGGATCCATGTGAAAGTTATCTATTTCTAGCAAACTATATTGCCGTGCATCGGTGCAACTGGACCTAATTCTTGAGCTAAAATGAATGAAGAAAGTCGAGAAGATACTTTAGTGGCTATTTCATTTGAAAAAATAACGCAGGTTAGGCAGGCCTAGCCTAGGCCTCTTATTATCTAAGTTCATTTGACTCAGGTTTAGCAAAATTGGTAGGCCCTAATTGTTTAGAATAACTCCAAACTGTTCAACTTCCATAAATTGTGCATCCGTAGATTCGCTTTTACGTCAGAGAGATGCATTTCTAATAGTCCGAGATTGTGCAAATGCCCCAAAACTATGTTATGCATGATTTCAGTTTTACGACATTTGCACAACCTCAGACTATCAGAAATGCGTTTCTGATATAAAAACGAATGACATGAATGTATAATTTATGGAAATTAACTTTCTGCAGGGTTGTACACTTGAGACAGAACAGATATCTTGTTAAATAGCCCAAGAAATGCTTCTTACGTCGTCCAAATTTATGGATATTATGCTTAATACCCCTCCATTTCCTTTCTATCCGCACACAGACCTCGTGTTAAACTGCTTATCATGAGGGTTTTCAGCGAAAAAAAAAAATTTCTTCTGATAATGGCGCCACAAAATAATAATTTCGAAAATTTCACAAACTTTGATTAATACTGTATTTATGGATTTTATTTGTCATTTACGCTCATATTGTATTTAATAACATTTCGTTAAAAACATGAAAAATCTTGTAGTAACTTTGTTTGTCATTTAAAACAGTTTGGACTTATTCTAAACACTTATCGTTAAAATTAACCTTTTCATAATTGCAGGCACTTAAGGAAACTAAAACTGACCCATGGATGACACACATTCCACTGCCAAGAGTTACCGAGATCTTGGCACAGTCAGTCGCTCTTTCATTCTCCAGTTACACATCGGAAAACCAGGAAAGACTAATTGTGCCACTCTGTGTTGCTGCATCAGATTTTCCCCAAACAGTAACTGCATTGCTGTCCCAGTTCCCTAGGTTGGTTTGAAATTTATTTACAGGAATTACTTGTGTGTGTGTGTGTGTGTGTGTGTTATATATATATATATATATATATATATATATATATATATGCATATAACTGCAATGACCGCGCAGTATATAAATGAATAGAAACGATATAAGTGTTAAGGAACGTTTCTGCACGTTCCTTAACACTTATATCGTTTCTATTCATTTATATACTGCGCGGTCATTGCAGTTATATGCGCATATTCACGATTTGCGAGGGTGCCCTCTCAGGGCATTGGTTTCTGCCCTATGTGGGGGAATTTCGATTTGTGATTGAGTGAGGTCCGTAGCATAATGGTAGAGTTCCCGGGCGGTTCGCCTCATTTTTCATTTATTCGTTATCTCTCCCCCTCGTGTGCAGAAACGTTCCTTAACACTTATATCGTTTCTATTCATATATATATATATATATATATAGTGTGTGTGTGTGTGGTTTTTCCCAACTACATATAAATACTTCAGAATGACTGACTTTAGATATTCAGACAATTCGTTTTATGATACACTACATAAAATTATATTTGCTTCTACGAACACTGTTCACTTAACTTTATGTAGTCAGTCCATAAAGATAGACTCTAAACCAGCATTATTAACAATGATTTGGTAGAATTTGACAAATATCAATTTCAAGACCACTAATTGTGATTTAGCTCTTTACAAAATTGTTCTACTTTCCTATCATGATGATTGAATATAATTGCAATGCTCTTATTTTTGAGTTGGAGACTAAATTAAGAGAGAAAAAGTTATAGAAAAAGAGAACTTATGGTACTTTCAGTTTTGAAATTTACTTTTTCTTTTAATGACCTTTGTTCCATAATTTATAAAGAAACAATTGTCTGTTCTTTCATCTCATGAGCTTTGGCATATTCACCTTTTAAGTCTGTGATCCCAAAATTTAAAAGTCAATTGTAGCTTTTGCAAATTTCCTCCTAACTTTATATCAACATGGTACATTGGTTTTGTTAAATTTTAGTGTTAGTATTATACTTCCATAACTGCAATCTATAACCTCAAATTTACAATTTCAGTGAATCAACAATCTGGGACATTTTAGCAAAATCTGTCAAGGAAGAGAAATGTTTGTCTGATGAGACACTGGTGTTAATATACAGTCACAGATCTTCCCTTCTAGAAAAACATCTTCTCGAATCCTTGCACGATTTAGGTCATAAATGTGTTCATGATTTGTCAGTGATTAAGAAGGAAATGGGTTGTAATGAAACCATTAAAATTACTCGTCGTCTCCTCGGTCACATTTGCTTCGGCAATTTTGAAAGACCAAAGAAAATTGAACTCAAATATAGATTTTTACCTTCTGTCCTTGCTTCTAATGAACAACTTTTCAACTCAGTTTTTGCGATAGTCAGTAGTTTTTTGGTGAATTGCAAGTATTCCATTGTAAGTATCAAAGTAGTTAAACTCTTCACTGAACTACTACTTAGTAAGACAAAGGGTTCTCAGTTCTGGTTCTGTGAGATAGTGGAGCTCTTAACTCTGATTTGCTCTCCTCCTTGCATTCAATGCAATGACTTACTAGCCTCAAATTCGGACCTTGATCTGCTTGTACAAAAGATCAGTTCTTGTCTTGAGAGAGACTGCTATAGAGATTCAGATGTTAGGACAATATTGTGCATGAATTGTGAATGGTTGGTTTATTGCAAATCACTCCCGGTTGTAAGAACATTATTTTTAAACATATTGTAATAGCTTTAAGTTTGAGGACCATTGTTAATGTGTAACTTAACCCTTTAAGCCCTGATTTTTTTGTAGGGTTAAGTTATGAATGCTTGTATTTGAAACGTTAGCAATTTGTACCTTCAGTCCTTAAAGGGTTAAGGAATTCTTACATGTATATTTCTTCCTTTACCAAGTAATATGTAGTAAGTTATTCATTGCTTTTCATTTCATTTCATTTGCGCGACACTTTCTAAATTCAATCTGATTTATATGTAAAAAGAAAATTAAAATTTGTAAATCACAATCATTCATTCATGATTGGTCAGTGAACTGACCAAATATATCACTGACTTGTGAAATATTCCACAAGAAAACTGGCTGTTAAATATTTGGGAAACTAATGGGCCAAGGGAGAAATTCACCATTATATCACAAACTAAAATATCCAATCACAGCCAAGCCACTGATGAAAAACTAGTATTTCTTTGTTCATAGTGGAGTGTTTAGAAGTTATTGGTTGGGAGGTTGGTAAACAGTTTTAAAATCCACAAATTATAAAGTTCTGATGCTTCTCACAAAAAATATAATAATAATAATGTTTTGGGTTGTTTAAATTTCATATCTTAGATCACCTGATGAAGAGAAGGGGGACCTACAGCTTTACATGGGATCTGAACCAGTACCCCACCAAGCGAAAAACACACTCATCGCTGAAATCTGAAGTCTGAGAGTCCAGGACCCCCAAATTAAGTCTGGCACTTTACCACTAAGCTACCCTGGTGGGTAAAAGGTTTAGAAATAATGCAATTTATACAATTCTTTTTATTAAGATTACACTATGAAAACTGAACAAATATTCTGCAAACATTAAAAGACTACAGCCACAATAATGAATGGATTTATTTGAAATACAACAAGCTTTTGGTCTCATCTAAGGTCTTCCTCAGGTATGAATAAAAGGAGATAACGAGGAGGTCAATTTATCCTTTTTACCTCACACCTGAAGTCCGGATGGAAAGTTTGTTTCTAATAAATCCCCTTCTTACTGTGGATTTATTTCCTTAGTTCAACTTCTCATAAGTGAGAGTATTAATTTGTTTTGTGAACATTACTTGAAATTTTTTAAACGGTATTTCTGTAAATAAAGCTGATAATGAGGGTAATACTTTTTTTCTCTCTTGTAATGTTTTGCTGAATAAAGACGAAGTGTGGTTTCATCAAAATATCTATTTAGTTTTCTGGAACCATATCGTTGGGTTGGGTCCTTTTTGCTATAATGTGGGTTCAGGTTTGGCATCAGACCTTTTAAGAAAAAATTTCTCATAACTTCACTATTAAGTAAAATTCTAAAATTCTTGAATGTTCAGGAAAGATTACTCTCCCTAAAATAGTTAAAATTAATGGTAAATTTTTGTTAAATTACTATTACTTGAAAAGTGTATAAAAGAATCTTCCAATGTTAACTGCTTTAAGATATCTGGCCATATTTTACGAGGATCAATCTACCTCATCAGTAGTCAGAACCAACTGAAAATCTTGCGAAGAGAAAATGTACCGTTTAAATGCAATTTGCGAATAATTACTTGGGAACTAAACTAATCTGCTTTCACTTTACAATATCATCTCAGCAAAAAATTTAAAATGAAAGCAGAAGTACAGTTTTAGAAAAAAGTTTGCCTCAAAACAATTTCTAGAAATAAAAAATTACTAATAGCTAATATTCTCTTTTTCTTTGGATATTTTATTCTTTTTGGTGACAAAATTTTATATTTTAAATTAGATCACTTTTTTTTTTTTTTAACCACCTCCGATGTTGATAGAAATCTGTCACAGTTGTAGGTACAGGATAAAATCCCAAACTGCATTTCAGCGAGTCAAATGGCTTTTAACTTGTTGGGTACTGAAGATTTGACCTTTTTTTTAGGGCTGCTAAGGGGGTCAAGTTGGACATTATAATTCATAACTCCCTTATTTTTGTAGCCGTGGAGAAAACTGAAATATCACTGGAAAGCTTTTATCCCTTTTACATTACATTACATTTGGAAAACATGAAGCTACTGAGGTTAGCCAAGTCATAAGCTATATTTTATTTTATAATACAGTAGTAGTAAAATCTTGCCAAATGCAATTTCAAGTCAGCTAATTAACATGTACAACTATTTACTACTACCAAAGTAGCCTACATAACTTAAGCTAAGAATATACAGTATTTACAATCTACAAAAATTGTGCTCTAGCACAACAACGAACACAACACAACATCACTAGTGCGCTGAACCTCTGGTCCACTCCGAAGAGGGCGATCGGTTACCTGCGTGCCGCCGACTTGCTCGATCAGGGTGGGCTGATCGGCTAAACAACAACAACAAACTATCTCTTTCATTCACAAAAGTAAAATTTTTCTTAAAATTAACTAACAGGCTACTGTTTACCATCATATAACAAGTCATTCCAAAAATCTACTACTCTATGACTGAAAAAGTATTTTTGTAGATCAAGTCTACAAGTCCATTTTCTCATTATGCCCATGAGTTATCCTATCAGCCTCTTGTGAGAAAAAGTTACGTACATCTAAATTGCCCAAAACTGAAAACATTTTGAACATTTGTATTATATCTCCCCTCATATAACGTCTCTCAAAACTAAAAATACCTAGTTCCTTTAATCTTTCCCTGTATTCCAATCTTCTTGGGTTAGGGATAAGCTTGGTTGCCCTATGTTGCACACTTTCAAGCATATCAATCTCGTGTTTAAGGTGAGGGGACCAAGCTTGAATGCAGTATTCTGAGTGAGGTCCAACATAAGAATTATATAATTTACAGATTACTTCCTTACTCTTGTAACTAACATTCCTCTTAATAATACCTAACGTTTTATTTGATTTATTTCTAGCCTCTAAGCACTGCTTAGAGAATTTTAGATCACTACCAACTATAATGCCAAGATCCCTTTCCTGTCTAACATCCTCTAACCAGTTCCCTTGCATCTCGTAACTAAAGTTTTCATTATTTTTACCAAAATGCATGACTGCATTTTTGAAGATTGAATTCTATCTGTCATTTACTAGTCCAAGTAACTAATCTATCAAGATCTTTTTGCAGTTTATAAAAAATTTCTATATTTGTAACTGGAGCAACTACTTTTGTATTATCTGCAAGTTTAGAAACTTTACTACCTACTCATTTCTCTAAATCATTTAGATATAAAATAAAGAGTGATGGACCTAAAACTGATCCCTGTGGTACCACCCTTTTCACTTTCTGCCACCCAGATTCATGGCCATTTAGAATTACTCTGTTCTCTGTCTTCTAACCACTTTTCTTCCCAATTTATAACTGACCTCAATATCCATGAGCTTTTAATTTATATAGAAGTCTCCTATGTGGAACCTTGTCAATTGCCTTACTAAAATCCAAATAAATAACATCTACACCCGATCAGTTAAACTCTAAAAAGTCTGAGAGATTAGACAAACAAAACCTTCCTGGGGACTACATTTGCTTTTTTCCATTCATCTGGTACATCTGCATAATTAAGACCTAGCAAACAAAATAGTTAGTGTCTCAGATAAGCTTTCCTCCCCTTCTCTGAGAATCCTAGCATATACCATATATTATCAGGTCCAACAGCTTTATTTGACTTCAATGTATGAGTCACTCGCTTAACATCATTCTTCCTTATACACCTAAATATGATCAAGAATGCCTGAATTTACAAAATCTGAAAAATTAAAATCAAAGTTATTCAAATTTTCTTCAGTAAAAACTGGGCTAAAATAATCATTAAAAATACCAATATCCCAATTCTTTTAAAATAGCCTATCATGCCTTTTATTATTATATTTATAAAAACTAAAGAATTTCTTTGGATCTTTATTGCTATTTCGTTAGATTTATCTCACTATACCTTTTGCTCTTCATAATTAAACTAGTTAGCTTATTTCTTAACTGCCTATAATTACCCAAGTCCAAAATACTACCACTACCTTTAAATTCCCTGAATGCCCTTTTTTTTAGTTTTAATCATTTTAGCTATTTCCCTATTCCACCACAAAGGTTTCCTAATTTTGTTATTCCTAACAGTTTAGAAAGGAATACACCTACAGTCCTACATTGTACATCTTCTAAAATTTCTTCGAATCTAGACATCTTGATAGCATTTTTATTGGCAAATTCATTATCCCACTTTACTGAGCCTAACAACTCCCTAAATTTACTATAGTCACCCTTTGAGAAACAAGGGTCTAGAATCTAGATGGTCATTGTTGACTAGATCTGTATTTAATTCTATCTTAAAGCATATGATCAAATGGTCCTTTCTAACCATGAAAGAAATGAAGATATCCCCAGACAGCACTTACTTTTCAGCATTAGGTGACCTTGACCCTTACCAAATGACAACTCGGATTTGCAACGACTATGTGGGAATACATTCCCCAGACCATGGACAACGTGTGTTTGGAAAATAAAGCTGGCAAATTCATGGGTTCCACAGATATCAGCCATAATGTATTGTACCATGCCATCTGGACGCTATTTTCAACAGCAAACCTTCCCTGTTGACATCCATTTTTCTTCTTTCTGATGTCAGTGGCAGAAAGTTTATGTACTTCCAACTGTTATGCTGCTAAGTTTATTTAGTAATCTTTTATTACCATTAATTATATGGAGTAGTGAAGGGATATTATAAGTACACAAAGTAATTTCTGTATGCAATTTATTCATGAATAGCCACAAGTTAAAATCTTGCCTGTAGATTCCTTTATTTGTTTCTGCCACATGATAGGAAAACAGAAGACTGCCAGTACTGATTTGCGAGGTTCAACTTTGTTGCCAACTGGATTCGTGGTGGGTCTTCAACATTTGCCCATTAGATGTCCAAGCGTGTTTGTCAACAATTCCAGGGCCTGAAATGATTTGAATTCATTATATAATGGACGACTAAAAAACCAATTGTACAATTATACACTGCACTTTCATTTGGATGTTTAATTATCTGGGTTGTCAAAAAAGTTGAAAAAGCTTGTAATTTATTTAGAGAAATAAAGCTATAGGGCATGTTTACTATTCTATAAAGCTATAGGGCATGTTTATTACTATTCTGTAAAGCTATAGGGAATAAATGCAAAAAACTTCACTTTTTTACGTGAAGGTCAAAATATGAGAATAAAAACCCACTCTAATAGACAGAGTTTATTTCCACGACAGTTTCGACGCCCACTGGCATCCTCCTCGGGTGGATACAGAAACACAAATGAAACAAAACAAGAGGGAAAAACAGTTCAGGGATCGACCGTTAAGAAATTCGCACCTAGGTTGGATTCCATTCTCTCGAGGAGGATGCCAGTGGGCGTCGAAACTGTCGTGGAAATAAACTCTGTCTATTAGAGTGGGTTTTTATTCCTATAGGGAATGTTTATTACTGTACTCTTCTACACTTATGCTATATAGTACTAGCAAAGAAATTAATATGGTACCCTACATTAAAAGTAAAATTTAGAGGATGGTACAGAACTAACTTGTTTCAACATATCCATCACTTCCGATGTTTCTGTAATGGAGAGGTGATAAACTCTGTAAGTTGCCATGATTGGGTTCACCTTGAAGAGTTCAGCATGGCTCACAACTTCAGCCTGTCTTCTCGGGAATAATAAGGAAAGAATGGAGCCAGCTGGATGGAGGAACTGCACTTCCACTTCTTCAAGACAATGGCAAGCCACTATTACAGGTTGTACTCGCAAACGACACAGCCAATAATCTCCTCCATTGATAGGAGCTCTAAAAAATTTGAGATTTTCACTCACTCATTAGAGCATGACTTCACTAGCAATTTTTCTTCATTCTTCCCAAAGGGTAGCACATATGGAATGCCCAAGTTCCAACAATCATCTGTGCTGCCTGTGATGGAGAAGGAGCTCCTCCATCAATTTCCAGTCTCTACATATGAGTACTGGAACTGCACAGATGGTAATAGTAGTACACCTTCTGCACAAGAATCTCTGATGTTAGGAACTTCAGCAGCAGTTGATAAAACTCCATGCCTTGCATGAGGTTTCTATTAAGGACAAGGTGATTGACCTTATGACTGACCAGTAATAGGATATTGGTAGACATTATAGCTAATATCTCTGGATTTCATGAATTGCACAGCTTGATTTTTCCAACACACCACACACTGTTCAAGGTCTGGGGAATCTAGTTCCACATAATTATTAAAAATTTAAGTTTTCAATTGGTCAGGGCCAAGGTCACTCAATGCTGAAAAATTATTTCTTTGTTTATAGGAATAACTTATTTTTCTTTATGTGGTTAGAAAGGGCTGAATGAGAATTTTCCAATAACAACTTGGTTTTCTCTGTAGCTCCAAAAAGTGAGGGAGTTATGATTTATAATGTCGAACTTGAACCTTCAATGACCTACAAGCCAAAAGCCACCTAACTCACTGTATATATTTTACCTATAACTGTAACAAATTTAATCAAGATTGGTGGTAATTATTATTAAAAAAAAACCTGACAAGATGGGCTCACTGATCAAACATATTAAGGTAGGGTGTTGGTTAGCACCACTGACTCTTAATCCATTGGCTTCAGGTTCAATTCCCAGCAGCATGCATCTCACCCAGCTGTTCATCTTTCTGTAAACACACTGGTTGGTAAAATATGGACAAAAACGTTTTAGTTTCTGACTTCCTTGGTTGGTTGTGGTTCGGATTCCACATTAAGCAGGTGGTCTAAAATGGGACAACATGCCTGACCTTTTTCAGAATGAACAATTGGGGTAGAATGCTTAAACTAAGGTTATTGTAATAAAATTTTTGGAATATAAAATAAACAACCTCATCCTTCCATAACTCATATATGAAAAACTCTGTTTCTACCAAATTTACTTAATTGCATAAAAGTGCATCTTCAAATCTAAAAATGCTTTCCACACAGACTACAAATAAATCTGATATATTTGCATGTCCGTTATAAATAGATATAGAATGTAACATATTTGTGGATAGTAGTCTATTATGACTTGCTCCTCTGGATCGAGAGATTCTATCTTTAGTTTTAAATCGATAATTAATTATTTTTAAATTGATAATGTATATGGTTGTAAATTTTGACTTGGTCCGCAATCGATATGGACCGTGACTTGATGGATACCGTAATGAAATTGACTGGATTCTTTGGATCTGATATATTTGCATGTCCGTTATAAATAGATATAGAATGTAACATATTTGTGGATAGTAGTCTATTATGACTTGCTCCTCTGGACCGAGAGATTCTATCTTTAGTTTTAAACCGATAATTAAATATTTTTAAATTGATAATTATTTAGTTTCGTAAAAATTGGTCGTTGCCAATTTACCGGCAGTTTTTAAATAAGTTTCTTATGTTCTTGTGGTTCGGAACCCACGTAAAATTGTAGGTCCCCTCCGCCACCACGGAGGACATACACAATACACGATTACGAACACAGTTAGGTAGACCAGCCATGAGTGGATCCTAGGGTCTTTGTTGGTCTGAAACATTATAACATTATAACAAATATCATCATAAAATCTTTAAAAATTTGCAATAATAAAGCGGTACTTTACCAGTTTACAATGACAGAAATATTATTAGTTCGCTTTGAACTTTGGTCAATGAACAAGAAAAATTCTTAAAAACTACACCACCTTTCATCTTACCTGCTTTCTGAGCCATTGCTACTAAATCTGTAACAATTTTCTGCTGTCTGTTGCAAAGCCCTGTAATCCTCTTTGGAAGCATACAACCATCTAAACGCAAAAACTGACTCAAAATCAGCACATCCTGAAAGTCAAATGAATGATACATCAATCAGTTCCAACATTCTATAGAGGCTCCAATGACTGGTGATTTTATACTTATAGCTCAGTCAGTAATTTCATCTATGGTACATACCATATTGCTAACCTGGCTTCTAACAAGTTAAATTGTCAGTGATTAGTTTGAGCCCCATTTTTTTAATGGTACAATAAAGTTTATAGTAAAGAAAATGGCAGCAATAAGGGTAACTAAATAATTCTGAGCTACATTTTATTTACTGGTTTGTGAGAAGTCTCCATTACATTTTAGTAAAATGAGGTCACTGAAACAATATAAAACTGTACTAAAAGTTGAGGACTCTCCATGCCAACCCTATAAATTAAAGAGAAATAGGGCCCCAATTTTGCAAGGGAAATTGTAAGCTTAATCATGGGATGTAAGGTGCATTTTCAGCTTCAAAACTACTGAAAAAGTTATTCAAACTTGAGACAGCCTACTTTGGGCCCTTACATTAAGCCTTATGTAGGAAAGTCTTTCCTAATGTTAGGACATTCAACATGTTTCAATTAATTTAATTCAATTAATTTTAAGTAATAGTTTCAGGATAATACAATAATCTTAAAAACTGAGTGACTGATACAGAATTGCGTATAACACACTCACCGTGTGTTTAAGGTTCAGGTTCAATGCACACAGAGGGCATACTTTCTGATGTTCATGCCCTGTTTTGACAAGCACTGCTTCTCTTGGAGATTTCACATAAACACCTTCCACTGTTGTAACTTTGTCATCCGTTTCCTTTACATGGACTGAAAGAGTTATTCCAGAGTTACATCTAAAATATTTGTAATTCTAACTAAATGTTAAAAAAATAATATCAGTTAAGGAAAGTTGCAGTAACCTTCAAAGGTTAAAGGTATGATACCCAATGAAACCACTTCATTCGTACACTTTTTAAATTTTCTACACTAAAAGTAAGTATACCATGTCTTGGGTAGATTCATCACCAGGATGAAACTACCCAAGATTCAGGGATGCCTGGGGGATTTTGTGTAGTTTCATCACCATTCTTTTATATATGGGGTTAAATAATGCAATAAATTCTTAAAATAGATTTGATTCTGTAGTAACAAGTTTGGTAAAATTGCAGTTTAGCACCTACTCTAACTGGTGACCCCATTTCTTTATTTTTTTTTGTTTCTAATGCAGTCTTGTCTCCTCTTTCCAAATATGGAATGCAAACTTGTCACAAATAAATATGGTAATAAAAAAGTTACAGCTATTTAAAGTTTACCTAATCACCAGTTGGGTGCTTAACTTAGGTTGTCATGATATTTTCATTAAAACTAACAAAAATATCATGACTTAACTAACCAATCATCAACTACTCAAAATCCCACAGGTATCCCTGAATCTCGGGTAGTTTCATCCTGGTGATAAAATCCCCCAGGCAATGAATCTACCATAAACCAGTATACCACAAGGGAGATAAAATTTCACAAAATCCATCTGATGAATTACTCCAAACTATTAAAATTTAGAACACTTCCACATGATGACTCATTCATTATTACAGTATGTATTTGATGATGAAACTTCATTAGAGCATTAGTAAGATGCTCTTGTGGAATGGATCCAATAACCTTTGATGGAGTTCTGCTACATTCCTGGTTTATCATGATAAACAAGTGTTTTAACATGATTCCATATATAAATGTACAAAAGGGTTAAGTCAGTTGACTGAGGCAACCTATCCAGCACTAAAACACATCAACATGAATGGGATTCACCAAAAGTTAACATTTTATGTCATGTAAGAGAGCCTTATGCTTTTCTATCCAGTTTTCTACTACTGCTAGAACAAATAAAAAATGCACTAGTTTAATAACAGGAACCTCCCTGAGTAGACTGAAAGGTCTTTGAGGCTTTCCATTGTCCATCTAACTGCATAATCAATTCATTTTTCTTTGACAACTGTACTATGATAAGCAATTTATACACTACAGACATCTTTTCTTCTCCAAGTAAGGGCTACTGGAGTTCAAATGAGAAGTGCAATCTTTCAATAACATTGGACAACTTCCAACCGTATTATTGCTATTTCCAACTTCTAGATTCAACCTTTTCTCAGCACTGAGTAGGCCATGGTGGACCAATAGCATAGCCACTTTGATCACCTTAATTAACTTCTTTGGATTTTTGTCTATGAATATATGTTAGAACACTCGCATATTATGACAAACCCAGTAGTAGTCTAGCAGAACTCCATAAAAGAAATAGAGGTCACAGGATCCATTTTACAAGCGCACCTCGCTATTGCTTCAAATATCAAATACACATTAAAACAACAAATGATCATCATCTTATGGAAGTTTTTTAAACTTGAGCAGTATAGAAATGTAGAAATGTGAACCACCTTATACGGATTAATTAATAACAAGAAAAATGACAAATTATTTTTTGCACTATTCTCTCTTCAAAACCCTGTATATTCAACAGTAAGAGTTAATATGATCCTAAGGCATGTCAAAAGATGATTTGTTCGCATTATTTCATCATTTTTACATTTCTATTTTAAATATAATCACTTTTATTCAAAATATGAGGGTAATTCAATAAGTACCCACACTTTTTATTTTCACATTAGATAGATTATAAACACATCACTTCTCAACATAGTCTCCGTTTCTCAATACACTTAGTCCAGCAATCTACAAGCTTCCTAATGCCATCACAAAAGAATGTTTTTGGTTGTGTGCGTAGCCAGTCATGCACCGCCTCCTTCAGGTCATCATTACCTTGGAATCACTGACATCTGAAAGCTTCTTTTAGTGGTCCAAACAGGTAAAAATCCGAAGGTGCCAGGTATGGACTGTAGGCTGGATGGTCAAGAACTTCAAATTTAAGTTCTTAAAGGCATTTTCTAGTCTGTATAGAGGTATGAGGGAGCGCATTGGTGTGTAACAGAATAACACCTTCCAACAATCTCCCTCTCCATTTTGTGCGAATTGCTTGCTTTAACTCATTCCAAAGCATGTCAGAATACGATGCACTTGTTACTGTAGTTCCACGCTCTAGATAATGTTCAAGGATAGGGCTTCATGTATCCCAAAGCAGTGTTAGCATAACATAACTTGGAATGAGTTAAAGTAAGCAATTTAGTTTACGTAGTCTTTCCCAGTAATTGAGCTCTTTACAGCCATTAATCTTTGCCACAGGGCTCAGTTCTAGGTCCACTGTTATTTTTATCATATATAAATGACCTTCCACATTCATCTGATATACTGAACTTCATAATGTTTGCAGATGATACAACTGTTTCTTTTTCTTGCAAAGATGTTAATACAGCTAAGAATATATTTCATTCAGAATTCACCAGTGTAATGAAATGGTTGACCACCAATAAACTCTTCCTAAATACCAGTAAAGCAAATTTCATGATTTTTACGAATAAAAGAAATGTATATCTTGATGAACTTAATGTTAATGAAATCGCCATAAAGGAGTGTACTGTAACAAAATTTCTTGGTGTAATGCTAGATAAGAATTTGCAATGGAGTGATCATGTAAATTATATCACATCGCAAAAAAGATTTCAAGGAGCGTTGCTATAATGTTTAAACTTAGAAATGTAGTCCCTAAACAAGTTTTATTGATTCTTTATTATACTCTTGTTCTTCCTTATATAACATACTGCACCCTTGTTTGGTGAAACTCCGCTAACAACGCATTAAATGGTATCTTTGTCATCCAAAAATGAGCAATAAGGTTGTTATCTGATGCTGATTTCCTTGATCACTCTAGTGCATTATTTGAAGAGCTAAACCTACTAATGCTCAACAATATAACCAAACTGGCACATTTTATTTTTATTTACAAGTGTAAGATCAAAATCATTAATTTGTAATGGGTAAATAGATATTTTGTAACTCATCAAGAAATCCACTCGTATCAGACCAGAAATAGATCAAAGCTTGTTATACTTCAATTTAGATTGTCTTCATCTCAAAACCTACCCATTTTCATTGGATTGAAACTATGGAATGACTTGCATGCCGATATAAAAAATATTGTGAATGTAAATTTGTTCAAAGCCAAGTTGAAATCCCAATTAATAATGGCATACTAACAAAAATCTAGGATTAATGTCCACTAATATTGTTTAATATTGTCCATTAATATTGTAATACATGTTTTAACTATTAATAACACTTATTTACTTATTTATTTATTATTATTAATTAATAACAACTAGCTGCTTATTTTTAATAAGAGCCCAGTAAAGCTTAAGGGCCAAATTAAATAAAATAAATAGATGAGCTTCACAATTATTCATGTCATTGTAAATTGGAAAAACATATTTATTTTATTATTATTAATAAAGGTTATTCTATCTATCTATCTATTGTACAGGGCTATTCAAAATGATTCATCCAATTTCAACTGAGAATACTTCCGTACCTATCAACCGTGCATCAACTGGGCATACACCACATGAAAGAGGAAATCTCCGAGTTTTACAATCACCGCGAGAGGGCTCCAAAGTCATGCCGTGGCCTAGCCTAGCAACAAACAGTCAGTGTGAAAATGGCGTCCGGACAGCAGAAGGTGTTTTGTGTTGCAGTTTTCGAGCTGTAAATTGGTAGGTCGCCAGATCTTACACCGTGCGACTTCTTCCTTTGGGGGTACGTTAAGGATACTGTATACGTGCCACCATTGCCCACATTTTTGGATGAGCTCCGAACTCGCATTGTTAAGTACTGCCATAGAGTCAGTGACAACGGACATGCTGGAGCGAGTATGGGAGGAATTCGACTATCGTGTCGATGTTGCTCATGTAACTAGGGGAAGTCACATAGAGCATTTATGAGGTGAGAGACAAAATTTGGACAGTTTTTCTTTTGGCTGATGTATCATAAATCACACTGTATTTGTAACATTAAAAAATATTCTCATTTGAAATCAGGTGAATCATTTTGAATAGCCCTGTACACGTATATTGTTTAATAGGCTTTGTTTCATGGCTAAGGCACTGATATCGACGCTTGATATTGTTATAGAGGACCCATTTTTCATACCCAGTGATGATCTGATTAAAAAATGGTGGCTGCAGTTGCTGAGAATGCAGTGATGTGCAAATATCGATTTGATGTTGAAGATTTGCTGGTGACAAATCATGCGGAACCCATTTTCCAACCTTTACTACTTTTCCTAACAGCTTCAAATGACAATGAATGGTCATATGGCTAACACCAAGTTGCAGGCCAAGTTCTCTTACAGTTACTATTGGGTTTTCCTCCACTGTTGCTTTCAGCAACTCTTCATCTAATTCATTTGGTTGTCCTGTTCATTGTTAATCTTTCAGACTGGATATGTCCATTTCTGAACTTCTCAAACTATCTCCTACACATCCATTCGCTCATAACATTATTTCCATAAACTCTTTGAATGTTTCTTGCAGATTCACTAGCGTTAGATCCTTTATGGAACTCATACAGTATCACATGTTGAATATGCTCTTTCGTGGGCTCCATGTTTTTTCAATTACTGTAATATCGTAGGGGTGGCATTGTAACTATATGAAAAACACCAGAGAAAATATTCATTAGCCTAAACCTACACTAGCCTAAGTCATTTTGTATCATTCTGTATCATGATAAAACCTGTGCAAACCTGTCACCGCATGTATTTTGCAACATTTCTAAAACTATTTCACATTATCTTGAGGTTATTCTATCATTTATCATCCATTTTCTAATCGAGCAGAATTCATGAACGTTACAACCTGATATTTCAGTTTATGTGCTATTATACTATGATCACATTTGTCAAAAGCTTTAGTAAAATCTGTGTATATGACATCATAGTTGTCATTACCTTCCAGTGCATCTAGGATATTGTTGTAGTGTTCTATTAGTTGTGATAGGCATGATCTACCTGATCAGAATCCATGCTGATTTGTGTTGAATATTTCCAATGTCTCCAAAAAATCATAAATTTTCTCTCTAACTATTCTTTCAAATACTTTGGTGAGGTGGGACATCAATGACACTGGTCTATAGTTCTTTGCTTTAGATCTATCCCCTACTTCATATATAGGAACAATGTTTGCTCTTTTCAAGATACTCAGTATTTCCCCAGTGCCTAGGGATCTTCTCCATATCCAGTATAAAGGTGTAGCTATTTCATTTTTACAGTTTTTAATCAATAATGCATTCCAATTGTCTAGACCTGCAGCTGAATGTGGTTTCATTTGTCCTATAGCTCTCACTACATCTTCTGGGGTAAAATCAAAGTCCATTATATACTCTCCTTACAATTTCTCTTCAAAGAATATATCTGTCAGGTACTAATATTTTTATTTTTTACTGAATCTACAGATAAGCTAGATCAGATCATTAGAGGTAATCCATCAATGTTTGGACCTATTATTAGAATTTTAATACAATTTTCTATCTGATGTGAGACATCCTCAACACACCCAAGTAACTCATGACTCAATAAGCCCCAGTGGCTTCATGTTTTCCAAATGTAATGTACCATATTTTTCGGTGTATAAGACGCACTTTTTTTTCCAAAAAAGGGGTCTCAAAATCACCCTGCATCCTATACACTGAAGGTCATAACATTACCTTTATATGGGCTAGAAGAACTGATGGATTTTTACAAAAATTCATCATTTCTTAGTCCCTCCTGACTGTGTATTGGTTTGGCCAATTTTACACTAAGTTTCTACTCTTCCCAACCCACTGATAACAAGAAAAACAGTACGTATTGCATAATGATTTACTTTTATGTTTCATAACATATAGTATAGTCTCCCATATACTTAATACTATTTTCTTATAATGAGTATGAGTGAAAGAAAATGTATCACCATAATAAATGCAAAAAAATTTCACTTTTTCTATGTGAAAGTCACAATATGATAATAAAAACCCACTCTAATAGACAGAATTTATTTCCACAACAGTTTCGATGCCCACTAGCATCCTCTTCGGGTGGATACAGAAAAACGAATGAACCAAAAACAAGAGGGAAAACAGTCTAGAGCCTTTAAGAAATTCATTTTTCTGTATCCACCCGAAGAGGATGCTAGTGGGCATCGAAACTGTTGTGGTATGGAAATAAACTCTGTCTATTAGAGTGGGTTTTTATCATATTGTATCACCATACTTTTGATGGAAGGCTTTAACAAAAGTCAGCCTCGCTGGTAGAAAATTACGGACATTTTCTGACAACTAGGCAGTTGGTCATAATTTTTTTCCTGAAAAAAAGGCCTTGAAAATAGGGGTGCGTCTTATACACCGAAAAATACAGTGGATGTTTTATCCATATGAATATAGTATAAGAATATTATGATAATGTTCAGCAAGTTAAATAGTTTTTCATTCATTGGCAGGAATAATTGCCAAATTAACTGATGAAACAAAAAGCCTTCAATGCCAGCTGGTCAAATAGAACTATGTGGGCTGAACTACCCAACACATGAGAAGCATACAGAGAGAGAGAACAATTAAGTGGGTGTGAAGAAACTGCAGAGACAGCCCAGCACACCTAACCATTTAGAAACTGTTTTAGAGAGAAGGTACACATGTTCCCCCCCAAAAAAGATCATGAGAAAAGGAAACACAGTTGTGTATTGTTGAAGATAAAGGGCTAGTCATGTGGAAGATTGTGACACTAGACAGATGAAGGAACTAGGTTTCAAGGCATTGAAAGCCACAAGGTTTTCTCTGCTCCAGTCAGAGATAGTAGAAAGATCAGAGAACAATAACCATGGCCATTAGGGCATATCATACTTTTCCGAGTGAATTTCACTCTGGATAATATGTATTTTTATGTAAAATTTAATTCTAAGAGGGGTTTCTTTTCTGTAACTTTTCCCAAAAATTGCATTATCATGTTCAAAATTGCAGTTTTCTGTTCTATGTTGAAATACCGAATATTCAATTGAACACAACCTCATATTTTTAACCCTTTGTCGTAATTTGTTGCCATTTAGACACATTAACTTTGCTTAACTCTTACACAGGTTTAATACATACATAAGAAAAAAATCTACTCCATTTGAATCTTTGTAACCATTTGGACGCAGAAGGCAAAGTTCAACATTCTCTCAATAGATGGCTCTGAGCAATTACGCCAGTTATAATTGTAAAGTAGAAGTGAGTGGATGCCATTTTTTTTTGGTAAGTGTTTTTTGTAATTTTCCTAAGTTTAATCACCATTATTATATTTGTTTTGACTATAATTTCATTCTAGAAGTATTAAGGAAGCTCCCTGTTTACTTTAAGTAATATTTTTAATAACTAAGAAAAAAAGACTATTCAAAGTTCGTTTCGAAATGGACACAAAGTTTTTATAGGGTAAATTTCTGTCTGTGATGACGCGTGTATCCAATTGGATACATGAAATGAATTTTTCATTACGATTGTTTTTATGTAATATATATATATATATATATATATTATATATATATATATATTAGAGAGAGAGAGAGAGAGAGAGAGAGCTAACTACCACCCACTAATTACCTTATTAGACCTTTGTTGACTAATGGACAGATAACTTATTTCATTTAGAAATGTTTTCACAAAAAAAAAAAGATTGCTAAAAATGCTTATATATACCTCCTATGCATATTTCAAGTAAAAAAATGAACCTACACTAAAATTAAATGGTTACACCATTATTACGAATTTTAAATTAAATTTGCAATGCCAAATTCAGTTTTCTATTACCAAAGGGTAATTCTATGAGAAATAGACAAATGAAGTACACGGTCACCTCTTCAAAATTCATGAAACTTGGTGTGAGGGTTGGTTTAGGTCCAAATTACAAATTTCTGAATTTTTTTGAAAATTGGTCAAGTTGGTCAAATTTTATGGCTTGACCAAATTTTGGTCAAATGAAAAAACCAATAATTTTCAAACGTAAATATCTCAGCTCCTAATTGTGGTAGTGTAGTAAGTCTTAAATGATAAAATATGTAAAATTAACTGTAGTTTCTAAATATGTATCATTTTTTTAGGGTAACAAAAATAAAATTATGATTTTTTGGGAAAAATGTTTTTTTTTTTTTAGCGATTTGTCAGCAAAGATATCATTTTTCGAAAAAAAGACCAGGAATAAAAAATGTTTATTTGATGTATGTACACCATAATAAGTAATAAAAAGTCAGCTTATCGACGATTATTATAAAAAAAAAATTACTAAAAAAAAAAAATCCTCCTAATTTTAAATTTTTTTTGCTTTCTTTCCAGATTTTCAGTATATACCTAATTTTCTAGTATACGTAAATTTACCTAACCCTTAAAATGCCTCAAAACACAAAATTTTGTTGCGATCCTATGAAAAAACACTCAAGAAGAATTTTCTGTAACATCAAAAAAGTAAACTCTGCCATGGCAGCTGCAAGCTATGGAATTTTGGAAGAAAATCAATTACTATGCAGCAATTGCTATGTCACAATTAAAAAGAAGCCAATTGTATTAGAACATGTTCAACATTCATCCAGAGAGCCGGAACTTGCGCCAGACATACTTAACGAATCTATGGAGCGAAGCAGTAGCGATTCCACGAATCAACCACCATTGGAAGAATTTGTCATTCAAGACAGGCAATTCAATAAAGATTTGCTCAGCGACAATATTTTACCTTTATTTGATTAAAGCCCTATTAAAACAGGTAATAAAACAATAGAGACTCCGTTCAGGACATTTGTTTCTTAATGCCAAATTCGTAGTTTTCTGTTTTTAAATATTAGCATCAGCACTTGAATACATATATACAAAATATTTGATATTTGATTATTTCACGCAACCTAAATTTATGAATTTGTTTTACAGCTGGATTGAAGCCAGGACAAAAACAGATAAAGGCTTCTACGAAGTTGTAGATGTAGAGCTTTCTTTGCAAAAATGTCTGAGTGAACCTATTACTTCTATCAAAGGTACTCAACAATTACATCACTTCGTCCCAATTTCCAAGAATTCATTGAAGGTTTATCCACTCTCTCAGAGTGCACAGTCAGTCGAAATAAGAGAGCTCATTAGAGTTTCTGCTTCAGTTCAAGAACATAATACTGTCTCTCAACGCGAAATTGAAACAGGCTCTTTTGTGGGTTGTATGTATGAAAATAAACTATGGCTCGGATTAGTCCAGTCCTTTGACTGTGAATATGATGATTTTCTGATAAAATTTCTCCATCCTTCGGGCATATTCCCTCATACGTTTTTCCTGCACAAGATGATGTTTGTCACGTTCCAACAGAAAATATATTTGGGAGTATTGAAGCAAGTTTACGAGGAGGAACAAGAATACAATACATTTTTCCGCTTCAAGAATTAAATAACTTTTCAAAGATGATAAAATAAATTCTATCGAATGTATACTATTTAAGATTGTCTATATAATATTTCTAAAATTTTTATCTAAGATTTGTGTATCTACTTAATAGTTATAAAAATCTTTTCAAATTCTTTTTTCTTATTATTATATTATTAGTGTCTAAAATTTGGATTCAGAGCTTTATAAATTAAACATTATTACTGTCAATATATTCTGTCCCTAAATATAAGAGAGGTTATGTATGTACATTGTACATATATTTTAAAAGATTTTTTCTCCTTTGTTTATCTACATGTATTTTTTATATGAATTGAAAATTGTCTTTTTTTGGACCAACAAGTCTGTAATAAATCTTCGTCGTCTGAAAAACAATTTTATTACTTAATTTCAAACTCAGTTTTGAGCCTTATAATAAACTATAAGCTGACTTTTTATTACTTATTATGGTGTACATACATCAAATAAACATTTTTTATTCTTGGTCTTTTTTTCGAAAAATGATATCTTCGCTGCCAAATCGCAAAAAAAATTTGACATTTTAAAAAAAAATCATAATTTTATTTTTGTTACCCTAAAAAAATGATACATATTTAGAAACTACAGTTAATTTTACATATTTTATCATTTAAGACTTATTACGCTACCACAATTAGCAGCTGAGATATTTACGTTTGAAAATTGTTGGTTTTTTCATTTGGCCAAAATTTGGTCAAGCCATAAAATTTGACCAACTTGACCAATTTTCAAAAAAAATTCAGATTTTTGTAATTTGGACCAAAACCAACCCTCACACCAAGTTTCATGAATTTTGGAGATGGTGGAGTGTACATTTGGCACTTTTATTTGTCTGTCCTGGAATTACCCCAAAATAAATATTCATTACCAAATTTAGGTTAATTTGGTAATTAAAAATGCCGGTTGCCAACCCTGATTATAACCAAAAATTATATTCCTTGTCTATATTCATGGCGAAAGAACACTAAACATACTGATATGGATTTGTTACAGATTGAACAAGAGTGAGAATAAGTACTGACTAGACGTGATGGCTGAATCTGCTCCCAAAACCAGGAAAATGTCAGGTTCAAAGCTCTCAAATGTCGTGGGCCCGGGGAGGGAGTTCATTCCCAGCGAGGTGCTGACTTGGAGAGCCATTCTTCAGAGGGATTCGTCTGCAGGAGGAAAAGTTCCTCATTCATGACATCCAAAGGTCTAAATACCCTATCTGAGAGATGACTGACAAGCTGGCTTCACTCATGATGACTCAGTGAGGAAGTCGAATGTAAAGTTCTCCCCGCCTGTGACAATCACAGAAAAATCACTCTCATATAAGATCTTGTTGAAATGGAAGATGACATAAGTTGTGAATGGGAGAGTTAAGTCTGCTACCCAGAAGAGGATGGCTGATCTGGATAAACTCTGTGAAGTCTGCGTTTGCAAGCATCAGATCTTCATGTGTGGCTCAGAGGGGCGTGGATGCTCAGGATGCTCCCTGAAGGCCCATGTGAACTGTAACTGTCCTTTGGAGGTGAAGATTCCTAAACTTGACCTTCAGTGGCTGTATTACCAGAGAGTGAAGACTTCCGAAGCTTCAGGAATCCAGATGTCTTCTGTAGACTTCGAAGACAGCAGGAGACAGATCAAAGCAGCAAAGAGGAAGGAGGCTGAAGAAGCTTCTGCTGTGAAAAGGAAGAAGAAAGGAGGCTACTAATGAGGAGCTTCTCATGAAAGACTTTGAGGAGGACAAAGAGCCAAACTTGGAAGAAGCTGCAAAAGAAGCCTCTGGCAATGCTGAGGCTACTGAAGCTCCTATGGACATTCCCGCTGAAGTACCTGCTGAAACTCCAACTTCTGCTACACGAACCTACATGAAGATCCAAGGGACAGCTTCAGCAGCTTTGAGGTACAGGGTGGTAAATGTTCCTGCAGCTGCACCTCAAATTTGGTCCTGCACATGTTTTTTTCAAGCCTGAGACTGCTGAGGAACCAGACTACCGAGGTCAGGAACATCATCTCTGCTGCAGTGATAAGAGGAGCTTACCATGCACATCCTGAGAACATCCTGGCTTCATTCATGTGCAGTGAGGATGAGCATCAGAGAGCTTTTGCTGTGAGCCAGATAGAGAAGATCAGAGAAGGAAGAGACTTTGGTGATACGACAGTGAGGCCCCATAAAAATCCCAAAGTCAATCTGCAAGCCACTTCACCTGAGGATCTCATCAACTGGGAATCAGAGAATATTTACAAGCCTATTTTCACCTGCAAGATGACCTTGACAGCTTGAGGATCTCAGGAAAACTCAACTCAAAGTGGACACTTTCTCTGTTCATACTCAGTCCTGCGAGAGAGCTGTACAGGAAGTCTCAACTGCTTCCCAAGCTGTGTACAGTCACAAGAGGAGAGATGGGTGGGTGAAAGCCAGGATAGACCATCGAGAAATGCTCCTAGTGTTCAGATCGAAGCAGGACATACTCGAGAGCTTTTCAGGTTCGAGTGGCTGATGAAGAGGCTGAAGCCATCGTTAATGCTCATAAGAGCTGAAAGTCCTTATAAGATCATAATATAAGATCTTATGAGGCCATGCTTTTCAGGGATCCAGGAAGAACAGGCGTGTAAACCTACACTTGGAGGTGGCAAGTCTCCCGCTACTTGATCAGAGTAGAGCTGGTGAGCCATGCCTATTCTTTGAAGAAAAACTTAAAATTCTCAAGTTTTACATGAAATCTAAACATTTTTTCAGCACCCAGAGGTGTTGAAACACGCAAGAAAGCAAGGATGAGGTCAGAAAAGCAGCTTTTAGACTAAATCATATGCAGAACAGCTGCACGCTTTGGTCTGGGTGCCCTGAGGCTGCGTTAGGCAGCCTTCAAATCAGAAAATCACGATTTTGACCATGAAAATGAGATTTTTCTGAAAAGTTACAAATAATAAACCCATCTTAGAATTAATTTTTACATAGGAATACATATTAGCCACTTTGTTTTTCCAAAATTTCAACCCTGAACCCAGAGTATGATATGCCCTAATGGCCATCTTGTGTGAAGCATGGAGTGACTGTTGAGAGGAACACTGAGAAGCAGGTGGAAAAGGGAAGGGAGGATGAATATCTTAATTCAAAACCTCAGCATTTTTTAAGAAACGGGTCTATATGCAAATTCAGATAAGTAATTTACCCCTTTTTATATATTATGTGCTTAGGCCTACTCAAGCTTCTATAAAAGAAAACTTGTAGCCATGGTACATATGAATAGAGGTAAAACTTTACAAGACAGTAACAAAACATGGTCATTATGCAGAAAATGACATGGCCTGAAGTTGAATTCAAAAATATATTTTTCTAATGTATTTTGGTGTGTTCTGTTCAAATATAACCTTCAATTCTTGTGCAAATGAACAGAAATATGTGTTTGGGCCATGCAATGACAACTGTATTGAGTCATTCCATGTCAGTTCAACGGCAAAAAAAACGTGACCATCACCAATGTTTTTAAAAATTGGCATACCTATAGATCTCTGTGAGAAAAACAGAATGACGCTTGTTTCTACACTCTCGGTCATATGGTTCCGGAGATATGGCCATTCGAACTTTGTAAAAAAAAAGTCAATTTCAAAGGTCATACCCAGGGCTGGATTTACTTGCTTGTGGGCCCTAGGCCAAACCTTATCAGTGCCCCCCCCAAAAAAAAAATTATATATATATATATATATATATATATCGTAATATTGTAATGTAAAAAAAAAAAGAATTACAACATAATGTAACACATCAATAATTTTATTCAAATTAGTTTTATATCATGTACAACTTATTCTTACACAAAGGAATAATGGAAAAAAATACAGTCAAATTGAAGCATAATAAATTTTGCAATAAGAATTACAACATAATGTAATACATTACACATTAATAATTTTTAATCAAATTAGTTCCATATCAAGTAGTACATCAAAGTAAATCAAGTTCCATATCATGTACATCTTACACATAGGAATAATGGAAAAATACAATGAAACTGAAGCATAATAAATTTTGCAAGCACAACTATGTGAAGTTCAAAATGACTTTTTCCTGCTTTTTTCTATGGCAAATTTGTCAATGATACTGTTTGTGTCAAGGGATTGTAGGAGGTCCCCAGTGGGCCCCCAGTTACTGGTGGGCCCTAGGCCAATGGCCTATGTTGCCTATTGGAAAATCCGGCCCTGGTCATACCATATTTCAACATGAAATATCTTGGCTCCTATTACACTTACAGAGACCATTTAAACACTATTTTAAAGCTTTTAAGCAGATCTACAACTTTGTTTCTATTCATATTTTACCTCAGTGGTCAATTAAAAAAGTTGATCTTATTTTTGACCTTTGACCTTGTGTAGGTCATTTGATGTCACAACCAATTTTTTTTTCCTTTCACCCAATTTTGGGTACACATGTCTACCTTAACCTAAAATAAGATTTTTAGTGTTGATTAAGTTAGTAAAGATGCTACAGCCATTTCAGTGGACCATACCTACCTCCATTTTGACCAAGTACCTTTTTCCACCAAACTTTGGAGCACCGTATCTTTGGAACTGTTTGAGCTAGTGTGTTGAGAAAAATACCATTAGATTTTTCTTATTGAGATATATAATGGCTGCTAATTTTTAAAAAATTGGTAATAACCTAACCTAACCCAGTTATTTGGTCAAATAAGTATCCAGCCCTATTATAAATTTTTTTTTTTGTATATTTCAGAGAATTATATAATATAGGTAATTTAAATTACATAATTAATTAATTTATATGGACATTCAAAAGTGTGAAGAACTTCGAACCTGCTCTCCTGTTTAAAGGTAAAGCTATGTACGTATATAAGTACCTTTACTAGGCTATAGGTACTACCCTATAGAATAAGTTAAGTTTTAAGAGTTTGATGAGTTTTAATAGAATTACTTAACTTTGTGTATTTATTCATTGTGTACAACAGTATGTACCCATGTGAAAATAAGCTTATTTAAACCTTGGAGCAAGGATTTTTTTGGCATCTGTATTTATTCCAATCTGTAAATCAAACTGCACATTTTTTCTTGTTGTAGACCTCTGAAACAAGATCAGTAGGTCCCAAATTTTATTTGTGCCATCTAAGCAAAAATAGCTTTTAACAGGGTTGGATACAATGAATAATTATAATTGTATTTTTAATTAATTGATCCTAATTTCCATTAATTGTAATTGATTCAAAATAAAATAAAAATAAAGGTAATTGTAATTGATTTTTGAGCTATAACTGATGTAACTGATCAATTAATGTCAATTGTTAAAAATTATGCCCCTAGATCTGGCAGTTATACATCATCCAATGAAAATAAACCTTTGATAGTTTATTTAGTTATACTTAGATATAGATATATATTTATTTTAAATATACATTTTGATATATAGAAAAGATAGTTATATTTGTGTAATTGTAATTGATTCAGACAAAATTAATTGTAATTGATCTTGAAATTGTGAAGTACAATACTAACTGGAATTAATTTGAAGAAAAATAAAAAAAATTGTAATTGTTTCTATTTTGTGTAATTGAACCCAACCCTGGCTTTTAACCCCTTAAGAGGATGAATGGTACAAATTGCAAATGTTTCAAATACACGCATTCATAACTTAACCCTACAAAAAATTCAGGGCTTAAAGGGTTAAAAGCTACATATGTTTTTTTTCTTTTTAGATAAACATGGATTTCAACAGTTTGAATATGGGCAGGTTCTGTTGTGACCCATTTAAAAAACACAAAGGAAAAGTGAAAAAAGGCATTTGTGCATTGACTAAAAATTTGATTCATCAAAATCCTGAATTGAAACTAACAAATAATCATAAAGCATGTGCAACCTGTCAAAATATACTAGCAAATCATCCATCCCCAATGCCTGAATGTGAACCACTTGAAAAACTACCATCCACCTCATCAAGTGCCCCATCTGAGCTAGAAACCATTGGAGATGTAGTTGAAATGCAGTATGAGCTTAGTAAATTCAATGCTTCATTGGCCACACTTGATGAGACCCCAATAAAACCATGTAAACTCTCTGACAGCGCTGGTATGCAAAGAGAAAGTTGAGGAAAGTAGGAGTTGTGAAAAGAAAGCTTGAACTTGCAAATAAACAACTAATTTCATGCAGTAACTCAGATGATACAGAACTGGAGATTCTTCAACAACTAAAAGAGAAATTTAATCAAGTGACAAGTCGAAGTGAAAAAAACTGACAATTCTTACTATCCTACCAAAAAGATGGACACAAGTAAAGATCAGAGAAGAATTTAAGTGCTCAGATTACATGGCTAGGCAAGTAAAGAGTTTGGTGAGGGAGAAGGGAGTGCTTTCAACTCCTAATCCGCATTTGGGGAAATGCCTGAATAGTGAAACTGCTGCCAAAGTAATTGACTTATAAATGTTTATTGTACCATTTATTATCCATTAATTATATTTTGTATTTAGGTTAGTATCTTAGCATTCCTATTTAAATTTGAGTCTTATTAGGCAGGACTAAAGTCTCTTATTATAGGTTTTTCTTTCTTACTGTTTGCTGTTGAATAATGATCTCAGTTTTTGTCTAAGGTCAAATCTTTGGTAGGATAAATAATTACCTTGAAAGGCATATACAAATACTTTATTATTATTATAAATGTAACAATAATGGCTTCCATAAAATATATTGTAAATACCTAATAACTGCCTTTCTTAAATATAAAGTTATGTTGATGCCTCTTTTTTTCATGGTTTCACCCAGCTAGACAAGAATCGGTTCTTATAACTCAATTGGTAAAAAAAAAGAAATAGGTTATTTTAATATACATATTAAAAGGCAAATTGTCTTAAAAATAGCAGACATTATAGATCTCAGTGAGACTAATGGTACTTTTCTCAACACTCTAGCTCAAACAGTTCCAAAGAGATGGCGCTCCAAAGTTTGGTGGAAAAAGGTACTTGGTCAAAATGGAGGTAGGTCTGGTCCACTGAAATGGCTGTAGCGTCTATACTAACTTAATCAACACTAAAAATCTTGTTCTAGGTTAAGGTAGACATGTGTACCCAAAATTGGGTGAAAGGAGAAAAAAATCAGTTGTGACATCAAATGACCTACACAAGGTCAAAGGTCAAAAATAAGATCAACTTTTTTTTTACCAAGTGCTGAGGTAAAATATGAATAGAAACAAAGTTGTAGATATGCTTAAAAGCTTTAAAATAGTGTTTAAATGGTCTAGCTGTAAGTGCAGTAGGAGCTGAGATATTTCATGTTGAAATATGGTATGACCTTGGAAATTGAGCTTTTTTTACAAAATTTGATTGGCCATATCTCCAGAACCATATGACCTAGAGTGTTGAAACAAGTGTAATTCTGTTTTTCTCACTGAGATCTATACATGTGCCAATTTTTAAAAAAATCAGTGATGGTCACGTTTTTTCAACCCAAAATTCCATTGAACTGACATGGAATGACCCTATTTCTGTTCATTTGCACAAGAAATGAAGGTCATATTCGAACAAAACACACCAAAATACATTTGAAAAATGTACTTTTGACTATATTTTATACAATAAAGCATAACCTAACATGTTCATGTTACGAGATCTCATAAACGACACATTACCACAGGAAATGTTCAAAACACCTCAAAATTAACCAGAAAAGTTTGCTCTCATCATTTTTGTTTAAACTAATGAAAATATCACGACTTAACCTAACCAATCATCAAGGGCGTACAGTTGACCAACTGAACATTCAATTGACCTAACTGGGCATTCACTTGACCTAACTGGTTAATATTGATTATTTCACCTAAATATCTTCTGATCTATTCATATTATAAGAACATAAGAAATTTTTATAGTGTGTACACTAGGGGCCACTTCGGCCCATTAAGGTGGCTCCACTATGTAAAAACTGCCTGTACATTGGCAACAACCAATTTTTACAAAACTAATTAATTATCAATTTAAAACTAATTAATTATCAATTTAAAACTAAAGATAGAATCTCTGGATCCAGAGGATCAAAGTCATAATAGGCTACTATCCACAAATATGTTACACTCTATATCTATTTATAACTGACATGCAAATATATCAGATCCAAAGAATCCCGTCAATTTCATTATGGTACCCATCAATACCAGTACCTTGCCAACCAAAAATAAGTCACACTCCATATCAATTGTGGACCAAGTCACAATTACAACCATATACATTACAACATATATACTTAGGAGGAAAAGTGTAGGTGTGGCTGTAAAGACTGTACAGTAATGTAGAAATGTGTGTGCACCCATTTTGGGTCTCCCATTTAAAGGTGTTTGTGGGGCAAGTGAAGATCATGAGTTTTTCAATACCTCACAGTACTATGGGGGGCACTGCTCAGCAGAGGAATCTCTTTAAATGGGGTGTGTAAGGACAGAGAGTATTCCCTAACCCAAGATACTGCCTCCCTATATCCCACAACACTTGTGTTGAGCTGTGGGATTTATCACCTAAATGCACATAATATATATGAAATAAACTAGTACCATTCATGCAATAAAAATGGGCTTAAACACTATAACCAGATGTCCCTTGCAGACATCAAACTATCCAACCTTTTGAAAGAATCAAGTGTATCTGAAGTCACCACTTCTTCTGTCACTGTTCCAAAACTTAATTACTCTGTTTGTAAAACTATGTTTTCTTAAATTTGCTCTACATCTTGGCTTAAATAATTTCATACTATGACCTCTAGTCTGGTTATTGTGATCTTTAATGAAGAGAGAATCAAAATCTATCTTATCCAACCCTTTTATCATTTTATACACCTCTATCATATCACCCCTTAACCTCCTCCTTTTTAATGAGAACATGTTTAGATACGCCAGTCTTTCCTTATATGTCAATTGTCTTAGAGATGGGATCATTCTTGTTGCTCGTTTCTGTACTTTTTCCAGTTTTTCAATATCTTGTATCAAATAGGGACTATTAAATTGAATACAGTATTTGAGGAGAGGTCTCACATATGAAATGTATAGTTGCTTTATAATATTGGGTGATTTGTATTCAATGTGTCTCTGCATGAGATTGAGTCTAGCATTTGCTTTATTTCTGATTTCCATACAGTGATTTGAGGGTTTAAGTTCATTAGTCATAGTGACACCCAAGTCTTTCTCTTTATCATCATTTTTAATCCAAATTCCATTCATATTGTATTCAAATTCTGGATTTTTTGGCCCAATATGCATAACCTTGCACTTATCAACATTAAATCTCATCTCCCACTTATCTGCCCAGGCTGTTACTCTGTCTAAGTCTTTTTGTATTGCCATTGCTCCTGCTACTGACTTAACATTATGGCCTAATTTTTGTATCATCAGCAAATTTTGAGGTTTTACATGATAGGCTTTTCTCTAGATCTATATAGACAACAAAAAGCAGAGGTCCCAACACAGACCCATGTGGGACTCCGCTCAATACGGGTCTCCAAGTAGACTTATTTCCATTTAGATGAACGCTCTGTTTTCTGTTTCTCAGCCATTCTTCTATCCAGTCAGCTATATGACTTCTTATACCATGGGCTCTAACTTTTACCAACAATCTTGCATGAGGAACAGTATCAAATGCCTTTGCAAAATCTAAGTATACTATATCTACTGGCTCTTTATTGTCCAAATGCAATAGGACTCCATCATAAAATTTAATCAAGTTGGTTAGATAGGACCTTCCATTTCAAAAGCCATGCTGGCTATCATTTATAAGGTTGCACTCTTCAAGGAACTCAGTAACTTTACCTCTAATGATACTTTCGAGTAATTTGCAAATAATGGAGGTGAGGCTGATGGGTCTGTAGTTTTTTTGCCAAGTTTCTATTTCCTTTTTTAAAGATTGGAGCCACATTTACTTTCTTCCAATCCTCTGGAATTTCAGTACATATCAATGATTTATTAAAAATAATTTCTAGTGCCTGTGCTATATTCTTTTTGGCAGCTTTTATGACTATTGGATGCATTTCATCTGGCCCTGGAGATTTTTCCATTTTTTATTTATCTATTGCTTTTAAGATATCTAGTTTTGTTACCCTTAATTCATTTATTTCTCTATCTTGTCCTGGTAGTATAAGATCAGGAATATTATTTAAATTTTCATTTGTGAATACTGATGAGAAGTATTTGTTTAGTTCTTCAGTTATTTCAAGATCATCATCTATAGTTTTATCATCTATATGGAGGGGGCCAATTTTCTTTTTCACTCTACTTTTCAAATTGAAGTGACTGAAAAACTTCTTAGAATTGTTTTTTGAATTCTTGGCTAGGCTTTTTTCCAGGTCTCATTTGCTATCTCTGATTACTTTTTTGCAAATGCTTCTTTTACTTTTATACATTTCGGAGTCTATGCCATTTTTAGTTCTTTTGAATTTATGAAATGCTTTTGTTTTTTCTCTGATTGCTCTTTTTACATTGCAGTTTATCCAAGGTTATTTTTTATTTTTTCCAGTTCTGATTTTACACTGTGGGATATGCTTCCTTTGTATGTTCATTATTATACTTTTAAATTTTTCCCACATACTAGTTAGCTACTGTCTGTTCAGGCTGTAGAATATCTGTCCAATTTATTAGACACAGATCATTTACTAGTCCATTTATATTTCCTCTTTTAAAATCTGGAACTTCTACTTTATTTTCACTAGGTCTTGAATTACAAACAATATTAAACCGAAGGATACAATGATCACCTGAACCTAGTGTTTCTGAAACCGAGATATCCTGGAAGGTATCTGGATTATTTGTTAGAATTAAATCTAGAATGGCATCGGCCCTGGTTGGCTCCTTTACTAACTGGGTTAAACCATTCTCAATTATACAGTCGGATCTTTTCCGTTTGACACACATGGTTCGATTTTATTTTAAATTTCCACACAGATGTAGTTTTGCATGCCAATTACGAAAATCAGAACCATTTTTTGGAGAAATTAATAATAAAAAAGTTACAACCCTTTAAAGTATTTTATTAATATTAGTGACAAAAATCATCACAAATTAATATTTTCGATTAAATGTTGCGATGCACTGTAGCATTTTTTGGAACTGGTCGCAGTATTCATGTCTGCGTCGCCAAATAAACTCGCAGAGGTAGGAATCGATCATCGAACGATGAGTGCCGCAACGTCGTTTATTAGAGCGTTTAAGGCAGTTCCATATGCTTTCAACTTGTTGCATGTGGGGCGTTCCATTTTTCAATATTAAACATACTCATAAAACATATACCATTTGAAAGCTCACATTTTTCCGAGTCTAAAAATGTAGTAATCCAAAAGTATCAATAGCAAATAAAAAGTAACTACGTTTAAATATAAAACCCTATACCGATCAATTTGTGATGCGTGATCTTTATGGGGGCTCCGCCCCCGTACCCCCGAGACCTAAATTATACAAATAATAATGTAAACATATTCATGTTAAGTTAGGTTAGCGTAACAATTACCAAAAATACCATCTTACAACACAGACTGAAGATTTATAACTTAGCCAACCTTTATAATGTTTGTTCCACAAACTTTACAAATTGTCCACTCTATCGCTCATGATTGTTTGAATCAGTTCCTATGGAAAAGAGAAATAACATTACTAACATTTACAATAACAACACAATACATAACAAATTAGTGAACATTTAAATAGGGAAAAACCAATCTTTACTTAATCTAACCTAACCTAAAACTTCAATCTTTAAAGGGTTGTAACTTTTTTAATATTAATTTCTCCCAAAAATGGTTCTGATTTTCGTAATCAGCATGCAAAACTACGTCTGTGTAGAAATTTAAAATAAAATCAAACTCTGTGTGTCAAACGGAAAAGACCCATACAGTCTAAGACTCTCTCATTACTTTCTGGTGTTTGTAATATTTCCCAGTTTATATGCCTATAATTGAAATCTCCAACAATAATAATATTGCTTGTCATTGCTTTATTTATTTCATCAATAAGTTGATTTTCTACATACTTATTTTCTTCTCTACTTTTGGGGATTCCTCCAACTGAACATCCTTCAGGTGGTCTATAGATACCCCCTATCCTGATTTTCCTGGCATTTTTATGCCCAATATGTATCCATACAGATTCAACTATTTCTTCTTTAATGAAGGTAACTTCAACTGGATTCAGATTTGTCTTGGCATAAATAAATACTCCACCACCCTCTGAATATTTATGTTCATAATAAAAAAGTTCATAGTCATCAATTTCATAAGTAATGGTTAGGGTGCCACTTATTTGGGGTGTTTTTCATTTTTTGGGAATTTCTATCAGGACGGGCGCATTTCTGGTGTCATTCCGTCTAAAAACATTGTGTGTAAAATATTTTTGAAATAAAATAATAATTAGAACTGCCTCAACGAGGTCAAAGTTTATACTTTTTGTCGAAAAGTACTCATGGCGTTCTGTTATCATGTCAGTTTTCGTTTCGATAGCTGCTGTAGTTTCTGAGTTGAAAAATGATAACAGACAGACAGACGGTCGGTCAGAGTCGTTGGTTTAGTCTTCCGCACTGGTGTACAGAAGACTAAAATGAGGTATTATACAGGGTGTAACACGAGTTTATCCAAATATTGATACAGGCGAAAGAACATGTTATTCTAAGTAGAAAATGGGTTGGGACGAGTTTTGCCAACACTAACAGTGTTTCATTCTCTTTTTCAGTGAGTTCTGAAACGACGTGATGGCTTCGGCAACAAGATCTAAAACAGCAGTCTATCTCCTGGGGACCGTGGACCACAGCATCACAGGAAGCATGCTGCCTACGGGAAAGCAGGCGCTTCAGTACTTTTTCCACCTTCACCTTGACGTCAAGAAGCCGATCAAGGAAGCAGCCACTGAGACAGTGACCGCAGTCAAGGAATTCTGGGAGCAGTCCCGTATTCCTACGCAGAAAGACCAACGCACAAGGGACAAGGTTCTCCGAATGTACGAGAAGTGGCGGGCTCTGAACAAGAACTCGAAACGGCGCACTGTGACCCAAATCAGGAATGAGGCCGAGTTCCTCTCATCCCTTGACTGCCTCTTCGACATCGCACACGAACAGGCGATGTCGATGATCACAATCGAAGAGGACAGGGAGTTCCTGATGGGACAAAGGGCCGAGGTGCGGCGCGGCCACATCTCCTCCACACGTGACATGACGCTGCACAGAGGAGGAGCGTGCGAGGAGACAGGAAGCGGAAAGGAGCCGCCGGCAAGATGATGAAAGGGCGAACAGAGAGAGCCGAGAAGAACTCGTCGAACTGGCATCGAGCTCCAGCTCAGGTGCAAGCAGCCCGACTCGGTCACCGACACGGCGTCGTCGCCGAGAAGAAGAGGAAGAGCTCTCTCTCCCGGGCCCGTCCACGTCGAATGCAGAAGCATCTACGACCCCTTTACCACCCAAGCGATTCCGCGCGTCAAAAAAGATGATCACCCCTGATCTCTCCGCAGCGATGGATCGGACGAAACTTACCGACCGAGGTGGTGTTTTTTTGCTGTCGGCGGCTGCGAGGAGCTTGGGCCACGACCCTGAGGAGCTGGTCTTGAACCGCGAATCCTCCCGCCGCGACCGACCAAAGTTCCGTGCTATGGCAGCAGCGGAAATGAAGGCAGCCTTCCATCCTACTGTGCCGCTGACCGTTCACTGGGACGGGAAAATCGTACCAGCGGCTGACGGAGGCCCTGCTGAAGATCGCCTTCCAGTTCTGGTGTCTGGGGAGAACGTCGACAAGCTTCTGGCTGTGCCCAGCCTCCCCGACGGCACCGGCCGCACCATGGCGGAAGCCGTCCTCTCTGCCCTCGAGGATTGGGACATCAAGGGACGGATCTGTGCCCTCTCTTTTGACACCACCGCCTCAAACACAGGACTCTCAGGAGGAGCTTGCTATATCATTGAGCAGAAACTCGAGAAGACAGTGCTTCATTTGGCTTGCCGCCACCACATCCACGAACTGGTGTGCGAGAAGGCATTCACGGCGTGCCTCGGTCCCTCTACTGGTCCTGACATCCTCCTGTTCAAACGATTCGCCGCCCAGTGGGACTTCATCGATCAAACCAAAGCGAAGCCCTTCGAGGATGGAACCATGCCGCAGCACCTGAAGGACGCCCGCGACGACCTGCTGATCGAATTCAGCCACCTCCTCGACGGTCAACATCCACGTGATGACTACAGGGAACTTCTGGAGCTCTCTGTAATTGTGCTGGGCGGTCCGAACAAGCGGGGTGCCCGGTTCGCTCGTCCCGGCGCCTTCCATCGCGCGCGCTGGATGGCAAAAGTCATCTATGCCATCAAACTGTTCCTGTTCCGGGAACAGTTTCAGATGTCGTCAGGCGAAGCGGCTGGAATCCGGCGATTCACCATCTTCGCCGTGTCCATCTACGTGACTGCCTGGTACAAAGCGCCGCTCCCGGCAATGGCCCCAGCCGCGGACCTCGCGCTGCTGAAGGCCCTCGTCTATTATCCGGACTCAGCGGTGGCCAAGGCGACGGCGACAGTCTTCGCCAGGCACCTATGGTACTTGAGCGAGCGCCTCGTCACCCTGGCCATCTTCGACGAGGGTATCGACTTGGCGACAAAGCGGGAGATGATTAAAGCGATGGAAGAAGAGGAAGGATCGGAGGATCCCCCGCGGCGTATCAATGTGGACCTGTCCACCGCCTCAATCGCCAACAATACATTGGCCAAGTTCACAACGACTACATCAAAGGAGTTCTTCAAGGTTCTGGACATCAGCACCGCCTTCCTGCTCAAGGATCCGGAGGAGTGGCGGACGGACCCAGCCTTCATCGCCGCATCCCACCGAGTCCAGGCCCTTCAAGTTGTCAATGACTTCGCGGAGCGCGGGGTGGCGTTGATGCAGTCTTTCAACCTGGCCCTTACCAAGAGTGAAGACCAAAGGCAGTTCCTCTTACAAGTGGTCGAGAAGCACCGCTGTGACTTCCCAACTGCCCGCAAGTCCACCGTGACCTCTGCAAAGTAGGCAACAATGAGAGGGAGATGGGCGCCCATGATACCCCCCCCCCCCTTGAGGGGCTAATACTCGAGTTGAGGGGGACCTAGAGTTGAAAGTATGAAGTCCAGTTATATGTTTTAGGTCAAGATTAGTAGCTTGAACAAACTAGAAGTGATATTTTATTTGCTAGAGGCATAGAACATCATGATCTAAAATTTCTACTTTTCGAGAAAATATACAAACTTTGACCGTATTGAGGCAGTTCTAAATATTGTTTTATTTCAAAAATATTTTACACACGATATTTTTTGACAAAATGGAACCAGAAACGCGCCCATCCCGATAAAAATTCAAACTTTCGAAAATAAGTGTCACCCTAGTAATGGTATTATCTCTTTCACTAAATAGACTATTTGGTATCGTACTGAATTTTGTCCAAGTTCAGTGACAATCATAACATCAGGATTTTCAATACCTATGTATGCCTTGAATTCATTTATTTTATCTCGGATACTTCTTGCATTTACATAGAAAAATGACAAAGAACCCTTGGAATATTTTGCTTGTAATTTAGTCTGGTTCTTGTTCTGTGATGGTATATTATTTGCATCTCTTTTACTTTCTTTGTTGACCTTTTTCTTTTGAGTTTTGATTATATTTTTTATTAGTTTATTGGGTAATTATTCGTTTTTTGACCCAGTCTCTTTTTATAATGAGAGCAAACGTTTCTGGTCAATTTGGAGGTGCTCTGCACGAATCTGCCATCCATTTCCTGTGCAAATGCGTAGTTTTCGAGATGATGATATCTCGAAAACTACGCATTTGCACAGGAAACGGATGGCAGATTCATGCAAAACACCTCAAAATCGACCAGAAAAGTTTGCATTCGTGCTAAACACAACCTAACCTAACCAGTCACCTTATTTTGGAGGATATAGTTCTGCAATTGCAGTAAGGAAGTGATGCAGAACCAGGGTTTCGGAGCCAGTAAAAAAACTTCTGGCTCTGACTCCGGCTCCGGAGCAGAAATTTTTTACAGTCTGGCTCCGGCTCTGGCTCTTTTATAGTAAATTCTGTTAATTATAAAATAAATATCTAGATTTATATAACTAATTGTCCAATTTAAAATATTGCACAAAAATATTTTATTATTAAATCACTTTAATACTCAAAATTTAAATTTCTTATGATTTTAAATTAGGCAAATATAATGATAGAATGAAGTTATTTAAATAACTAAAGGAAAATGATGAAAACTAAATGATATTAAATATTTATTAACAATGGTAGCTTATATAAATTAGAGAAACTTGCCTCCTAATTAGTTCAAAGTTCAAACTTAAGAATTCTCGTATGGAAAATAGTAACAATCAAACTTTCTGAGATAATATATGCATCTTTTTTTAAGTGTTGAAACTTGAAAGCTTCATGAAAGCCAACTTGGCTTGAAAAAGAGCTGAATATTTCAAAAAATTCAGTTTTTAAATTTTTAATAGGTTATATTATTTACTTAAAAAGAGATTTTCTTTTAGTCAAAAAGTTTTGTAATTTAATTAACAAAAGCAATTCAACTAAAAGTCAAAAGTTCAAACTACTAATACATATTATAAAAGAAAATTTACAAAATCATTTACCCTACGCTTATAAATCAATACTACTCCTTGGATTAACAAATGAAAACTAATACAAATTTTTTTTATTCTAGCTAAGGTATAAGCAAACTAATTTTAAACATAAAATCAAGATATTCTTCTTGTAAATCTGTTTCCTTAAAATAATTGAAAATGAAAATTACTAAGTTTATTTATAATTTTTTTTTTAAAACAAGATGGCCTCAATTATATTTTTTTTAAGTGTAACCTTAAATCAGACTTTATCTTTAAAGTTCAAACTACATATTAAAAAATTAAAAAGTTTGCAAATTCAATGATACATTTACAGTATCATAAATCATAATACTCCTTGTATTAAAAAATGAAAGCAAAATAATAACTTTTGCAGAAATTTTTACTAATGTAGCTAAGGTAAGAAACTAATTTTTAAACATAAAATCAAGATATTCTCCTTGTAAATCTGTTTCCATAAAAAAAATTATGAATTAAAATTATTTATCTAAGTTACTTATAAACATTTGTTCTTAAAAATAACATAGCCTCAACAATATCTTCTTTCATACGTGCCCTTAAATCAGATTTTAAAATTTTCAGTGCTGAAAATAGCCATTCAACACTGACTTGTGTTGAAGGCATAGCTACTAGAAGATTTGCAACATCTCTTATAACTTTAGGATACCTTTCTATTACTTGTTCAAAAGACAGTTTTGACGAATGGTCAAATTTTTCAATCTCAGGAAAAGATTCCTCAACTTGCAATTTGAGGGTACACATTGGACTGAGAGGTGGTATTAGTTCACTTTCTAAACGAGGATGTTTTGATTTCTTACCATGTTGAATATCAATAATTTTTTCAAAATCAAACTCGCTGACATCAGAAGTGGTGAAAGATGATGATGAATTTGATGATGATGCAATAATCTCGGTTCCACATTCCTCTCTTAATAGAGAGACTTTATTTGAAAGGTCTAGGTTACTTTTCATTCTGATTGCTATATTGCATAGGGCATCCTTGGCTTTAACTACCTGTTCAGATGTTAATAAGCATCTATATCTAGGATCTATATAAACAGCAGCAAGCAATACTTCATTATCAAGTAAAATATTTTCTCTCCTTTCCATGGAACTTTTAATGTCATCAGCTATGGTGCCTTCTATCTTGGAAAGAAAATACATCAAAGATTTCCACTCTTTCAAAAATTGACCGGGAGTCAAATCTTCACTTTGAATTTTTTTTGTTACTATATATGGCTGGTACAGTACTCTTTCCAATCTTCTTGCTTGTTCCCACATTATTTCTGAAAGATTCACATTTGAATTTGCCATGTCCAAGAGTACAGGTTTTAATTCTAATAAGCGCTCTATCATTAAATAAGTGCTGCCCCATCGAGTAGGTTGATCTAAAATAGCAACCTTGCCTGCATGTCTTTTAATTATTTCTTCCACTTTTGGGTTTCTTGCTGCTACTACAACCTGTCTCAACTTACTATGAGAGAGGTAGCATGTTTCTCTCTCAATCCATCGCAAATAGCAAGTTGCAAGGTATGTGCACCACAACGCATGTGGTTGATTCTGGAGAAGTGTGAAATTTCAGATACAATACTGTCAATTTCTTCTACACAAGATGCCACTTCCTGAGTGTCTGTTGAATCATCATCATGTTCACCAAATGTTTGTATATCATCTTCTGAAGTTGCCTCTTGATTATCATTCAACTTCTCAACAGTTTTAATCATATTTGATGCATTATCACTGACAATGCAGAGCACAAATTCTTTCGGTATGCCGTACTCTTCCAGAGTTCTCATAATTAGATCATGCAGGACTGCAGGTAGTCACTAGTTTGCTGAGCATGTGTATCTTTTACTGCTATAGTGCGGGTGAGGATTTTATTATCATCATCAATAAATCAGACATTGATGGCAAAATAATGTGTCCGTATTCGTGTGCAACCATCAACTTTTAAATATATGAAGCGCCCTTTTAATTGCTCTTTGAGAGCAAATTTTTCTTCTTTTGATTTTTCTATCACTAAATGACGGATATTGTCTTTATCTAAACTAATCTTGAATTTCTGAGCCATTTCTTCTAGTAGACTGCACATAGCTGGCTTTTCAAACATAGATAGAGGCATAGAATCTTTAACAACTAACTCAATTATGCTATTTTTAAAATTATCTGTAGTCATTGAGATAGTGACTTTTTGAGACATCAAAAATTTAGTAATGTTTTGCTGGTTTGCTTTAGTTTTTGAACTGGCAGAAGTACTGGGTCTTGAAAGCTCAAGCATTTGCTTCTTTTCTTCCATCATTTTTGATATTTCAGGATGTAATGGACTCAAGTGTCTTTTCAAATTATATGCTCTTGAGGAGACATCAGGCTTTTTGCTTTGAGGCTTGGTAATTTTAGTTCCACACGTTGAAATATTTCCTGAAGCATCAGAAACTTCACAAATACAAACATAGTGTTTCTTATCTGAACTTTCAGTAAAATACTTGAATATATCAGACTTCTTTATTGAATCTCTATCCATTATGAAGGGTCATAGACTGATAATTATAATTAAAGAATCAAGTACAAATTACAAAGAATCTGAAAAAAAAGAAATTTAGCAATACAAGATAATTGACCTAAAAATAAAAATAGTTCAATCCAAGTCAGAAGGACCAACCTTACTAGGTATGTATCTAGGTAGTTACCTACTTAGATAAATAGTTAGTACCTACCTACCTAAGGTCTCCACCGCCATAAAAAAATTTTTACTTATATAATTAAGTGTTGTTAAGACAAATCTTCCCAAATATTTAATGGTTAAAAAATGGAAATTTGCAGATTATTCCTGCAACTCCCACACCTCCATAAAATCCAAGAATCCTATGGTACCATTTTTCCTAATATATTACAAGAATTATAATTTGCAACTAAACCTATATTTAACAAATAACAATTTAGGTAGCAATATATCACCCGGAGCCAGACCATGGAGCCGTATTTTCAAGGTTTCCTGCTCCGGCTCCGGCTCCGGCTCCAGGTAAGCAAAATTCACTGGCTCCACCGACTCCGGCTCCGGCTCCAAAACCCTGTGCAGAACTGTAGAATAGTCAGGATGTTCTGCCAGGAACAAGTATCGTGTGAAATATTTCCAGTAATGAGGATGCCATGTGCCCTTAAAGATAGAAACAGTAAATCCACACTCACACTTATTTTTTAGATTTTTTTATGGCACCTAAACACCTTCGAGTCTTGTCTTAAAATACAGGCAATATTACATTTAGGGCAAATCACGGATGTCGGAATTATGCCGTGATTGGAAAAAACATCTAAACTTTTATCTTCATCAAGGCCAACAAGGCGGATTAGGTCTTCAAAATCAAGTTCACAAGATTGACACGTCATAACAGTAGAACGAAAATCACCACACTAACAAAAAACAGAAAGAAGTAGGCAAAAGCAAGAAAAAGTAACCAAAAAAAGCCAAGAAAAATCTCCAAAAAAGGTAGCCAAAATAAACAAACCCACCGAAATTTATATACATACATATTAGAAAATAGAAAATATTTTTTTTAAAAAAGTACATTTTATACAAATTTGCACAAGATAATATATATATATATTTTCTTATTCAGTTTTGATTGGTTATTCAATATATATTGCTGTTATAGCTGGGTGTGACTGGGTCAAAAAACGAATATTAACCGTTTATTCTTATCAAGAGTATTGGTATTTGTACTAATTTGGCCTATTCCTTTAGTTTTTAGTACATATTTGTGGATAGTAGCCTATTATGACTTTGTCCTCTGGATCCAGAGATTCTATCTCGTTTTAATTTGATAATTAATTAGTTTTAAAATGATAATTAATTAGTTCTGTAAAAATTGGTTGTTGCCAATGTACAGGCAGTTTTTACATAGTGGAGCCACCTCGATAGGCCGAAGTGGCCCCTCGTGTGCCCACTATAAAAACTTCTTATGTAATATATATATTATGTAATGTGTTCTTTCTGAATAAAGATTATTATCATTATTATTAAAGCTTTCGCCCGACGTGTTTGGGAAAAAATCTTCACAAAAAATTTGAGGTTGTGCAGCTGAAAGCTAATCTCGTAGGTCACTCACTTTCTTTAAGAGAAGATATAGCTGAGGTATGGATTGGCCGAAAATTTTTTATACAATTTTTTACCTCTAATAATGCATTTAAACTCCTAAAACACTTGTACATATTTATCATAGCGATTTGTTTAACTTGCGTTATCATCCAAAAAGTCGAACAATTATGATACCTAAGGTACTACCATAGTCAATATACATACAGTCTAAAGAATTACTCTTTTAACTCTTGTAAAATTGCGTGCGCTTCAAACCCCAACTGAGTAGCCAAATAGGTGTACATATACATTTTTAAAATGAGGGTGAATCAGGCAAATTTTATTAAGTAATATCAACGTACGAAATTTATTTTTATAAAATTATGTATTTAATTTATAATTTCTTAATTAACATTTTTAAAAATTGCAATACTATAATCATGCAACTCGGACGGAGGATATTTTTGCAATTAATCAAAGCTAACTTAATGATTCGACTGTAAACAAAAAAATAATGGCGTTTCATAGTCAAAGCATTCAGAATGAATTAAAGTTGCGGAGTATATTGTAAATAAATGAAAATGCCTTTAAAGTGTGCTGCGATACTCTGTAACAATGCAGAAACTGCCATTTGAGTAATGACGTCAGCAATGACGTAAAAAGAAAACAGGGAACAAGTAACTCAAGAGTCATTGAGGGCCAACAGCTGCTCCCTGACTCTGTCAGATTCCTGAGTAGGTTGAAAATGCTGGAAGCCCAACACTGTATATATACGTACACTGTGGTACTACTGAATTACAACTCCACTCTGAAGGATAGGCCTATCCCTTCATGTAATTAGGCATAGTGAATTGCCTGTGTTAATTAAACTTAACAAATGTCTTGCGTAATTTAGTTGCTTACACTGAGAGAGAAGTACGGTAGGCAACCGGGCGAGCTATAACCAGACGCGAATGGTGGTTTCCTTTTGACCATTGGGCTCTGCTAAATACCAAAGTCAAATAAATGTAATAATTTAAGAAAAGCTACTTAACAAAGTCTTTTGAAGACCCCCACATACACACAACTTTTAACGAAAAAGACAGGCTTTTTGCTGTCGACTGTAGGCATTAATTATATCGGAAATTTCCACGGGGCCGCCAGGCTGAAAGCAATCAACCATAGGCTTACACATAAATTTTTTTAATAATATACATAAAAATACACATACACGAAATACACAAATACATGCACCTTAGATCTTGGAAATGAAATTGATTTGCCTATGGAAATGTGAACAGCTGACTCCGGGAAAGTCATAAGAAAGAACAGAACTCACGTTAAAAACAATTTCTTATTCCGAGTTCCACTGATGGTGAGGCTATTATTATTATTTAATTTCCGACAATATTGGTTCAGAGGACTGTTGTTGTTGTTTAGCCGATCAGCCCACCCTGATCGAGCAAGCCAGCGTCACGCAGGTAACCGATCGCCCTCTCCGGAGTGGACCAGAGGTTCAGCGCACTAGTTATGTTGTGTTGTGTTCGTTGTTGTGCTAGAGCGGTACAGTCTGTCATAATGTGTTCAATTGTTTGTGGTGTGTCCTAGCACAGGTGGCAGATGTCGTCTATGGACTTGTCTAGTCTGTGTTTATATGTCCGTAAGTTGGGGTGATGTCCACATCGGAATCGTGCTAAGTTAACTCGATCCGATCAGCTCAGGCTGATCTCTGACCTGTTAACGGGTGGCGGCTTCGCACCTAGGACCGCATTCGGACCGAGTCGTGTCAGTGCTTTGTGGGTTAGGTGTGTGTGCATGTGTTTTCTGTACTGTATGATGTCTGTGGGGCGTGGTATGGAATGGAGTATTTGGTTATAATGTAGCAAGGGTGTTTGTGGGTTAGTTGTCGCTGCTACCATAAATTGTGTTCCCCTCATGTCTAAGTGTTCTCTAACTTTCAATATTTTTGTTTCTGTGTGCAGGTGTTCTATTGGTGTTGTTTGAGTGAATCCTGCAATGATACGAAGTGCGTTGTTTTGTACAACGCACTTCGTTGAGATAATGGGTGCCCAGCATGGGCTAGCATAGTCCATAACTGAGCTAATATATGTATTGTTGGTATATGAGTGATGTTGTTTCCTGCTGGTGTCCAAAGTTTGTGCCTGTTAGTACTTTAAACGTGTTAAGTCTTGACGTACACTTGTTTTTAATGTCCTGAATGTGGTTTGCAAAAGATAATGATGTGTTGTATGTGACCCCAAGTATTTTGGTCCTGTGAGTGTGTGGAATGTTGGTGTTGTTTAGTGTAAGCTGTGGAGTTATCTGGTGTTCTTTTGTATTGCTTGTAAGCAAGGTGATAGTTGATTTTATGGGCGCTACTCTGAGTCTATTGTGTGTGAGCCAGTCTTGTATACTGTTTATGTATGTTTGTAGGTTATTTGTAGCGGTGTCAATGTTGGTGTGGGTGGATGTTAGAGTGATGTCATCTGCATATGATGATAAGGTAAGCTTGTTATCTATGGGTGTTGGAATATCATGCATGTAGAAGTTGAAGAGTGTTGGTGAGAGAACAGAGCCTTGAGGGACCCCGTTCGGAAAAAGCCTGTTTTTGGATGACTTGCCATTAAAAATGTGACATGTGAGTATCTTCCTGAAAGATAGTTGCTCAGCCATCTTTTATTGTTATTGTGCATGTTTATGTTGAGTATTTGGTTTATGAGAGGGAAGCGTGGGATAGCATCAAATGCTTTACTAATGTCTATTGTTGCTAATAGTGTACGTTGAGCTGATCATCTGGAGTTGAGGTTAGCGAGTAGTGTTGTGGTTGAGTGGTGAGGTCTGAATCCATGTTGAGTAGGCGATAGTGGTATGTGTGGGTTGGTGATTTGTAAGATTAGTCTTTCTGTTACTTTGGAAGGTGTGCATAGTAAAGTAATGGGTCTATAGGAAGCTGGTTCTGTTGGATTTTTGTTTGGTTTGAGTAGTGTAATAATTTTACCTTGTTTCCATATGTCAGGAATAATACAGTGTTGGTATGAATATGTGCTGATATTTGTGAGAGCTAGTATTCCCTGTTGGCCCAAGTGTTTAAGGTGTATGTTAGATATGTTGTCTGGTCCAGTAGCCTTCGAATTCTTAATGTTTTTGATGATCTTGGTGGTCTGATCTGTATTGAAGGGTGTAATGGTCGTGTCGAGTCTGTAGGTTTTCTTGTGTCTGGCTGTTTGTCTGTCTGTGTGTTTCTGGTTGTTATCTCTGTTTAAGTGACTTATCTTTGCGTAGTGATTAACTAAAATGTTAGCTTGTTGTGTATATGTTGGGATATTATTTTGGCTGCGACAGATAGCCGCGTGTGAGGTGTGAATGTCGCTGTTAGAGTGGGTAATCCTGTTTATAGTTTTGTATAGCCTGGATGTATCTGTGGAGTGGTTTAGTGTTGTTATGAATTCCCTAAATGTTTCTGTTTGTCTTTCTTTGAGTTTGTTGTTTATATCTGTGTTGAGCTGTTGTATCTGCTGTTTTATGGTTTCTGTGTTATGTTTGAGGTTGTTACGTTGCCTTATGAGGTGGGCTATTTCTCTAGTATAATTTGGGTTGTATTTCCTAATGTTGCCCTGGGGTATGTATTTGTTTGCATTATTGATGATCTGATTAAATGTCTTGAGTGTTGTATTCATGTTTATGATGGGTGTGCTGTTTAATGTGGTGAATTGTTCCTCAGTCTGTATTTTGAACTGTTCTCAATCAGCTTTCTTGTAATTTCTGTAAGTGTGCCGCCGAAGGCTGTTGGGGCAGAGTGTAGAACGTGTTGTAATGATGATGGGCAGGTGGTCTGATGACAGTTGTTTTTCTGTACTTCAGTGTGTACGTGTTGCTAGTGAGGGGGAACAGAACGTTATGTCTGGGGAGGAGTTTGAGTATCCTGCTTGATGTGGTATGTGTGTATGGTCTTCTGTATTGTTAAGAATGAAGAGGCTGTTTAGTTGTGTGGCTATGTTGGCGCCTCTGATGTTGCTTTGGTTGTGCAGGTACCAACTAGTGTCTTTAGCGTTGAAGTCTCCTCCTAAGATGACATTAGTGAGAGAGGCCAGATTGTGTAACTGTGGATTGTAATTGGCTGGTACCTGAGGTGAACTATCTGATGGGATGTAAATGTTGATTAGTGTGGTGTTGTGTTTTGCGCGCGTTTTAATGTTAACTGCCTGTATTTCAATCGTGTTATCTGCTTGGATTGTGTTTGTAATGTTTTGGGTGGCATCAGTGTAGCACTGTAGCTAATGCTTTTACGTATGTAAGTGATGAGTACACCCCCAGTACGATCTTAACGGATCGCCGTGAAGTCAGGGATGGTGGGTGTTCTGTGTGTGCGTTTTAGTTTTCTTTCATGTATAAGTGCTATGTGAATGTTTTGTTTGTGTACAATTCCCTAAGCTGCATGATTTTGTTTGTGAGGCCATCTACGTTGTACTGTAATATGTTAATACAGTATTATACTTCTGTATGTGTCTCATGGTGCTATTGTGTCTATGTCTTTGTGTATGGTGACATGTGTAAGTTGTAGTGGGGCTTGGATTAGTCTTAATGTCACCGGAGAGTAAGAGTAGTCCGGGGAGCACGCAATTGTTCCCCGTAAATGAAAAAATGGCACGCTGAGAATAGGTCCGGCCCCGGGAGCCGATCGGCACTCTGACCGTGCCACGCAACAGGCCGTCGACTGCCAATCTGGCCAACCGTAGACAGCCCGCTGCACGGAGACTTGAGGAAGTTTGGCCACCAGCGCGTTGATGTTTCGGTTTGACGTCGCCTCTTCTTCACGTTGACGTGTCCCGCGCTGGAGGATACAGCCACTGTTAGAAGCTTCCTCGTCAGCTGCTAACACTTTTTTCACGTTGTTCTAGCTAACTTTTCAGAGGTTTTTTATAAACAAATCTCAGTTTTCTGCTCAAAACGGCTCTTTCTGATTTTAAAATTGATTATTCAAGGAAGGAAGATGTTGACTTCTATTTTGCGGCAACAGTTGATGATATTTATGTTACTTTATTGATTCATGAAAATGATTAGGCTCTTCAAGTTATAAAAGATTTCTTCAGAGGAAGACGTTCATTGTGGAAAGCTGAGCATTCAATGATGAGATGTTCTATAGTCATTCTTCTTTGACATACATTACAAAACGTCCAGGGAACATTCGCATGAAAATGACAATGAGTAAAATAAGTTGAGATTGTGATTAGGTCGAAATTTGTTCGTTTGTTTTTAATTCTGTGCGATATATATATATATATATATATATATATATATATATATATATATATATATATATATATATAATGAACAGGAACACCAGAGAAAATACAAACATCCTTCAAGGTTTAATAGTACCAACGTTTCGGAATGCACTAATTCCATCTTCAGGGCTAAAACAATAAAATTCCAAATCACATACAAAATTACAAAATGCTTAATAACAATTTAAAATAAACTTAACCACTGTATGGGGTCATATATAGGTAAAACTAAAAGACATTTAAAATCTCGTATTTACGAACATCTCGGTAAATCGGTCCGTACAAATTTACCCCTTGGCAAACCACCTAATTCTCTCATACGTAATCACTCGCACAACAATAACCACCCAATTTCACAGTCTAATTTCACCGTACTTGCAGCTGGAAGCTCTGACCTTAAGCTTAAAATTATGGAGTCTCTGTTTATTTATAAACTAAAACCAGACCTAAATTCTGACGAATCATCGATAGATCTGCTATGTTTTGGTTAAGGTACTAGTTTATTTTATTTACATTTCAGTTTTAATGCTTTTACTTTTTATAATTTTAACTTTTTAACTTCACATTTATTTACCTTTTAGTTTTAATGTTTTACATTTTCTTAGCTACTTTTTATAATTTTTTAAGTTTATTTTAAATTGTTATTAACCAAATTGTTATTAAGCATTTTGTAATTTTGTATGTGATTTGGAATTTTATTGTTTTAGCCCTGAAGATGGAATTAGTGCATTCCGAAACGTTGGTACTATTAAACCTTGAAGGATGTTTGTATTTTCTCTGGTGTTCCTGTTCATTATTAAACTGCGTTTTCCACGCCACCAATCAATAGCCGATATATATATATATATATATATATATATATAGAGAGAGAGAGAGAGAGAGAGAGAGAGAGAGAGAGACTGCAAAATTAAGTAACTATAAAGATAACAACAACATCAGAAAAATATTAAATGATAAACTGCAGAGCATCGATGACGTCATACAGGAACTAATTGAGAAGCATACAGAAAAGGAAGAAGACAACGCTATAGAAGCAATAAAGGGTAACTCAAAGTACTTCTATATTTTGCAAAAAGAAAGTCGAAAAACCATGCGACTATTGGACTTCTGAAAAACGAGAACAGTGCTTTATCGGTTGATCTAACAGAAGTATCTGAAATATTAAGAGCTCAGTACGAATCATCTTTCAGTATCCCAAACACTGACAAACTGATATGCGATAGAAACGCGTTCTTTGAAGAAAAACTACAAGGGGAAAGTATAACGGACTTCGACTTTACAACAGATGATATTACACAAGCAATAGAGAAACTAAAAACACACTCAGCGGTAGGACCGGATAAATGGAATGCCACACTGATCAAAAACTGCAAGAATGCAATCGCTGAGCCCCTATACTGGATACTAGCGAAGCGACCTGGCGTTGCCGGGGTGGATGTTGAACGCTATAAGCTAACGAAAATATCACGACTTAACCTAACCAATCGTCAAGGGCGTACAAGTAACCTAACCGGGCATTCAATTAATCTACCCGGGTATTCAACCAATCCAATTGGGCATTCAGTTGACCTAACCGGTTATATACTGTATATTATATATATATTTAACGTTCAACATCCACCCCGGCAACGCCGGGTCGCTCCGCTAGTTTTAACAAGAGGTAGCTCGCTATCGCTCGCGACCGTTGTAGAACTTGGCCCTCCGGGCGGGTAGCACTGTGATCCAGCTACAAAATTTTAAAAAACGCCATTACCCCCATTACCCCCACCCCCACTCCCCCTTTACCCCTACGCACAAAAGTAAAAAACGCCATTACCCCCACCCCTCTCCCCGGAGGGCGGGTAGCAGTATATGTTGTTGTTGTTGTTGTTGTTTAGCCGATCAGCCCACCCTGATCGAGCAAGCCGGCGGCACGCAGGTAACCGATCGCCCTCTCCGGAGTGGACCAGAGGTTCAGCGCACCAGTGATGTTGTGTTATGTTCGTTGTTGTGCTAGAGCAATACAGTCTGTCATAATGTGTTCAATTGTTTGTGGTGTGTCCTGGCACAGGTGGCAGGTGTCGTCTATGGACTTGTCTAGTCTGTGTTTATATGTCCGTAAGTTGGGGTGATGTCCACATCGGAATCGTGCCAAGTTAACTCGATCCGATCAGCTCAGGCTGATCTCTGACCTGTTAATGGGTGGCGGCTTCGCACCTAGGACCGCATTCGGACCGAGTCGTGTCAATGCTTTGTGGGTTAGGTGTGTGTGTATGTTTTTTCTGTACTGTGTGATGTCTGTGGGGCGTGGTATGGAATGGAGTATTTGGTTATAATGTCTCTCTGGTGTTACCTTAATGGTGCGAGGTGTTGGTGCATGATTGTACATGTAGTGGCAAGGGTGTTGTGGGTTAGTTGTCGCCAGTGGCGGTCCTAGCTTACATGACGCCCTGGGCGAACCTCACCTTCAGCGCTCCCCCCCCTGTTCGCCAACACACACACATTCGAATCCCCCCAAAATAAAGGACAGACATAACTCTTTCACAAAATAACTTTTTATTGGACTAATTGTTGGAACTTCAGAACCAAAACAAAGACTCAAATTTCTGAATTTTACAAATCCTTCATCACGTAAATAGAATAACTCACTTAAGAGAATGTAATTATGATACTATGAACAGGAAAAATACAAATTAAATTGCACAACTGCCATAAATAAACTAGAGAATCAAATTTCTAAATTGTACAAATGCTCTATCACATAAATAGAATAAGACACTTAAGAGAGGGTAATTATTATGCTACACTTTGAACAAGAAACAAAATAAATTGCACCACAGCACAACTGCCATCTAAAGCCTGACTCTTCTTACCTTCCTTGATGCAAAGTCATGAATTAAATCATCATATGAAATCTGCTCAGCAATTGTATGATTTATACTGATGATGGCCAGACCGGTAAGGCGTTCCTGTGACATAGTTGACCTCAGGTAGGATTTGATGAGCTTCAGCTTTGAAAAGCTCCTCTCTGCTTCAGCAACAGTGACTGGAAGAGTAAGACCAATTCTGAGAGCAGTCCACAAATTTGGATATATTTCAGAGAGCTCCCTTTCATGGATAAATGTCAGCAGTTCAAGCAAGGATATGGTCTTTGATGGCAAGTCAGGCAAGTTCTTCAGCTCCTGTGCAAGCTCTCTGCCATCCAAGTCAGATTGTCCCTTAAAGTGTAGTGTAGTACTAAGGTTCACACATTGTTCTGTCAGCTCCTCAAATGTGAGATTTTGGAAATGTGTCAGCACTCCAAACTTCTCTCCCACAATTTCCAACGTGGAAAATCTTTCCTGAATGGCTGATGTTGCAGCATCAACCACTGCATTGAAAAATGTCACCTCCAGCTTCTTCAAAGCATCAATCAAGGGCTCATCAGATGCTTCATAGGAGAAGTGCCGCTTTGTGGACCTCAGCCGTTTTTGTTTTAACACAGCCTCCACATTCATTTGTTCACAGATATCTGTGGCTGCCATTTGTGCAGCCACAAAACCTGTTGCCCTGTAATTGCGGAGACCTCTCTCTGTTTTTTTTAGGAGATTTACTGCAACATCAACGTGCATGCTAGGAGACTGCATCTGCTTGCTCACATGCTGAATTTGGCACAACAGGTCATGCCACACCACTGAACAAATGGCGAAGCGGTATGACCCAACCTCCTCTGACAGAGATTGAGCCTCGACCTTTATTACAGAGTCTTTGGTGTGGTCCCTCACCTCGATCAGTGCATCTCTCACTGCAGCTGCCTGATATCTCAGGGGCTCCACACTCTTGATCTTGCTTTCCCACCTTGTATCAGACCACATCTTCAATGTGATGTTCACATGTTTTTTCAAAATGGCCCATCGTTGTGTGGAGGCTGAAAACAAGTTGTAAAGCTTCTGCAAGATGCCAAAGTAACTTGTGGCATCAATAGATCCCTTAGCAGCATCGGCCACAAGCAAATTCAGAGAATGAGCCCCACATGGAACAAACAGAGCTCTGGGATTAATTTCTAGGAGCCTGGATTGAACACCCTTGTTTTTTCCCCTCATGTTGGCCCCGTTGTCGTATGATTGTCCTCTACAGTCCATGAAAGGAACTTTTAGCTCCTCCAGTCTCTTCAGAATCAGAGATGCCAAATGTTGACCAGTGGACTCCTCTGCCTCCAAAAACCCCATGAAATGTTCCTTTATATGGGGCTTCCCCTCCAGTGACACAACCCGAATCACAACTGACAACTGTTCAGTGTGGCTGATATCTGGAGTGCAATCTAGAATTATTGAAAAAAACTTTGATTGTTTGATGTCGCTCACCATTGCTGAAATGGTCTTGCTGCTCGACAAATCAATGAGTTCGTTTTGTATGTGGTGGCCGAGGTAGCTGGTGTGACTGGAGGTCCCTTTTTGGACACGGTTAATGTGCTCTTGCATTATAGGATCAAATTGTGCCATCAGTTCAACTTCTTTCAGAAAATTGCCATTTGATGGTGAGAACAATTTTTCTGTATGTCCCCTTAGTGCCAAATTCCTAACTGCCAGAGAATGCACAATAGCAGTGAGACGTGTCAGCACCGCTCTCCATCTCAACTTCTCAGCCTCCAGAAGTGCCATCTCCTGCTTGTCAATGGTCTCCCCCTTTCTCATCCTCACTGCCAGTTCTTTCCAGATTTTCATAGAATTTAGGTGTTCTGAACTGTTGTCATGTGATGTGAGCAATGAGCTTGCATGCTTCCAGTCCGAGAGTCCCAAACTTGTTAAATTTATTTTCCTCTTGGAAAATAATGTACAACAGAAACAGAAAAGGCTGTTGTTTTTTAAGGAATAGACCAACCAACTTCTGGTTATATTTTCCCCACTAACCAATGACTTCCTGAAGTATTGATGGTGGAAACTTCTTCCGTCACTGTCGTTTCTAGGGAATACAAAGTCAGATGGTACTTGACTTGGTCCCCTGGAAACCAGTTGTGTCCGGAATTCTCTCAGTCAGAACTGAAGGCCAGTTAGCAGGGTCGGTGGACAGAGACTCATCCTCAGGAGGCGATTCTGCTCCAGGCCTTTCTAATAGAAAGAACAAGAGCATTACTCATTAGTATACACACCTAAGTTAGATAACACATTATTCACAGCACTTTGTTATGGTGGTGGTGTTATGGAATTATGGTGGTGAAACACCACACATACCCAGTAACCCAGACCCAGTGATAATAACATTATAATTTATAACTGTTTGCAAAATGCTTTGCAGGGATGCACACACATACACATACACACACACGCACACACTCACAGACATATGTGCACACAAACTCACCTGAAGAGTCCTGCCGGGGAGAAGTAGAAGCAAATGGGTCTTCATCCTCAGGATCAGACTGCATTTGTGGAGACATATGTGAGGCTGAGGAGGTAGATGGCTCCTCAGCCTCAATAATGGCAGAAGTAGACGGCTTCTCATCCTGGCTAGTGGCAGAGGGTGTTCCAAAATATTTCAAAAGTGCCCCTGCAAATAGTAAAATAGAACATAACAGACCAATGCATGAATAGGCTAGTACAATTAATTTAACATGTTATTAAGCACAATTTATTAAACTTTTAGAATAGGAAACAAATGAATAATACAACCTCCTTGGTTAATGGCTAATTATATACATAATAGTACACTTCAAATGACTCAGAAAGCTATATCACAAAATAGCAGTGCAATATAGCAGTGAAGAGTAGATGACATAGCTCTATACCTTTATCTTTTGCTCGTTTCTCCTCTTCTTCTTTCCTCTTTTTTCTAAACTGAGCACCTGATAGCTTTGACCTCTTCTTATCCATTTGCGGTTATTTGACAGACCTTAGTGGCTTAGTGTGAAGATTCGTTCTGTAATAAATAATATACATTTCACTATTTAACCAAACCCAGAAAAATAACATTACATATGTTAAAGTATGGGCCTTTATTCCCAATAATATTAATCTGGAAGCATTTTGCATTGTTTAGGTCTTTTATGGGAAGGTTTATGGAAAATGCAATAGATGGTTTTTTATTAATAAAAATATATTTATTGATCTTTTATTATTTATTTTATTTTATTTTTTATTTTTATTTATTTCTTTATTTATTTATTCTTATTTTTATTTTTATTTTTTTTGCAGGCGCTCATGCCGCCCCTCCACAAATGCCGCCCTGTGCGGCTGCCCATATTGCCCATATGAGGAACCGCCACTGGTTGTCGCTGCTGCCATGAATTGTGTTCCCCTCATGTCTAAATGTTCCCTAACTTTCAGTATTTTTGTTTCTGTGTGCAGGTGTTCTATTGGTGTTGTTTGAGTGCATCCTGTAATGATACGAAGTGCGTTGTTTTGTATTGTCTGTAAGGTGTTTGAGATAATGGGTGCCCAGCATGGGCTAGCATTGTCCATAACTGAGTGAATATATTGTTTGTATATGAGTGATGTTGTTTCCTGCTGGTGTCCAAAGTTTGTGCCTGTTAATACCCTAAGCGTGTTAAGTCTTGACGTACATTTGTTTTTAATTTCCTGAATGTGGTTTGCAAAAGATAATGATGTGTTGTATGTGACCCCAAGTATTTTGGTCCTGTGAGTGTGTGGAATGTTGATGTTGTTTAGTGTAAGCTGTGGAATTACCTGGTGTTCTTTTGTGTTGCTTGTAAGCAAGGTGATGGTTGATTTTGTGGGCGCTACTTTGAGTCTATTGTGTGTGAGCCAGTCTTGTATACTGTTCATGTATGTTTGTAGGTTATTTGTAGCGGTGTCGATGTTGTTGTGGGTGGATGTTAGAGTGATGTCATCTGCATATGATGATAAGGTAAGCTTGTTATCTATGGGTGTTGGAATGTCATGCATGTATAAGTTGAAGAGTGCTGGTGAGAGAACAGAGCCTTGAGGGACCCCGTTCGGAAAAAGCTTGTTTTTGGATGACTTGCCATTAAATGTGACATGTGAGCAGAGCTGGGCAATAAATACATTGAATGTATTTAAATACTAAATACTAAATACATGGGAGAAATGTATTTAAATACTAAATACTAAATACATTTTACGAATGTATTTAGATACTAAATACAAAATACATCAATTGTATTTAAATACAATTGTAAATACATTTTAAATACATACAAATTTGCTTGTTGAAGCCATGACACGCACACGATAAAGAAATCAACCGCTTTCGACTAAGAGTGGCACACAACTGATTGAACTGACACGTTGAAACATGAACCATGCTGTACTACATTGTCGACGCGTCGTACTGTGCTAGTACAGAACGTGTATTAAACCACTAAAAGTATTTACATTTTTATATTTTGAGTATTTAAATACTCATTAAAGTATTTAAATACTATATTTAAATACATGAAAAACAATGTATTTATAAATACAGTTCTAAATACACAAATGTATTTAAATACGTATTTAAATACAAATGTATTTAAATACTGCCCAGCTCTGCATGTGAGTATCTTCCTGAAAGATAGTTGCTCAGCCACCTTTTGGTGTTATTGTGCAGGTTTGTGTTCAGTATTTTGTTTATGAGAGGGAAGCGTGGGATAGCATCAAATGCTTTACTAATGTCTATTGTTGCTAATAGTGTACGTTGAGCTGGTCGTCTGGAGTTGATGCCATCCATGATGTGCTGCGTGAAGTTAGTGAGTAATGTCGTGGTTGAGTGGTGAGGTCTGAATCCATGTTGAGTAGGCGATAGTGGAATGTGTGGGTTGGTGATTTGTAAGATTAGGCTTTCTGTTACTTTGGAAGGTGTGCATAGTAAAGTAATGGGTCTATAGGAAGCTGGTTCTGTTGGATTTTTGTTTGGTTTGAGTAGTGTAATAATTTTACCTTGTTTCCATATGTCAGGAATAATACAGTGTTGGTATGAATATGTGCTGATATTTGTGAGAGCTAGTATTCCTTGTGGGCCCAAGTGTTTAAGGTGTATGTTAGATATGTTGTCTGGTCCAGTAGCCTTCGAATTCTTAATGTTACTGATGATCTTGGTGGTCTGGTCTGTATTGAAGGGTGTAATGGTCGTGTCGAGTCTGTAGGTTTTCTTGTGTCTGGCTGTTTGTCTGTCTGCGTGTTTCTGGTTGTTGTCTCTGTTTAAGTGACTTAGCTTTGCGTAGTGATTAACTAGAATGTTAGCTTGTTGTGTGTATGTTGGGATATTATTTTGGCTGCGACAGATAGCCGCGTGTGAGGTGCGAATGCCGCTGTTAGAGTGGGTAATGCTGTTTATAGTCTTGTATAGCCTGGATGTATCTGTGGAGTGGTTTAGTGTTGTTATGAATTCCCTGAATGTTTCTGTTTGTTTTTCTTTGAGTTTGTTGTTTATTTCTGTGTTGAGCTGTTGTATCTGCTGTTTTATGACTTCTGTGTGTGGTGTTTGTGTTATATTTGAGGTTGTTGCGTTGCCTTATGAGGTGGGCTATTTCTCTAGTGTAATTTGAGTTGTATTTCCTAATGTTGCCCTTGGGTATGTATTTGTTTGCATTATTGATGATCTGATTAAATGTCTTGATGTTGTATTGATGTTTATGAGGGTGTGCTGTTTAATGTGGGAATGTTCCTCAGTCTGTATTTTGAACTGTTCCAATCAGCTTTCTTGTAATTTCTGTAAGTGTGCCTAAGGCTGTTGGGCAGAGTGTAGAATGTGTTGTAATGATGATGGGCAAGTGGTCTGATGACAGTTGTTTTCTGTTCTCCATTGTTATGTGTTGCTAGTGAGGGGAACAGAACGTTAGTCTGGGGAGGAGTTTGAGTATCCTGCTTGATGTGGTATGTGTTGTTGTTCTTCTGTATCGTTAAGAATGAAGAGGCTGTTTAGTGTGTGCTATGTTGGAGCCTATGGTGTGTTTGGTTGTGCAGGTACCAACTAGTGTCTTTGGCGTTTGAAGTCTCCTAAGATGACATTAGTGAGAGAGGCCAGATTGTGTAACTGTGGATTGTAATTGGCTGGCACCTGAGGTGAACTATCTGATGGGATGTAAATGTTGATTAATGTGGTGGTGTGTTTTGCGGTTTTAATGTTAACTGCCTGTATTTCTATCGTGTTATCTGCTTGGATGTGTTTGTAATGTTTTGGTAGCATCAGTGTAGCTAATGCTTTACGTATGGAAAGTAATGAGTCCACCCTGTTACCTCCAGTACGATCTTGGACGGATCGCCGTGAAAGTCAGGGATGGTGGGTGTTTTGTGTGTGCGTTTTAGTTTTGTTTCTTGTATAAGTGCTATGTGAATGTTTTTTGTTTGTGTACGAATTCCCTAAGCTGCATGATTTTGTTTGTGAGGCCATCTACGTTGTACTGTAATATGTTAATATTATACTTCTGTATGTGTCTCATGGTGCTATTGTGTCTATGTCTTTGTGTATGGTGACATGTGTAAGTTGTAGTGGGGCCTGGATTAGTCTTAATGTCGCCAGAGAGTAAGAGTAGTTCGGGGAGCACGCAATTGCTCCCTGTAATTGAAAAAATAGCACGCTGAGAATAGGTCCGGCCCCGGGAGCCGATCGGCACTCTGACCGTGCCACGCAACAGGCCGTCGACTGCCAGTCTGGTCAACCGTAGACAGCCCGCTGCACTGAGTAGCAGTATATGTTACACAATGTGAAGCTCAAGATTTTCACAGCTGCGTTCTTTTCTGTAGTTTTATCGCGGTGCTGGGGCCTTCGGGCCCAGTAATTTTAATTACTTAATTTATTAACACCCAGATGCACAACCCGGGGACCTAATCAATATGTATGTGAAGTTTCATGTTTGTAACTGCTTCTATTTTAGAGTTATGGCTGGAACACACACACACACACACACACACACAAGTCCTTTTATTATTATATTGGATATGGAGACGATCACTAGACACGGAAGAAATACCGGGCATCCTGAAGAGCACGAATATAGTCCCAATATATAAAGGAGGAGATTGATCCGAGGCCAAATACTATAGGCCAGTGTCGCTTACATCTCATCTCACTAAAATATTTGAAAGAATAGTTAGACAGAAAATCTATGACATTCGGAAACTCAGAAAAAACTCAATGATAACCAACATCGGTTTCGGTCAGGCAGATCATGCCTATCACAACTCATGGAACACTGCAACATTATTGATGCACTTGAAAGTTAAATGAGAACCAACTCTTTGTGATCGTTTATTTATTTATATAAAGTCAAACAATGACAACGGTCTTCTGAAAAAGGAATAAGCATAATAAGTAATCACTTGAATAAAACATAAACATAAACATAAACATAAACATAATCATTGTCCTCTATCTCCTCCCAAGTCTTTGATACTAGATGTGATATGAGGTAATTGCAGTACAGTAGTGCAAAGACTTATATTGTTTTATAAAGTGAATACAGTATAGTACTTTAATAAGAAAACATAGATACTAGTTTATTTAAGAGTAATATGAGAACATAAGGCTTTGCTATTACATCATGATGAATACGATACTGTAGAAACTAAAATATAAATACTTATGGAATTATACAGTACATTATATCCAATCAAACATATTACAATACAATTAGAGAGTTCAGCGAGAGATTGAATCATATATTAAAATAAGGGTTGTACAACGGTATTCCTGACAAAAGTAATAGTACAGTAATGAGGTTACAGCTGTATTGGGAACACAATATAAAGTTCTTAGTAAGTAAAGTGTAAAGTGTACTGTACTCTATCTCTCCCCCAAGTCTTTGAGCCACCAATTTTATAAAGAAGATTATTAAGGATAATATGGCAAAAAAAAAAAAAAAAATTTGTATGTTTACGGATAAAGACTAAACCTTATTTTGTCAGTGCCCTTAATTTAAGGCATACTTGATTGGTTACTCTTCTTGATGCATATGGTAGTCTTCATGCCAGGTAGGGGGGCGTCTGGTACGGTTCGAACGCCTTAGTGGAGTTGCAGTTTGGGGTGCCGTACCCATTGGCCTAGGGGGTGCAGGTGGTAGTATGTCGATGGGCGGCGTTGACATGTCTTCTTGGGTGGGGGGTGTGGTCTCTTCAGGGGTCGGGCGCCTGCGTTCAACGTGTGGGCTGGACCGTGTCGGACTACGGGGTGAAGCGGGTGTCTTTGGTCCTGGTGCTGACCTGGCAGGTGTAGGTGGTGCAGCAGGTGGGCTGTTGGTGGGCACCGCTAGGAAGTTCTTCAAATGTTGGTCTATGGTCATCTTTGGAGCAGGTGTGCTGAAGGGTTCATATTTTTTAAGGAATTTCCTGTTCCTTACAGTTACCCTCCCAGATCCATCGACCCTAACCACGTACTGGTCAAACTGCCTGACTTCGATGACCACACCTGTCTTGTCCCATTTACGGGCGTGTGGACCGACCTGGTTCTGGATGCGTATAAAGTCTCCGACTGCTAGTGGTGGGAGTCTCTTGGTGTGCTCTGACCAGCGTTCCGCTCCCCTCATGTGGCGGTTCCTCAGAGCTTCTTCTCGGGCGGCCAAGTTTTCACTCCACGTGTCGTGTGGTTTATATCGGCCGGGAAGGATTGGAATGAAGTCCCGGATAGGGCGGCGAATACACACATTGCTGGGGAGTGTTTTGTATCTCTATCCGGCGTGTTTCTGTATTGAAGCATGGCCCGTTGAAAGTTTTCGGTATTGAGGTCGCCGTTTGGTCCAGTGTTGTCGGTTATTAGGCGTTTCGTTGTCTTGACACCAACTTCTGCCCGACAGTTGCTGTGAGGGAAAGCCACTGATGAGAGTCGGTGGTGTACGCCCCAGTTTTTGAGGAACTGCCGTGTGGCTGCTGCGGTAAATTCAGGGCCCCCATCGGAAGCCAGTTCGTTGGGGATGCCGAAGGTGACGAAGGTCCGTCGGAGGCAGGCGATGAGTCCAGCAGCACCATCTGATGACCTCTCTACTATTGGCCAGTTAGAGTATCTGTCCACCACGACCAGGTAGTTTACTCCTTTGTAGTGGAAGTAGTCCGCGCAGACGCACTGGAAGGGGTATTCTGGTGATGTTGGTGGAGTGGGTGGAGCACTGGGCTGGGTTGGTGCCATGCGGTTGCAGTGGTTGCAGCTAGCCCGTAGTGCTGTGATGGCTGGTGTGATGCCAGGCCAGAAAATGGAGTCTTCTGCTCTGGAGATCATGGATGAAGTACCTTGATGAGCTGAGTGGAGTGAAGCCAGTACTTCTTGCCTGAGGGCCGGCGGGATAACCGTGCGGTTCCTGTACATTAGGGCGGAGTGAAAAACTCATTTTTCGAATTTTCAAATTGGCTAGTGTGAAAAATGTGTGGAGTAGTGAGGAAATAAGCTGGTATAAATTTAAAATCATAACATTAATATCTTCAGGTGCCACAATGACCTTCAATATTGAAAAAAATTGAAAAAAGCAGATTTTAACCAATAATTACAGAAGAGTCCACGATGCACAATAGACAAGAATTTATTCACACTTGTATAAAAATAGCTCAGTCAACCTTTAAAAAAAGTTTCTATTCTCTAAAAAAGTTTTCTATAGTCAGCTCACTCAGCTGTCACGTGAGTACCTCGGTTCAGTGTAGCTGTCGCTCTCGTAGCAGGTGGGTGTTCTGTTGTTGGCGTTACTCAGATAGTCTAAACTATATTTCTTATATATTTTGCATTTCTGTATTGTGTTGCCCTAAGTTTGCCATGTACTATTAACTGAAATTAACGTATAATTGATATTAGCTCTTTCTTTTTCAGATTTGTATACTTTCAAAATGTCTCGAGTTTGTGCAAAATCAACCAGGGCCTCAACTGAGTGCCCCATGTTTGGTATGGGGGAAGATTTGTGGCACAGGAATCTTCCTACATACGAAGGAGTTTTTAAATATTACTTGTTTGTAAGAAACGATTTGAAACAGAATACTAATAAAGATCCTTCAATATCTCAAATATTAGAACAAGTTGTTGATAAATTGAAAACAATTTGGGAAAGTGCTTCCGTCCCAATTCTGTCAGACAGGCGAATTGAAACAATGTTCAGAAGCTACCACGAAAAGTATCGTGTCATTATGAAGCCATACCAAAGCAGAAAAAATTCTGAAGCTTACAAAGCAAAGATTGATATGTTCAAAAAAGAAGCACACACGAAACTTTTTGACATTGCAGCGTGCAAGTGCAAAGTACTAACACAATGTTCTTGTCCCAAAGAAAAACGGTTCCAAAGGAAGAAGTGACGTTCCTCTTAGATCAAAGGAGTGAAAGAAAACTGTTTATTGATAGAGTAGATATTACACTCTCAAAGAAAAAAGCATCTACGTTGCTAAGAAAGCAAAAAGAAGCTGTGAGGCTCACCAAAGAATCTTCACAGGAGAAATTGCAGGATACAAATGTTGAATTATCATCATCGACATCAAATAGTGAAAGTGAATCTGGCGAAATATCAGACGATACATTTCCAGAGCCAGTTAGCTCGAAGAGAATGCTCGAACAACCTGAAGAACAATTATTCAAGAAAAGGAAAACTACAAATCTACCTTCAGTGGCTACTGCTTGTGACAGGACTGCAGTTTCAGATCGAGCTGCAGCATTCATTGTTAGTGCAGTATTGCAAGATATTGGAGAAGTTTCTATTGACAATACATCTGAAGTAGTGGATAGGAGTAAAATCAGAAGAGAAAGACAAAAAAGAGATCAGAAATTATGAAAGAACAAAATCAGGTCCCAATCAGAGGAATCTATTTTGATGGTCGAAAAGATTCTACACTCTTCCAAGAAAAAAAGAGTCCAAAGTATATCAGAAGAAGGTAACAGAAGAACATATCACTTTAGTGAGAGAACCTGGTTCAGATTATTTGGGCCATTATTCTGTGAATTCTGGATCAGCTGAAGAAATATGTAAAGGAATGTTTGAGTATATTGGAAATAATGACATGAACCTGGAAAACCTTGTTGCCATTGGATGCGATGGTGCAGCAGTCAACACTGGAGAAAAGGGAGGCGTTATAAGGCTTATAGAATTGAAGCTGAAGAAGCCAGTTCAACATTTAGTGTGCCAGCTCCATGCCAATGAATTGCCATTACGCCATTTAGTTGCAAAGCTGGATGGAAAAACATCTGGCCCCCGCGGATTCACCGGTCCTATTGGCAGGGAATTAGAGAACTGTGAGAGTCTTCCTATTGTCGAGTTTGAAAGGATTGATGCTGAGGAACCAACTTGTAGACTGTGAAGATCTTAGCACCGACCAAAAATATCTAATTGATATTCATCAGGCCATAACAAAGGGATATTGCTCTCCAGATCTTGCTCATCGTAGTCCAGGCAAAATGGCACATTCACGATGGCTGACTACAGCAAATCGTTTGCTTCGTCTATACGTTTCAACTGTAAGTCCATCTGAGAACCTCATGAACATTGCTTCTTTTATAATGAAGGTCTACATCCCAATGTGGTTTTCTATTAAGCAAAGTACGTCTTTTGTCAATGGCTCAAAACATGTTTTCAAAACTATTGAACTAACAAGAACACTGAATGACGAAGTAAAGGATATTGTAAACCCTGTCATACAAAGAAATGCATTTTTTGCAAATCCAGAAAATATTCTAGCATCAATGATTCATGATGACCGCAGCGCCATAAGAGAATTAGCGTGGAGGCGAATAAAGAAAGCAAGGCAAACAAACAAGGAAAAAGTTGTGAGGCGTTTCACAGTACCTGTTATTCAATTTGAAGCTACTGATTATACTGATTTAATTAATTGGCAAAAATGCATTGTCACTGAACCACCTGTGACAAGACACCTGACAGAAAATGAGATTGAAGAATTCATAGAAAACAAGAGTACCCCCATTCGAGAAATTCCCTTGTCATACACAAGTAGTAGAAAGAATGGTAAAATTAGTGACTGAAGCATCATCAAAAGTATTTGAACGCGCGAGATGGCTTCATAAGATCAACACTTCAGTCACGTAAAAAAATGCCATCATTCGAAAGTAAAGCTGAATATAAAGTTTAAATAAAACGTTAATAGAAAAAAACATGCGCAAGGATGGGTGGTTGGGAGGGCATGGGTGGAGCTCGACACGCAGCCACCTCCTCGTGGTGAGTTCTGGATTATTTAGATCATTAATCAAAAGAACATTGATCTAAATAAACTAAGAGCTGCGTAATTCAGTAACTATTTTGGTAATTGGAACACTTAATATATAATAATAACAAGTAAGTTTCAGTTATTGTACTAATGCAGAATATAAGAAAATCATTATATTTCACTTTTTTCGACGGCTTTGTGGCAAAGCTGGGCACTTGCGGTATTTTTTGCGGTACTGCGGTACTACCGCACTACCAAACCGGTACCGCATAACGCAGTACCGCAAAGGTGCGCTGAAAGTACAGCAGTACCGCTACCGCATTCAAATTTCCCGCGGTACTTTCCGCGGTACCGACAAACACGACTTTTCAAAAAATTAACACTTTTTTTGAAGTAAACCTTATTACAGGAGTACAGTAAGACGAATGCTGCGTGTGTTGCATCAGCCTAACTCTAGACACGTTAAGTTTTCGTTCAGAACATGTTACGTTGCCATCCTATCACAACGCCTCAGTGCAGTGCTTGCTTTTGAGCCGGTTGCACGTGTGTTACATTTCTGTGACAAAGATCGATTTTTAGCCATTATGGCAGAAAGTTCAGGTGCGAAATCGCCGATATGCAATTTCTGAAAATATGTGCTATTACTTGTGTTGTTCTTGTGTGCAGTACCGCAGTACCGCAGTACCGCGGAACGCACCAGGGGGACCTGAAAAAGTACCGCAGTACCGCGTAACGCACTGGGCATGCTGAGGTACCGCAGTACCGCGTAACGCACCCCCAAATTTTGGTACCGCGCCCACCACTGCTTTGTGGCACCTGAAGATATAATTTCGCAGGACTAATATTTATGCAGAGTCATTATCTATACCTTCTATAGCACCCACATATTTTCCGCACTAGCCATATTTGAATTTCGAAAAAAGTTTAAAAACCTCATTTTCGATCCGCCCTACTGTACATTACCACGCCGTCAACAGTGCGGAGGTCGTCGCGAAACTGGTGATATTCCCGCAGCTGTGCAGGGAGTGCATGGCGGGATTCAGGCATGCCGGACTCTATGACATTGGCTAAACTATTCATGACTTCATCGCTGGTCGTGGCGGTGCGTACTCGATCCCATGTCACTGATGCCAGGCTCAGCGAGTTGAGTGTTGATGCGGCTGCAGAAATGACGCAGGCTTCCATGCCATTACCATCTGTCAGTGATGTCCGTATGCCGGCTAGGAAGGTGGGGGGGGGGAAAGAACGCCGTTCCCTCGCATGGTTGATGGATGGCTGCTACGTCATCAGGGAGTGTCAGTGGTATGGGGTCGCCAGTGGGGTATCGTGACACCCCGTCAGCAGCTTTGTGTTTCGCGCCTGGTACGTGGATCATCCGGAAGCGGTACCTGAGGGTTTTTTCCTTCAAGTTTCTGAGGCGTGTATTAGATATGTCCTCTAGTGATCTGTCACCAAACACTTTGAGGAGAGGTTTGTGGTCCACTGCAATTATTAGGTCTTCGCATCCCAGCACGAAGTACCTCGCCTTGTCAAGGGCATCGGCGACAGCAAATGCTTCTCCTTCTACTGGTGCATAGCGGGACTCAGCTGAGGTAGTGAATCTACTGCCGACCAATGTGACACGCCATCCAGTATGGCAGCAGAAGGGTTCGACTCGTGTACAGGTGCAGTGTTTCTGAAGTAGCCAGTAGCCGATGCCTGTTTTCGACCAGTCTGTGGCGAGGCATGTGGGCTTGGTTTTGTCAAAAAATTTAACACCCTCCTCTATTTCTGTGATGATGGCATCCTTTGATTCTTCGAAGATGGTTTCCAATTCGTCATCCCACTTGAAAGGTGTTCCTGGCTTCAGAAGTAGGCGGAACGGTTGCATCCTCTTGGCCATGCTGAAGGCATACGACACCTGGTTGATGAGCCCGAACCATGATCGAACGTCGGTGATGTTCTTTGGAGATGGAAACTCTAGGATTGCTTTGAGGTATTTTTTACAGGTCGGACACTGTCAGATGTGATCTCGAAGCCTGCAAATTCAACCTTGTCCTGACAGAACACAAACTTGTCGGGGTTCAGTGTGATTCCGTGTCTGCCGCAGGTGTCAAGCCACTGGGTGGCCTGGAAGAAGCTCTCTCTCCACTGTGTCTGACCAGAGCAAGACGTCGTCAATGCACTTTGTATTGTTAGGGATGCTCGATACAATTTCGTCGTACCTTCTTGTGTAACCGTCACCAGATGCAATGTAACCTTGGGGAGCGGTTTTGTAACGGTAGCGACCCCAGGGCGTGATGAAGGTGGTCAAGTGGCGGTCTTCTTCACAGATTGGTACGCTGTGATATCCATTCCATGCATCAAACACTGTCTTCTTTTTGCCTTGCGGTACTGATCTGGCCTGGTGGAATGGCGATTGAGTGTGGTGTGTTTCGCGGGTGGCGTGAGCGTTGAGGGGTTGAAAGTCAACGGTACGCCTTGGTTTTCCGTTCTTTTTGGCGCACACCACCATTCTGTGACACCAGGTTACGGGCTCACCAACGGGTACTGGTTCAAGGACACCCAGTCTGACATCTTGGTCGAGGCCAGCCTTCACATCCTCCTGCCAGTGGATTGGTACTGGGACGGGGGTGTGATGTGCGACTGGTTTGGCATTGGGGTCCACCATCAATTTCATTGGGGGGCCGTCCATCATGGGCAGCGCTTGGTGGTCACAAGTGTTGAAGGTGCTTGATTTGTAATAGTCCAGCAGGTATTCCTTGAGCTTTTGCTGGTTCGCCGCAACAGCGGATAGCGGTAGCTCGATTGGAGGTGATGGAGGATGTTGGCGTCTTGGACAGTCACAGTTAGTTACAAGTCCACTGTCACTGTGTGGCGTGCTGGCACTGTTGTTACAGTATTGTGCTGGATCCAGTTGGACTTCCCCCACTGTAGGAATCTTCCCGAGATAATGCCGAGTGAAACGCATGCCTCTCTGCTGATGAAGAACTTGTCGGAAGAATCTGTCACATATGTTACCTGTCTCGTTTCTACTTGTTGGCCCTGTTCATCCTTGCCAGTGAGGCGAAGTATGGCTGCGCCAAGGATTTTGATGCCCTTGTTGTTGGCGGCGTGCATCTTCATGGTCACAGGGATGAGGTCAGACTGGAGAAGCCCGAGGCGGTGGATAACCTTGATACCGGTGAGGCAGCTCTGACAGCCTGTGTCTGCCATGGCAGGCAGTACCACGGTTTTTGGGTGGGCATTGAGGGTTGCCCCAAGCGCCTCGTAGTCTTCGAGGAGAGTCCTGACTGTCAGGTTGATGTGTGGCTGTGGTTGTGAGTTCTCCTTGATCCACATGTCCGATAGTTCATTGTAAATGTGATGGTCGAGGGCGATTGCTCTTTTCTTATGTGGCTCGGAAGTGTTGCTTGTGGCGCAGAGAAGATCAAATACCGCACCTTCGCACTCATCAGCTTTATTAGGAGTGGCTGAAAGGCTCTTGTCCTTGTCTTTGCTCCTGCATACGGATTCCCAATGGCTGTCGCGCTTGCAAATTTGTGGTTGTACGCAGGGCAATCCTTCTTGCGTATGTGGACTGGGGCTCTTCTGCCGTGTCCTTTTTTACCACAATATGAACAGGGGGCATTTTTGTCTTGTGGGGGTATTTGCTTACTTCTCCTGTATGTGCTGCCTGCGGCCTCCACGGCATGGGAGTCCAGCAGTCGTGATGCTGAGCGCTTGCCTGCTTCCTTCGCCTCGACAAACTGAAAGACGTCTTCCAGGGTCATCTCCTGGTTACTGTTGCCGAGGAGTTCCAGTTGTATTTCCGGGTCAGCAATTCCGCGGGTAAGGACGTCGCGAAGGATGGGTCAGTGTAATTTACGTTGTTGTTGCAGCTTGGGCATTCAACAAGAAATTTGCAGACTCCGGCCTGACCACGAAGACGGGCTCCAAAACTGCGCACAGTTTCGTCGCGGTCTTGTCGCATATTGTGTAGGGTAACCCTGGCTACCATGGTGTTCTCCTCTCGGACAGCTAGTTTCTTGATTGCAGCAAGGACTTCATCTTCGGTTTTGTTTGTTAGGCTTCCACCTGCGGATCTTGTCAAATCTTTGCGGAGTGAATCGTCGCAGCATTCAAGTAGTTGTACCACTTTGTCCCTACCAGTGATTTTTGTAGCTTCCGCATAATCAGTCCAACGCGACGTAAAATATGCCCAGTCTTCACTGGTACCTGCAGCCGAAATGGTTGGCCGTCTTACTTTCTCAACCTTTGCAGAGACTGTCGGGCTTGGGACATGGGTCGTGCAGTGGGCTGTTATAAGTGCGGCTACAATGGCTGGGTCCAGGTCTGCTGTGACATAGGTACAACCTGTGATAGGACATTCTACGGCAGGCATTGTGGATAGCGTTTGTTGAAGTTGCTTAATTAGGTTGGGGTGGTTGACAGTTGCTTGAATTTACCACGTATGTAGACTTATTTTATTTATTTATTTAATTAATCAGTCATTTGTACCTAAGACCGTTGTCATAAATGAAAACCAACTCTTTGTGATCGTTTATTTATTTATATAAAGTCAAACAATGACAACGGTCTTCTGAAAAAGGAATAAGCATAATAAGTAATCACTTGAATAAAACATAAACATAAACATAAACATAATCATTGTCCTCTAAAAGTAATGAAAACTATGATGTAATATACACAGACTTTGCCGACAGGTGTAACCATGGAATCATAATACATACAGTAAACTGAAGTATATGGGAATAACAGGAAAAGCAGGGAAGTGGATATATAATTTCCTTAATGAGCAGCGGCAAGTCGTTACAGTACAAGGAGTATCTTCATCAGAATGAGAGGTCCTCTGCTCAGTACCACAAGGAACAGTATTAGCTCCACTACTCTTCATAATCATGCTTACTGACATAGATGAGGACGTTACCAGAGACAGCACAGTAACATCCTTTGCTGATGACACAAAGATCAGTAGAAAAATAAGAAACCCAGAAGATATAGGATCTCTACAAACCGACATGAACAGAATCTACAAGTGGACGGAAGACAACAATATGAAGTTTAACACTGAGAAATTTCAGCTGTTACAGTATGGAAAAAGAGAAGACCTAAAATCTATAGAATATTATACCCCAAATGGACAGGAAATTCAGAGAAATTCTAGAGCAAAAGATTTAGGGGTTGTAATGACTAATGATGCGAAATTTGAAACACAAAATAAGATAGCAGTAAACAGAGCAAAGAGAATAACTGGGCAGATATTGAGAACCTTTAAACGAAGGGATAGGAATGTAATGATTCCTCTACTGAAAACACTGATCATACCCAAATTGGAATACTGCTCGGTCCTAACATCCCTATGAAAAAATTATAGAGGCTTATGGTTGGTTGCCTGTTACCCTCATCCGTTGGAAATTTCCAGCAGATTACATTGGAGAGTTAACGACAAAAGCCCTACGTTTTTTCGTTAGAGAGTTATGTATATGTAGGTCTTCAAAGGACGTCTTTATGTTTATTTGCCTTCGGTATTTGCGCTGCTTAATCGTAAAGAAAGGAATTGCCTTACTTTATTATTTCGTTGGGCCTCGCTTCTGTTTCGATGTAAGGCGCGACGATCTTTTTCGATGTAGGGCCGTAGTACGATGGAGTTACACAATAAGTTGATTTGATGTAATTAATATAGGCAGTCACTATTTAAATACCTGAAGGAATAGGCCTATCCTTTTTATAGTTATTAGGCTTTATATTAAGAGGATTTCACTCAGAACTTATCGAAAGATAAAGTACATCTTCCTTGCTTAAAGCATCGCTGTAACATAAGCAGCTCCGAGCGAGCCAATGTAATATAATCTTCGTATTTTAGTATTTGCCGAATTTGAAAAGTTCGTTGACTCTTCTCTCGATGTAATTTTCATGAGTTGGCAGTATAAAATTTTGAACACGAAATAATAAATTTGTTTTTTTTTGTTGTGAAGCAGGTCCGATGGCTACATATGAGTTCTATGTATGTATGGCAATTATTTTCATCCCCAATAGGCTATGTCGCCAATCCCGAGGCAATTTTGCATAGATATTTAATTCAATTAATTAATAATTTATATTTAATTAAGAAATAAAGGTACCACATACGATACCATGTTGTAAGCGTGTATAATTTTTCTATAATCCCCATATAAAAAAGAAGACATTAGATAGCTAGAAGGGATTCAGAGAAGCTTCACAGCCAAGATCAATGGGTGCAAAGAACTAAATTACTGGGAAAGGTTACGCCAACTAAGCCTATATTCACTGGAAAGGAGAAGAGAGAGATACACCATTATTTACACTTGGAAAATAAGAGAAACTAATCCCTAATCTTACTCTGAATCCTGTAACTCCCCAAACAACAGTGGAAAGTAGAAAAGGAAGACTGTGTCGTGTTCCCAAATTAAAGGCGAGACAGGGAATATCCTTAACCCTGAAAGATAATAGTTTTGTTGTGAGAGGACCAAAACTGTTTAATCAGCTGCCCAAAGACCTAAGGAACACGAATGGTGTTGCAGTAGACATCTTCAAAAGAAAATTAGACGCCTGGCTCAGAACAATCCCCGATGAGCTGGGCGTACCTGGCTATGTGAGGTGGAGAGTACAAGAAACCAACTCATTACTACACCAACTCGAGAGGACGGACGACAAGCTTGACCTTCGTAAAATGAGGAATCATCGCGCGGAACTTTTGAAAGGTTGAAAGGAAAGGCATTACCTAAAAGTTTTCTTATATATGCGATGAAAACCACACTTAAACACGTGAAATGAATGAATGATGGAAATCTACAAGGAAAAAAAAAATTATTCCAGGGCTTTTCGTGTATTTAATAGTACTCCTCGTCAGGGAATGACGAGGTGTACTGTTGAATACACGATAGGCCTTGAAATTATTGTTTCTTTTTCCTTATGGATTTCCATCATTCATTCATTTCATGTGTTTAAGTATGATTTTCATCCCATATATGAGGTGTATATATATATATATATATATATATATATATATATATATATATATATATATAATAGGATCCCTCCTAAGGAGACGTAGTTTTATATTTAGGATAAAAACGAAGACGTAGAGCAAAAAAGTCATTATATTTGGCTGCAGCCGACGTTTCGGGCAACTCTACCCATTTTCAAGGCCTAATAAATAAAAAGCTAAAATTAATGCATGACAAAAATATACGAATGTCAAAAGCTAAAACTAATTTATAGTACAGAATAAAACCACTTCAAGAATAAAAATTAAAAAGCATAAAACAAGCATAAGCCAAAAACAAAAAGTAAAAATTATATACATGACAAATATACGCATGATAAAACTAAAACTTAAAAACTAAAAACATTCAAACATAAATTAGTTAAAAACTTTACTAATAAAAAGTTAAATGAAAAAACGCAAAAGTGCACCAAACATACCATACTCACTTGACAGCAACAAACAACTGAGGCGAAAAGGAGACAGGGTCAAGGGGAAAAAACAAAAAAATAAAAAAAAATTTAGTTTGTAGGTATTCTAATTAATATAAAGGGGGTAACAGCTAGAATCAATATTTAAACTGGAGTTCAGAAATTTAATGCACAAAGATTCGTAAATACGGAGAGAGGACGGGCATTTTAATGATTTAAGAATTTTAAAGTTATTAACGGAAATATCAACCTTACACTTAACAGAATGATTTCTAATGGCAGACTGTTCCTTTTTCAATAAAACTTTCCCTGTCCTAGGGCTAATACCCATATGGGAGCAAAATCTTGCCTGCAAAGAACGAACTGTGCTGCCAACGTAGTTCCCCTGGGAACATCCAGGGCAGGTAAACGAATAAACGACAGAACAGTTCATCGCAGGGGGGATTTTGTTCAGTTTTTAAGTTTTCTGAACACACTGCATAAGAACATTATATTTACGCAGGAAAAGGCAGTTCAAGGTTCTATTCCTTTCCTTGATGTTTTGGTTTCCAAATCAGGCTCGACTGTTTTAACTTCTACATACCGGAAGCCTACTTTTACGGGTTTAGGTTTTAATTTTTATAGTTTTTGCGATTTTAATTACAAACTAAGTTCCATTCGCACTTTAGTGCATTAGCATAGAGCTTATAATATTTGCTCAAACTTTGCTCTGCTTCATAATGAGTTTGAATTCCTTACTGATTTTTTCTTTAAAAATGGTTTTCCACGGGTTCTTGTACAAGGTATTATTGGTAAATTTCTTAATAATGTATATTCCCCCAACCTTATCCCAACGTATGATGTTCCTAAGAATTGTAAATATCTTGTTTTACCTGATCTCTACCATTTTAACACTTTTGTGAAAAAGCAATTGTTGAGTGTGGTGAGGAAATTTTATTTTCACACTGATTTTAAGGTTGCTTTTGTAAATAATAATACCCTTGAATGTTTTTTCCGTTGTAAGGACAAAATCCCCCCTGCGATGAACTGTTCTGTCGTTTATTTGTTTACCTGCCCTGGGTGTTCCCAGGGGAACTACGTTGGCAGCACAGTTCGTTCTTTGCAGGCAAGATTTTGCTTCCATATGGGTATTAGCCATAGGACAGGGAAAGTTTTATTGAAAAAGGAACAGTCTGCCATTAGAAATCATTCTGTTAAGTGTAAGGTTGATATTTCCGTTAATAACTTTAAAATTCTTAAATCATTAAAATGCCCGTCCTCTCTCCGTATTTACGAATCTTTGTGCATTAAATTTCTGAACTCCAATTTAAATATTGATTCTAGCTGTTACCCCCTTTATATTAATTAGAATACCTACAAACTAAATTTTTTTTTTTTGTTTTTGTTTTTTCCCCTTGACCCTGTCTCCTTTTCGCCTCAGTTGTTTGTGGCTGTCAAGTGAGCATGGTATGTTTGGTGCACTTTTGCGTTTTTTCATTTAACTTTTTATTAGTAAAGTTTTTAACTAATTTATGTTTGAATGTTTTTAGTTTTTAAGTTTTATTTTTATCATGCGTATATTTGTCATGTATATAATTTTTACTTTTTGTTTTTGGCTTATGCTTGTTTTATGCTTTTTAATTTTTATTCTTGAAGTGGTTTTATTCTGTACTATAAATTAGTTTTAGCTTTTGACATTCGTATATTTTTGTCATGCATTAATTTTAGCTTTTTATTTATTAGGCCTTGAAAATGGGTAGAGTTGCCCGAAACGTCGGCTGCAGCCAAATATAATGACTTTTTTGCTCTACGTCTTCGTTTTTATCCTATATATATATATATATATATATATATATATATATATATATATATATAGCGAGGAATAGGAGGACGAAAAGATGGTACATGTTTATTAACAGACGTTTCGGAAAAATTCAATTTCCATCATCAGTGCTAAAAAGTTTAAAAACAAATAGAAATAAATAAGTATAATAAGTAAAAACGAACAATAAATTAAAATGGCGCAACAATTAGCGAAAATTAATAGTAAGTTACAATATATATTAAATTAGAAGATTAAAAATTAAATGATATAAAGTATAAAAGTATTTTGGACAATAAGTAAAATATAAAACGGTTTAGGTGAAACAGAATTGAAAGGGTTCTTACCAAATTGTTAAGGTAATGAGAGACTAATTATACGGAAGATTGGGAATGGTTGCCTGTTGAAAGAATTCCATATTAGAAAGATGGAGCCGGGAGGGGTGATGGTGGATTTCTTTTGAGTTTGAGAGTTTATTTGGCAATGTTTAAATTGAAAGCAGAACTGTAATCGTTGAGGGTTGGCTGGATACTGAGGATATAAAGGGACCAGTGTTGGGCACTAAAGCGTTAATCCGATAACAGTTAATTAACGAAGTTAACTTTTTTAATGGACTATTAACGGAAGTTAATTTCCATTTATCGTTATCGGACCAGTTAACTTCCGATAACTCGATATTTAGTCTGTTAAAGTCCGTTAACACGTTAACTGCGAGGAGTCATTCACGGAAGATCACCGCTCCGCGAATGAATTCAAACCGCCATAACTTCAGTCTGCCAATTCCGTCCTCTGCCGCAGTGGAACGGCTCTTCTCTCTCGGCAAGGACATCCTGAGGCCCAAGAGGTCAAGACTGGCAGTTGGGCCTAACTTTGAGAAGTTGGTCTTTCTGAAGGGCAACCAGCACATTGTGTCATAGTCTTTAATAAATGTGCCTAAAATTTAATTTTACCTTTCAGTTCCCGCCATAATAATTCTCTGGTAAATTAAAATTTAGTTAATGGTTAGTGGTTACAAGGGTTTCAAAACATGTAATCAGTACATTTTTTATTAAAAATAAAAAAAAAAGTTATTAAGCAAAAAAGTTGCAAAACTTGATAAAAATACAGTTAAATACCTATTTATTGTTGGATTTTGCATAAATAAACATTTTCTATGGGTTTTAAAGCTTTTTTCCTTGATTTTTTTAAATGTTAGTAAAGAAATAGTTATCGTTAACGGATTATCGTTAACTTCCGTTAACTTTGTAGTAAAATTATCGGATGATCGTTATCGGAGTTAAAAATTGGGGTTAACGGATTATCGTTATCGAAGTTAACTTTTTGGTTAACGGTGCCCACCACTGAAAGGGACTCAAGTATGCGGAGGTGGGATTTCTACAAAAACTTCACAGCCCTTGAACAAATCCTCCAAATCAGCAATAAGGGATCACTGCCACCTTCACAACCACCCGTTACTTTCCTCCAATTTCAAAATCATTAATTCAGCCAACCATCTAATCGACCTTCGCATATATATATATATATATATATATATATATATATATATATAAAAGCAGCAGAAAAATCAAAGCGGAGTCACAGCCGGGAAAGGAGTCGGGAGCGAAAGAGGAAGGAGAATAGCGCCAAGCCTATCACAAGGCCCGACGCTATATATATATATATATATATATATATATATACGTGTATATATATATATATATATATATATATATATATATATATATGTGTGTGTGTGTGTGAGATAACTTTTATGTAATACACAGACTGTGCATGAAATAAGGAGCACTTCTGGGATATTAAGTCTACTATGGTTCGAATAAGTAATAGTAAATGGCAAATACTAAAGGGGTTTTTTATGATGGAAGCCCAACGCAGAAAATGGGTAACTTGCAAAGAGGCCCAAAAATATAACTTCCCTCACCAGCTATCTATAAGTTTGTCTGAAAATACAAACGATCATGCAATGGCCTGACCAAGTATGGCACGTTTACTCTATCATTCTTTTCGAACTGTGGTGTTATATGTCAATAAATTTTAACAGTACCTGAGTTAAGAGGAGCTATGTATGTGCGTAACACTGCATTGCATTAATCTGTTAAATTCATTGTATAGAAGACATATTTTACACAAAATATTCGTTGGGATGATAGGCTATAGCTGAAATGTTTAACATTATTTCTTTTACAGTATTTTGTTTGAAAGCAGATAGGACCCAGCTTTGGGAGAGAGTGTAGGGCTTAAAGCTAACTTAGACAACTACATTCAGAACCTTAATATACGCCAGAAACTCGTTGCATTTACGGTGGATTGAGTTCACATCAAAGGAAAACGGTAATTATTGTAATTTTAATCAAATTAAAAAACTTCAACTTCAACCGGCAACTTTGAGCGTTTACTTTTTGAAGCACTAGTGACCCGTTGCCCGCGTTAGGCTTCCATCATGAAAAAGAAAAAAATTAGTATTTGTCATTTACTATTACTTTTTCGGACCAAAGTAGATTTAATATCCCAGAAGGGTTCTTTGTTCCATGAATAGTCTGTGTATTACACACACATCATAAAAAGGAAAAATTATAGTATTTGTTATTTACCATTACTTATTCGGACTATAGTGGATTTAATTTTCCCAGAAGAATTCCTTATTCTATGCATGGTCTATGTGTAACACCTCTTTAGTTCCGTGTGTTGGTCTCTCTTCACACGAAGGTCAAGCTGATGGCCCCGCCTCTAGCCCTGGCTTGGTGGAGGAACAAGTTGCTCTCTTGCGCTCTCCACCATAGAGAATATTCATTATTATTGATTAGTGTCTTCATGTTGTTGCCTTTATTTTTCATGTATGTGTTTATGTTTTGCTTGTATGTTTCAGAGTTCCATCATTGTTTAGCGTTATGGATATTGGTTAATAAACGTAATAACAAAAAGTGGAATCTTATTTATGATGAAACTTTATACAAAATAATAATGAATCTCAACAGGTCAACATGCTCGTGGTGAAATGTCCAATTGAGGGGTGCGCATATGAGACCCCCGCACACAGCGACGCCATTCTAGCAGCACTCCTCACAGTCCACTGCACTGTCAATTCCGTGTCCACTGCCGGCGCCACGGCTCAAGTGGAGAAGGTGAAGGGACCAACAATATCTTCAGCCGGCACGGGCGAGGAATGGTTCTACTTCACATCGCGATGGATGGACTATGCCACCAAAATCACGGGTCGTGACAAAGTGGTGCAGCTACTGGAGTGCTGCAATGAACCCCTTCGCAGAGACCTCACACGATCAGCCGGTGATAGTCTGACAGGGAAAAGTGAAAATGAGGTGCTCGCAGCCATAAAGAAACTCGCAGTCAGAGAAGAGAGCACCATGGTTGCTAGAGTGGCGCTGCACAACATGCGCCAAGACCGTGACGAAACCGTGCGTTCATTCGGCGCCCGACTCCGTGGCCAGGCAGGGGTATGCAAGTACATCACCAAATGCTCGAGCTACAATGCTGATGTGAACTACACGGAGGCCATCTTGCGCGACGTCCTGACCCGCGGCATTGAGGACCCCGAGATTCAACTGGACCTACTCGGCAACGAACCAGAACATGACATTAGAGCAAGTCTTCCAGTTCGTCGAGGCCAAAGAATCCGGCAAGCTCTCAGCATCACGTCTCCTCGACTCTCAGGGCGTCGAGGCTGCTAACAGCGCCTACAGACGGAACAAGAACGACGCTCTGAAGGAGATGACAGTCGGCAATTACACCGCACATAGCCATGTACACCCGGCTCATCTGGTACCGTCCTGAGCCAGGCATCTAGTCTTCTCTTGAAGACTTCAACTTTGACCCCTGTAACATTTCTGAGGTCCTTAGAAGCTGGTTAAAAAGTCTTGGCCCCCTGACAACCAAGCTATTTTCCTTCAATGTTAAGGAGGTCCCTTGTCGGGCCTTTAATTTGGGAACACTACACATTTTGTCTTTCCTATTTTCCAGCATTGTCTGGATGATAATTCGGTTGTTTGAGGCTTGGTACCAGTTTTTTGATAATTTTCCGTATGTAGATTATGGTATACCTCTCTTTTCTAGTGAGTGCTTTGCAACCATCAATCTTGGCTGTGAAATGTGTCTGCGTTTCTTCGTTTATTAATTTCTTCCTTTTTATATGAGGACGTCAAAACTGAGCAGTATTCAAGTTTTGGAATGATCAGTGTTTTCAGCAGGGCAATCATTACTGTCTTGTCCCTCCTTTTGAACGTTCTTAGTACCTGTCCCACGACTCTTTTTGTTTTGTTTATCGCTATCTGATTTTGTGCCTCGAATTTGGCATCATCGGTCATTATTACCCCCGTCGACCGCTTTCGTGCTTCTCTGAATTTCGTCTATCTGGAGCATAGTATGCAGTCTCAGTTCCTCATTTCTACCATATCTCACAGGGCGTCCACACGAGGGGACACCAGGGGACCAAGCCCCCTCGTTTTTCAATGGTGCCCCTGTAAGAGTCTGATTTATTATTATAGACCTTTACAAGTTTACGTAGATAATTAACTAAATGCCAGGGTCACCAGCGCCCAAATACTAGATTGGCATCCAGCACTGCGGCGCAAAATTAATTTTAATAAAAGAAGGGAAGGACTGATTATAAAATCATCAATATGAATTTTGTATTTTATTGACAACTAATAAATTATATGCAACAATTATTTATAAATGCAAAGGGGATTTTTACCCGTAACAACTTTGACATATAAATGCGGAATTAAATAATGGCACCGTTTAGCTAATATATAACAGTCTGCAACTAATACTGATACTAATAATAATAATAATAATAATATTGTGCAAATAATATTAATATATATAAATAATATGTAACACTAATAATAATAATAATAATACTAATAATAACACTAATAATAACCACAATGACAACCTTGTCTGCAAAGAGAGACAAGAATACTGTAAGTATATTCAGAAAAAATGGTAAAAATTGATAATTAAAATATATATGCTATATAGGCCCAGTAACCTGTGGATGGTGAATTACAGTTACTCATTATGGGATTGTGTTAAGTTGAACAGGAAAACTAAGGAAGTATGTAGGCCACCTGCTAAGAAAATACATGAAACATAATAGGCTTATATTATAAAGTAAAATATACTAAGAAAATTAATAGGCAGGCCTATGCCTCTTCAATATAATAGAGCTGAGGTTAATCTAAAACAAAGGCTACGGTAGGCCTCAGCTAGGCTAGAGTTACAATTTGGCTTTTGCCTAGATAGACCTAACTTAGCCTAAGGTAATTTATTGTATGAATTGTACAGTAATATTTATAGTATGAATCTTACAGTACTAATCACAAACACTATAAGGCTTGTTAATCTCTGCAGTATGCGGTATTGCATACAGATATGCAATAGTAAAGAATATAAACATTATAAATAGGAACTTACCACGAAGAACCTTTGCTTGCTGGCGCCGTGTTTTCAAATAATAAAATGTGTGAACGGCGTCCTTTGTGTTGTTGTACATAAGCTTGTTTTTACTATACAATTTTACCAACAAGCCAAAATAATCCTTCCAATATGTCACACACACTGAATGCTTAAGAATTAAATTTGATCACTGGACATGTTTAACTTGTATTTATTTATTTATTTAGATTTAAATATTTCACTCATGCCAATTTGTGGCAGTTTTCACTAATAAAAAATAATCTTGTGGTGCAAGGCACTACAAGTACTGCCCCCCAAAAACATGGTTGTCAGGGGTAAAAAAAAAAACACTTAAATGTCAAAGCGCACTGGCTTACGAATGACTCTTCCAGAACGAGTCATTGTTTGCTTTTGGACGGCAATATCCTGCAGCACTGGTTCTGAAGGCATGGATGGTGCTACAGGTGCAGTAGGGACATTGGGGGAAGGGGATTCTTGGTGCCTGTGCAATGGGGCCACTGGCTGGTTCAAAGACAGTTGGTTGCGATAATGAAGGAGAATTGGAAGAGGGATGATAGATTGTTGTACCCTCGGATGAGGTGGTGGTACATAGGATTTAGGAAGGGTAGATTGCTGTACCTGTATATGAGATGAAGGTACAGAAGATTGAGGAGGGATAGGTTGCTGTACCTGTATTTGAGGTGGAGGTACAGAAGATTGAGGGAGGATAGGATCTTTTGTTGGAGAAAAATCAAGGTATGCTGGTTTCAAGCGGTCCACAGAAACGGTTTCACGCTTGCCCACCTTGTCAATGATGAAAGTTTTGGGTCTACGGTCTAGCACAAGGAAGGGACCATCATAGGGACAGTGAAGAGGGTAGCGGTGAGCATCATGTCTCAAGAAAACATGTGTGCAAGTTTGTAAATCAGGGGAAACGAAGGTAGTTTGTGAAGTGGAAGTTCTAGGTGCTGTGGGACGAATTTGCTTCATAACAGAGCGTAATGTCTTGACATACGAAGCAGGATCACATGTGGGGTTAATGGGTGTAGGTGTGAAAAATTCTCCGGGTAACCGGAGTGTGGTACCGTAAACTAATTCTGCTGCAGAGCATGCAAGATCAGTCTTCAGAGCAGTACGAATTCCGAGTAGGATTAGGGGTAGCCTGTCCACCCATGTAGTAGATGGATCAGTGGCTCGCAAGGAACTTTTAAGTTGACGATGGAAGCGTTCTACCACCCCATTGGATTGCGGGTGATAGCTTGTTGTTCTGATGCGCTCAGTCCCAAGAAGGAGCATGAGTTCCTTCCATAAGGCCGATTCAAACTGGGCACCTCTGTCTGTGCAAATGGTTGCAGGTATTCCAAAACGGGAAACCCAACATGAAACAAAGGCATGAGCTACTGCAGAAGCAGTACAAGAAGTCAAAGGAACAGCTTCTGGCCATCTTGTGAACCTATCAATGACAGTGAGAAGATAGGTATAACCTCGAGAAGAATAGAGGGGGCCGACTATGTCTAGATGTATGGCCTCAAAACGAGCCTTCGGCAAAGGAAAGGTACCAATTTCTGACTTTGTGTGTCGGTGAACTTTGGCACGCTGACATTGAAGGCAAGATCGAGTCCAATTGCGGATATCTTTGTTCATACTTGGCCATACAAACCTAGCTGCAATTAATTTTTGGGTGGCCTTAATTCCGGGTGAGAAAGGGAATGGAGTTTAGCAAAAACAGCTCTTCGCAGCCCTTGTGGGACCAACGGTCGAATATGCTCAGTCGAGACGTCACACAAAATTTGTAAGTCTGACTTGGGTTCAACTGGTAAAGAGCGGACTTGCAACGAAGTGGGTGAATTAATAAGAGCTTGGAGGTCTGTATCCGTGGACTGAGCCTTAGCCATCTCTGAAAGGTTGATGTGAGAGTGTCCAGGGTCAGAAATTGCTGAGATGCGAGACAGCGCATCCGGCACAACATTCAAAGAACCTGAAATGTGTCGAATGTCTGAAGTAAATTGAAGAATAAAATCAAGGTATCTTCTCTCAGTAGGAGCATGAGAGTCTGATTGAGAATGGAGAGCAAATATTAACGGACGATGATCCGTAAAAATGCTAAAGTCACGTCCTTCCAGGAATGACCTGAAATGACGGATGGAGAGGTATATCGCCAGCAACTCTCGACCGAAAGTGCTGTACCTCATTTGTGAAGGTGAGAGCTTGCGTGAAAAGAATGCGAGAGGTTCCCAAACGCCTGAAACAAGCTGCTGGAGCACTCCTGACACGGCAACGTCAGAGGCATCAGTGGCTAAGTTCAGAGGAGCGTCTGGTTGAGGGTGAACAAGGCATGTAGCTTGTGCTATAGCCTCTTTTGCTTGTGAAAAAGCATTGGTAGCTTCGGGGTTCCACAAAACTACAGTGGATCTGCCCCTTTTTGATTGGCGAAGAAGAGAGGTTATGGGTGCAAGAATGTTTGCACACTGAGGAATGAAGCGATGGTAGAAGTTTACCATCCCTAAGAAGCGGCGAAGTTGCTTTTGAGTTTGCGGTTGTGGGAAAGACCTTATCACAGATACTTTATTTTCGAGAGGAGAGATGCCCTTCGAAGTAACCTTGTGTCCTAAGAAGGTGAGTTCATCTACAGCAAAGACACATTTTTCAGGGTTTAGCAATACACCATATTCTGCCAACCGAGAAAAAACTAAGCGTAAATGTTGAATATGTTCTGAGGGAGAAGAACTTGCGATGAGAATGTCATCGACATATGTGAAAGTGAAGGAGAGACCTCTCAACACTTCATCAATGAAGCGTTGAAAAGTTTGGGCCGCATTACGCAGTCCGTATGGCATTTTTGTCATTTCAAATAACCCAAAAGGGGTTGTTATAGCAGTTTTATGTATGTCTTCAGGGTGTACAGGAATTTGATGAAAGGCTCGCACCAAGTCAAGGCGTGAAAATACTGTGGTGCCATGGAGAGCAGAAGTAAAATCGTGTAAGTGAGGAAGGGGATAGCGATCTGGAATCGTGTTGTCATTCAAAGCACGATAATCTCCACATGGACGCCAGTCTCCAGGTGTAGGTTTTGGGACCATGTGTAAAGCAGAGGCATACGGGCTACTTGAAGGCCGTATAATACCGAGTTCGAGCATGTGTTCAAACTCTCGTCTCACAATTGCAAGACGATCTGGAGCTAAGCGACGTGGGCGGGTGAAAACAGGTGAGCCTACCGTATCAATACGGTGGACAACAGAGTGTTTAATAGGGGTATCCTTAGAACAGGGTTGAGTAAGGGAAGAAAATTCATTTAGGAGCTGCTCTATAGCAGGTGAGCACTGTGGCAGAGAACTTGCCAATAATGAAGAGGGGTGCGCGGTAGGAGAACCAATTACTGAAAGATGTGTGGCATTATCAATTAATTGTGCTCTACGAACATCAACTAATAAATCATTAGCAGAAAGAAAATCAGAGCCTAACATTGGGGTATATACATCCGCGACAAGAAATATCCAGCGGAAAACACGTCTAAGTCCAAGAGAAACTGAAATAGAACGACGTCCATAAGTGTGAATAGATGAAGAATTAGCTGCACGTAAAATGAAAGGAGAAGGTCCGTTTGCACGGTCTGCGGCTGTTGCAGGAATAACACTGTATTGAGCTCCAGTGTCAATAAGGAATGCATAGCCTGAAAGTGGATCATGCAAGGTGAACGTTGGACCAGGTGGTGCAGTAGTTTGTGAATCATTAAATTTTTGTGGAGGAAGGTTAGTATTGCTGTGGGAAGGAGTTTGTGTTGTATTTGAAGGATTAGTTGTAGGTATTAAATTAGTTGTGGTTGAATAAGTAGGTTGCAATTCTTTAACTTTACTTGCATACGTATGTGTTGGTTTGACAGTGTTAAATGAGGTAGTTGAGTGCGTAGTAATAGGTTGTTGATTATTTGTGGTAAAGGTTGGGTTGGTTGAGCTAGAGTAATACTTAGTTAAAATTGAGGTAGAATTAGATGGAGTAGTGGTAGGGTTAGTTGAAGAAAGGATAGGTTGAGAGGCTGTAGCGTCAGACGCCTGTGACACCAGCCTAGTTAGTTTAAAGGAGGATTAGGAGTCCATGGACAAGGTGTGAGACAGCGCGTTGCACGATCTTTAAACTTTTCATGATACCAGCAAGGGGGGGTATGAACAGTAGACTGAGGTAAGGAAATAGGTTGAGAATGAGGCTGAGTAGTGGGGATTGAGGATGAGGTAAGGCTAATAGATTTGAATTAGGAGCAACCAACTGACCTGTTTGCGGTGGCTGTGGTTGTAGTAGAACGAGGCGTTGTCCAGGTTCATATTGGGAGGCTCTATTTGGACCAGAGGGTCGTCCTCGTCTTGAAGAACTTCTCTCTCGTTCCCTGTTGTTAGCTAGCTCTATTCGGTAAGACATTGTGCGGCCAGACTGAGTGTCGTCCTGCGTGGCACAGATTTGGGGGTGATGGGTGTGGTTATCTACTTGGCCAAGGTGGATTTCAATCATCATCTTATCAGCTGTTTTGGCCATAGTGAGGAGGTCTGTATCATCTGGCATACAACGGAGCATTGGTCGTAGGGCAGTGGGGAGATCATTGAGGAAGCGGCGTCGCATTAAGGGTGAGTTTTTATCGTCTTCATTGGTCTGTCCAGCCAGGTCTTGCAGATGCCTCAGGAAGGCTGTTGGCGTTTGATCCCCAAGAACTTGGTCCTTGAGTAGAGCATTGAGTCGCTCTTCTTCTGATTGGCCGAGTCTCCTGACTAACTCGCTGAGGAGGCTCTCAAAAGCTTGGTCAGACGGAGGCAATAGAGTCACATCCCGCACTACTTTGTATACTAGTGTAGGCAGGAAGTTCTTTGTGATAAGGAACTTGGTTCGTGGGTCCGTAATTCCTTTTATCGCGAAATAATCCCGCAGTTGACTCACAAAAATTCCAGGCTCTTCAGCGGTGAATTGTGGAGTGGTAGGCTGATACATTGTTAGAAGGTTGGTTATAGGTGGTGAATTTGGAGTACCACCGTTGGATGATCCTAGGTTGTTGTTGTTGTGGGTCATTGTGGCTATTATTTTGTTACAAGGTACTAAAAAAAATTAAAAATGTGTCAAAAACTGACAAGATTTCAACAAATGTTGTTGAATGTAAATAATGGCTTCAGGTAAGCTTGGTTGAGTATGAGACTCAATTGGAGTTATGAATGCCAATAACAAAAAGTTACGTAAAAATTTTTTTTTTAGGATGTAGCCCAATATTAGTAGAAAACTAGTCTGCGTATAGGCTGTTTGCAAAATATAAGTAAATTTGCACAAAAAAAATTTAGAAAACGCTGATTTTATAAAAAGGCAAAATAAAAGGAATATATTTTGCAATAGAATACACTTCCAGTACAGGTGAGTGCTTAGTACTAGTGAATTTAATAAAATTATAGATGCAGACTGAATATATTGACAAAAATTGAGAAAAAATTTAGAATTTTTTTGCATAAATTACGGTGTTTGGTCACTCCGGGAGGGTCACCAATTGTAAGAGTCAGTTTTATTATTATAGACCTTTACAAGTTTACGTAGATAATTAACTAAATGCCAGGGTCACCAGCGCCCAAATACTAGATTGGCATCCAGCACTGCGGCGCAAAATTAATTTTAATAAAAGAAGGGAAGGACTGATTATAAAATCATCAATATGAATTTTGTATTTTATTGACAACAATTAATAAATTATATGCAACAATTATTTATAAATGCAAAGGGGATTTTTACCCGTAACAACTTTGACATATAAATGCGGAATTAAATAATGGCACCGTTTAGCTAATATATAACAGTCTGCAACTAATACTGATACTAATAATAATAATAATAATATTGTGCAAATAATATTAATATATATAAATAATATGTAACACTAATAATAATAAACTAATAATAATAAACTAATAATAATAAACTAATAATAATACTAATAATAACACTAATAATAATAACCACAATGACAACCTTGTCTGCAAAGAGAGAGACAAGAATACTGTAAGTAATATTCTAGACCAAAAATGGTAAAAATTGATAATTAAAATATAATGCTATATAGGCCCAGTAACCTGTGGATGGTGAATTACAGTTAAACCTCATTATGGGATTGTGTTAAGTTGAACAGGAAAACTAAGGAAGTATGTAGGCCACCTGCTAAGAAAATACATGAAACATAATAGGCTTATATTATAAAGTAAAATATACTAAGAAAATTAATAGGCAGGCCTATGCCTCTTCAATATAATAGAGCTGAGGTTAATCTAAAACAAAGGCTACGGTAGGCCTCAGCTAGGCTAGAGTTACAATTTGGCTTTTGCCTAGATAGACCTAACTTAGCCTAAGGTAATTTATTGTATGAATTGTACAGTATTATTTATAGTATGAATCTTACAGTACTAATCACAAACACTATAAGGCTTGTTAATCTCTGCAGTATGCGGTATTGCATACAGATATGCAATAGTAAAGAATATAAACATTATAAATAGGAACTTACCACGAAGAACCTTTGCTTGCTGGCGCCGTGTTTTCAAATAATAAAATGTGTAAACGCGGCATCCTTTGTGTTGTTGTACAGTGCTTACAAGAAGTCTCACGCCTCTGTCTCGTCCCTAGCTAGTCTGTTAGGTATAAAATGGGCGGTCCTTATTGCAGCGGAGGTGTGTTCGGATTGGTGCACATAAGTGCTCTAACCCCATCAATGACGTTCACATTTATCTCTGTGTTGATCACTCTATCTATTTATATATAGAGACATACTGTATATAGATATATATATTGAGTATGCACGGGATAACGTGTCTCAGTTCAGCTATGGTAGTTGTCTTACAATTAACAGTCCCAAGTGCAAGTTACGTTAACACCTCAACATAAACTACCCTGGACTAAAATAACATACGTGAAGCTCTTACCCACAAACCATTTAAAAGGTGTGATTTAAAAGCTCTCTCTCTCTCTCTCTCTCTCTCTCTCTCTCTCTCTCTCTCATTGTTTTAGTAGGAAAGAATTTATTGGTAAGAAAATATTTTCCATAATACAGGTAATATTAAGGAAAGATTTAAAATAAAAACGAAAAATTACAATGATTCTGCAGAGCCACATTTTCTTACCATGAAGCTCATAATTTAGAAGACATGGCAGGACATGATTAACTTCGATAACTGGATTATCACAGTTTTTAATTCTTTTTATAAGACCGCAATGAGTGTGTCTAATTATCTCGAGATATTGTGGTTAACAAACATTTGCAAAGCTGAGCATGTTAGTGGTAACTTATGTAACAGTTCAAAAGATGTTATAAAACAAATTTAGGGTTGTGCTAGAAACTCTCTATTATAATTAATCCAAAGCTGGTATCCATATAAATTAGTGTTTTCATTGTTGTTATATTAATTATGCTAGACTATCTTCCTGATCCATGTTGGTTCTCCGAATCTTTCCTCTGCCTCCATAAAGTAGATTTTTTCTCTATTGTTTCGAAAATTTTAGTGAGATTGGATGTCAAAACCACTGGTCTTATAGTTCTTCGCTTAATATAAGTTATGTTCCCTCTTTTATATATAGAAACAGCGTTCGCTCTCTTCAGGATGTTCCATATTTCTCCCGTGTCTAGAGATCTCCATATCTAATACAGGGGCAGAACTATTTCAGTTTTAGTTTTAATAATCAGTGTCGCGTTTCGTTTGTCCTGATCTACTGCCGAATGTGATTTCAGTTTTACAACGCGTATTATATCTTCCGGTATAAAATTAAAATAAGTTATTTTCTCCTTATAATTCTTCAAAAAGTGAATTTTAGCATATATTATATCATCATTATCATTATCATTCATCATCATCATCATCATCATCTTATCATCATCATCGTTTTTAGGGGTACTGAAAACTGATTCATACTAAACTCTTTAATATGTCAGGTATTCATTTTGGATCATCAGTCGGTGCATTATTTTTTCTTTTGCGGTCCGATGGTCTCGTGCTTTTGTTTTCCTGTTCGCAAAATTATAGATAGAAGTATTTTCGGTTTACATTGATTAACCCCCCCCCCACTTTACTCACTCTGTACTCTACTCTCACTCTCTCTACTCTTTCTACTCTCTCTCTCTCACTCTCTCTACTCACTCTCTACTTTCACTCTCTCTACTCTCTCACTCACTCTCTCTCTACTCTACTCTCTTCACTCTCTCTCTCTCTCTTTACTCTCTCTTTACTCTCTCTCTCTACTCTCACTCTCTACTCTCTCTCTCTTCTCTCTCTCACTCTCTCTCTACTCTCTCTCTACTCTCACTCTCTACTCTCTCTCTTCTCTCTACTCTCACTCTCTACTCTCACTCTCTACTCTCTCTCTCTAGGTGGATTGAAAACTGGCTGAAGAATAGGCGGCAGAGGGTTGTAATTAAAGGGGTTAGTTCGGGTTGGGCCTCGGTCACTAGTGGGGTTCCTCAGGGTTCCGTTTTGGGGCCACTGTTGTTTATCATTTACATAAATGATATCGACGGTGGCATCGTCAGTCGGATCGCCAAATTCGCTGATGACACCAAGCTTGGGGCCAATGTTGGGACGCCCGAAGCGATCGAGCAACTGCGTGCGGACCTAGGTAGGATAGGAGAGTGGTCCGAAAAATGGCAAATACCGTTTAACTTGGGTAAATGCAAACTGATGCACATTGGCTACGCCAATCCCAAGTCGGACTACTCGATGTTGGGGAGTAATATCGAGGCGACTGATTTGGAAAAGGACTTGGGTGTGCTAATTAGCAGCGACCTTAAGTTTACGAAACAGTGCGCAGAGGTGGAAAAAAAAGGCCAGAAGCTGTTGGGTTATATCAGGAGGCAATTTCAGTTTCGGAACAAGGAGATTGTGCTCTCTCTGTACAATTCCCTGGTTCGGCCGCACCTGGAGTATGCTGTGCAGTTCTGGTCGCCCACCCTCAGGAAAGATATTGAGAGGCTGGAGCGAGTGCAGGCGAGGGCCACAAAGTTAATCCCTTCCGTTAGGCATATGGGCTACAATCGACGGTTACGCGCCATGAACTTGTTTTCGCTGGAAACTCGGAGGCTGCGCGGTCAACTCATCGAGGTTTTCAAGTTCTTACACGTGTTCAACGATGTCGATTTTAGTAGCATGTTTAGTTTAAATGATAACCCAACTCGCAACAATGGTTGGAAGTTGGATTTGAAACAGTTTAGGACTACTGTGTCTGGGAATTACTTTACGTATAAGATCTGTGACACGTGGAACAGTTTACCTTCAGAAGTTGTGAACAGTTCCTCTGTGGATCATTTCAAGAAAAGGTTAGACCAAATCTTGCACACTATTTGAGTGTGTAGAAAATTTTCCGTGGCACCCGTTGCCATTGGTACTTCCTCGGTATGGGCCGCAAGGCCTTTTGAGGTACTTCTTTTCCTTGTAACTCCTTGTAACTCTCTCTCTCTCTCTCTCTCTCTCTCTCTCTCTCTCTCTCTCTCTCTCTCTGATCACACCGCATCCCATCAGAGGTCTTCAGCAGGGACATCTGCAATGTATCCATATAATGTTAATAATAACCGAAACTCGGGGAAAATACTCTCTGCCTTCCGTTCTACCCCAAATCCTTTTCTCTTAGTGACCTCTTAATACAAATTAATCTATCATATTTTGCGACTTTTTAACTCTGGTAGGATTCAATTCCATTCCTATAGTGTAAGAGATACTTAAATTCATGTGTGTATTATGCCATATGATGTGCGTAATAAATAATCATTTTTAAATAGTTGGAGCGGTCAAGGTCATCTGTAATAATCTATAGACTTCCCCCAAGCCCACTCTCAACACTTAGATTCCCCTAAGACACAGGCGTCTTCAAGTAACATGAATGCGTAGAGATCTAAGGTGTTAGATTCCATATTACATAATTTATGTGCTAGGTTTAAGAACGCTGGCATTGAAGGATGGAAGGAAGGGACAGTAAAAGTGATAATAGGTTTAATGAAGGAAGTGGAATGAGGATGGAGGTAAGCGTTGCTATGTCGAAGGAAATGAGGTTGGGTGGGGAATTACGAAGGGAGGAGGAAAGGGAGAGAGGGGGCTAAAATGAACGCGGGGATGGGTTAAGGGAGAGGAGAGAAATTAATATGAAATGCTAAACACAAACTCAAATATTTATTTTAATGCCCTAGACCTAGAAAGACAAAGAGCAAAATACCTTAAACTAACAATGAATTGACAGGAACAGAAGAGTCTGGTCTTAAACGCACTGATAAGTTTAACGTATGTGGCTAGAAGCCGCCACTCAGAATTACTACTACTACCTAAGTCATAATAAGGTTATTTACTATGACAGAGTAGTCATGAGTAGTTATGGAAATAAAATATGATTATACTGTTGATGGCTGACTATATTCGGTTGGGATATAAACTATTGCTGACAATCTTTGGATCCTTGGCTTTTAAGACGAATTTTTTATGCATATGTTCAACAAAATAGGAAATTGGCTGATTAATTATTATTACCATTCGAAGGGTTGGTACCCTTCACAACCGAAATCAATTTCAGAAGGGGTGCATGGTATTCTCATTTCCTTTATCGTCCCAGCACGCTTCACATAAGCCATTTACACAAAGATGGAAAGGCCGTCTGTGCACCACGAGACGACCCAGGCAATGCGGGGAGCAATGGTGACAATGCATGAATATGGTGTGCAAATTAGAAATATTAAGACGACTAGACGTTCATCGAAGCACTGTGGAACGGTGGATTCATCGGTATGAAGCAGAAAACTCAATCGCTACTTTGCTGAGGTCTGGTCCTCCGCGTTCAACATCTCCAGAGGAAGATGCTGCGGTTGTTAATCATGCCAGAGAGCATCCGTTTGTTCCAGCGACGCATATTTACAGAGACCTGAACCTTCGTTATAGCGCAAATACAGTGAACAACAGACTTCACAAGGCAGGGCATTTTTCTCGCCGTCCAGCTATAAAACCTGCATTGACGATTGAGCATAAAGAGGCGCGGATGGGATTTGCCTTGCAATACTTGCCGCAGGAGGAAGAATTCTGGAGAAAAGTTGTGTACAGTGACGAAAAAACATTTTCAACAGATAGTCATGGTTCCCTGCATTGTTGGAGGCAGCGCGGAAAACGCTATGAAGAAGGAAATGTTTTCCCGAACAAACGTAGTGGTCACATCAATCTCGGTGTGTGGGGCTGGATGTCTGGCTATGGTGTCGGAGATTGACTCAAGTAGATGGACGCTTTACTGGACAGCAATATTGCCAGATACTGGAAGAGGTGCTGCTACCCAGTGTTCGTGCGTATCTGGTTCCAGCACCGGAACCGTTTTACTTAATGGAAGATAACAGTCCCATTCATAGGAGTAACGTTGTGAGAGCGTGGTACGAAGATCACCCAGAGATTATTAATCTAATTCTGCCACCACGTTCTCCTGATTTGAATCCGATTGAAAACCTTTGGGCAATAATGATTAACGAATGGGAGCAACGCAATGAAAGAACATTTGAAGCACTTTTAGCTCACACGAGGAAAAGTTGGGAGAGCTTACGCCGAACACCAAACATTCCCTACAATCTGGCCTCTTCTATCCCGCAACGATTGCAAGAAATTATTGATGCTGGAGGAAGCTATACGAAATACTGATGTTAAAGCTATGACGTAAATGTGTATCGAATATATATTTATGTTAATATAGAATTTTATTATATTTTATGTTTGACATCTATAAAAGTATATATTGTGACCATGAAAGAACTTTACTTATCCTTAGTTAGAATCTTTTCTTGCAATGTCTACGCTCGTGGAGATGATAATATATGCATTGTTGAAACAAACTATGAAAAGGTAATAGTTTCAGGAAAAAAATAAAAACTGGCAACATGTTATAATGTTATAATGTTTCAGACCAACAAAGACCCTAGGATCCACTCGTGGCTGGTCTACCTAACTGTGTTCGTAATTGTGTATTGTATATGTCCTCCGTGGTGGCGGAGGGGACCTACAATTTTACGTGGGTTCCGAACCACAAGAACATACAATGGTGGCCAAAAAATTAGCAAACTTTGAAAATTTCCCATTTATTTCAATTCTAATGTTTTTTATTGGTTACAACTTCTTTTCAAATAATTTAAACGTATGAAATTTTGATTTTAAACATGGAAATTTATATAATATACAAACATTAATACATATTTGATCAAAATTTTAATGGTTTGTCTTTTTTTGTATATACCTGGAAAACTCCAAAATGTGAAGCAATAAGTTGTTTCACATTCTTTTATAATTTTAGCATAAATTTAATAAGTTTATCAAATTTTCTGCCTTTTTAAGATTATTTTTTGTTCATGTTTAAAATTTCACCACTTGGAGGAGCTACTTCTGCTTGTAAAATTGTTCTTTATTAGACTCACGTGTTCAGTGTTTCCACAGATTTATTGGAGTGAGGGTGTGGTGCTGTATATTAACATCGAGGTCATCACATGTTTATGGGAAATGTCATAAGATATGCTACCAATAAACTCTTATATACTACTATATACAGTATACTCAAAGCTGGGCACAAACCGTTAATCCGTTAATCGTTAATTAACGAAGTTAACTTTTTCGTTAACGATTTAACTTTTAAGTTAACTTTGAAAATCATTATCGGACTAATTAACTTCCGTTACATTTAACTTCCGTTAACTCAAGTCCGTTAACCCAAAAAATTCATAAATAACCGTTTAAAAGTTTCTATTATTTTCAGTGCTGAGCAGGTGCGCAATTAATCCGCCACTGTTAATAGTGATGAACGAATTTCCATTTCCGCAGTGCAAAATCAGGCGATATATTTGTTTCCGTCGCCACAATTTGTGTCTTACCAAATATGGTAGTTATTTATGGCATTGGTTTGAGCAAAATATGGTCGACTGTAAAATCAGGCGGAAAGATTTGCGATTTGAGTTGAATGTTTCAACTTCTTTCAAGAAATATCACGAGCATTTTAAGGCACTTTCAATAATATATATGTAACAATTACAACAAATAACTACATTCGTTTCATTTGCAGTCTGTCTCTTGCGCAACATGTTTGTGCTAGTGAATATTTAAAAATAATCGTTGTCAAGTAAGTCATGTATATTTATAATATGTCTGTGAGTACCTTATTAGTAGTCTCCTTGATACATTTCAAGAACCATAAAACTGATCAGGTAAGATTTCAATTCTCATGTCACTTTGATGACATAAATTAAGTCAATTGATGTCTTACAATGGGAGCGTTTTCACCTTAACCCTTTATGTCCTGGCGGTACTTCTAGGTACCACATCTTTAAAATCTCCATAATTATTTTTCTACCCGGTTGATCCTGCCGGTACTTTCAAGTCCCAATGTGAATTAGTTTCTTTATGAGATAATAGGCATCGACAAAAGGTTTGGGCCCCTCCTGGAGGATGACGAATGCCAGATGGCTGCTGCCTTCCATCCCAGGTTTCGCCTCATCTGGTTGGACAAGTATGACAACACCAAGGTCGCCAGGGTGAGGAAAAGCATGGAGGGTACAGTCGAGGAGGCCATGAAGCAGCAGTCTAACGAAGTGGGCAGCAACAGTGGAGGCAGCAACAACGAGGAGGAGGAGGAGGAGGAGGATGACTTCTTCAGTGCTGTCATCCAGACAAAAGAGAGCAGCAGAAGCCACAGGTCACTCAATGGCAAGGCCCAGAACTTGGTCAAGACCTGGCTGGAGACCAACTCCAAGGACTTGCTGACAGATGCTGCCTTCTTGGGTGAGCAAGTGTTGGTGGACTTGTTCATCAAGTTCAACACAGCCATCCCCTCCAGTGCTGCAGTGGAGCGTTTGTTCTCTATGGGCAAGGACATCCTGAGGGCCAAGAGATCATCCCTGTCTAATGAAAACTTTGATATGCTAATTTTCATGAAGGGCAACATGCATCTCATGGACAAAATGGAGAACGAGAAGAAGAGGGAAAATTAAATTATATATATATTGTGTTTTTCATTTTTTTTATAATAAAAGTTAACGTTAACGGTTTATCGGTAACTTCCGTTACATGTTTAACGAATTAACGGATTAACGGTTAACGAAGTTAACTTTTTGGTTAACGGATTAGCGGTTAACGAAGTTAACTTTTTGGTTAACGGTGCCCACCACTGAGTATACTATATTATGTAATAATTACGATGAACAAATCAAATGCAAATTTCTCTGATTCACGGCCCACCAGTCTTGCTTTAGACTAATGACTTTCATAAGATGGAAGAGGTTTAACATAGTTCGCTTAATAGGTTACCACTTAAACAATGGATAAACTATCTATTAGTGAGACGTCCGTAACTTCCTCGAAATGCGAGCGCGTGAGAGGTTCACTGAGGAATTTGGTCATTAGATTCTTCACGTAGTGATATGTATCACAAACAACAATATTGACAACAATTCCCAACAATTACTTAATATCAATAATTATATTTGAGCAAATAATTTAGACCTGCGTCAAAATAACTTAGGTATCATGCCATAATTTGGGATATTTGTCGAATTGGTCGTTCTCTATAGTCTACAGTATATATTGAGACTGTATAATGTAATGCCCAGCTAATATTATGATGACTAGGATTGCTCCATAACATCCCAACATCCCGAAACTTGTTCATTCTGCTTCTTAATCATTCGTATTTTAAACACTAAAATGTCGCAGAAGTGACCTAATAATGACGTCATTGATTGGGTTAGAGCAGTTATGTGTACCAATCCGAACACACCTCCGCTGCCATAAGGACCGCCCATTTTAGACCTAACAGACTAGCTTGGGACGAGACAGAGGCGTGAGACTTCTTGTAAGCACTGTACATAAACTTGTTTTTACTATACAATTTTACCAACAAGCCAAAATAATCCTTAAAAGCCAATTCATGTCTAGTCACACCACACTGAATGCTTAAGAATTAAATTTGATCACTGGACATGTTTAACTTGTATTTATTTATTTATTTAGATTTAAATATTTCACTCATGCCAATTTGTGGCAGTTTTCACTAATAAAAAATAATCTTGTGGTGCAAGGCACTACACCCCCTCGTTTTTTCGTCAACTGCTTACAGATAGATTTTATCATAAACCCAAAATCCAGTCATAATATTTGAAGATAGTAATTGGTTACTATATATATATATATATATATATATATTATTAATATTGTATAATTTCCCATATTGTTGATATGAAGCGAAAATCGTGTGATTAAAATTAAAACCTGTAAAATTTGTTGTGGAGAACGCGACTACGAGATGGTTAGGAAGGATATCTTGTACATTACTTAAAGAGCTGAATACTGTCTTGAATAACCTTCTCAGTCCCATGACAATTATTTATATGTATATTATGTAAGAATAATAAACTTGTATATCTACGAAGTTATTGTGTATCTGGTTTGACCCTTATATCATGGACATACAAAGGATGTGTAAAAAAACTCCTTATTTTTCAGTATTTGAAGCCCTATAATTTGCCCTCCTAACTGCCTCCAGAAGGTAGGAAATGGTGTCCCAGACAACGTAAATTTTAAAAATTTCCCGGGGGAGCATACCCCCGGACGCCCCTAGAGCTGGCGTTCGGAAATACTTGTGTCCCCCACTGTATTTGGAAGTGCCCCATTACTTAATTGATCCTGTGGACGTCCCTGTCTCAAGAGCTAAAGTTTCTCGGTGTTAAATGTCATGTTGTTATCTTCTGACTATTTGTATATTCTGTTCGTGTCCCTCTGCAAGGACTCCCCCTTCTTTTGCAACGCTGATTTTTCTGCTGATTTGTATCGTCTGCAAAGGATATTACTACACTGTTGATGTTTACTTCATTGTATATGTCTGTTAGCATGGTAATGAACAAGAGTGGGGCCAGTACTGTACCTTGTGGTACTGAGCTGCGTATTCCGATTATGATGATGATATACCTTAAATTTTGACGACCTGTAGACGTTTTCTGAGGAAGTTGTAGATCCACATTCCCACTTTGCCTGTTATTCCCATATGTTTAATTTTATGTACAGTACTACGTATTATCTCATGATCACATTTGTCGAAAGCTTTAGCAGAATACGTGTATATGACATCATAATTTTCATTGCCTTCAAGTGCATCTAGGATATTGTTATAGTGCTCTATAAGTTGTGATAGGCATGATCTTCCTGATCGGAATCCTTGCTGATTTTCGTTGAATCTTTCCAGTGTCTCCAAGAAGTCATAGATTTTCTCTCTGATTATTCTTTCAAATATTTTGGTGAGGTGGGACGTTAATGACACTGGTGTATAGTTCTTTGCTTGAAATCTATCTCTTTTTTATATAGGGACAATGTTTGCTCTTTTCAAGATGCTCAGTATTTCCCCAGTGTCCGGGCATCTTCTCCATATCCAGTATAAGGGTGTAGTTATTTAATTTTTAAGTTTTTAATCAATAATGCGTTCTATTTGTTCGGACCTGCAGCTGAATGTGATATCATTTGTCCTATAGCTCCGGTACCTCCGGCACCCGCCTAAAACCGCCCCTGAGTTTAGATAATCTAAATCTTATAAAAATCAAAGTTATTCAAGTTTTTTCAGTAAAAACAGCTAAAATAATCACTAAAAATATCATGAAGATCCTGATCGTTTTCAAATATTATTATCATGTTCTAGTGGGCCTATTCTCTCCTTTTTTTTATTATTGTATTTATAGACCCCAGTAAAGCCTAAAGTTTAAGGGTTAAATTAAATAAAATAAATAGTCCAATTTCACAATTATTTATGTTAAAATTATTGTAACAACAAAAATTGTAAAACAGTATTTATTTTATCAATAAAGGTTATTCATTTCAATTAAAACAAATTTTTGGATCCTTATTGCTATTTGTAATTAGATTTATTTCACTTTGCCTTTTGATCTGCCTAATCAAACTATTTAATTTACTTCTTAACTGCTTGTAATTATCTAAACCCACTAGGTTATTACTATTTTTAAACTGCCTGAATGTTGTTTTTTAATTTTTAATAATTTTAGCTATTTCCTTATTCCAGACTAGATCTTATCCTAATTCCGGCGTTACTTTCAATGACCCATTATTTGTAATCAAATCAGGATATAGTATTTAAAAGTATTGTTACAAAAGTTCTCGGCTTCAATTATTACTCTTCGATCTTGAGGAAACGAAGTAAAACTAACCTACTTTTGGAAAAATTTGCCGGTGGGGCATAAAGTCTTAATTTTCCTTTAGTAAAGTAACGACGTTAGATTTTAATAACTAATTAAGAAAAAATGTTTAAGTCAGCTTGTGTAAAATTAGGTGGTACATATCGCAACGTCACAGTACTTAAAAATAGCCGACTTGTTTCAAGTAAGTTTTTAAGTTAAATGTAACCTGGCATCCCTAGACTGCACAATCTGCTCGAAATTTCCGATGACGTTACATTATATTTCATTTGGAAAACATGGAGTTACTCGGGCCTATCGAGGTTATCCAAGTGGTGAGCTACAATTTTTAATAAAATTGTGCAAAATGTCAATCTCAAGTCTGCCAATTAACCCAACTATTTACAGAGCTACTGGTCAAAACAGCCTACATAATTTACGTCAAGAATATACACTATTTACAATCGGCGGTAATTACTCGTTTTTACACCCAGTCTGTTTTTATGAAGAGAACAAACTTTTCTGGTCAATTTTGAGATGTTTTGCATGAATCTGCCATCCATTTCCTGTGCAAATGCGTAGTTTTTGAGATATCATCATCTTGAAAACTACACATTTGCACGTGTTTTGTACAAAACACCTCAAAATTAACCAGAAGAGTTTGCTCTCATCATTTTCATTTAAACTAATGAAAATATCTTGACAACCAATCATCAAGGGTGTATAGTTGACCTAACCATCTTCTGATCTTTTCGTATTAGGCACTCTGTCACATTTCGGGCAAGTTAAGGATGAGAGAATAATGCTGTAATTGATAAAAATATCCAATCCTTTGTCTTCATCTAGGGCACATGATAAATCAAGTTCTCAGTCAAAATCATATGAATGGCATGTCATAATTTATCACAAACACCACTAAACTGAATTCAATTTGAAGAAAAAAAGTTAGAACAAAACCTAACTAATTAAGTTGCAGAGTAGTGAAAAAATAAGCCAATCAGGAAATATATTTTATTGAAAAAAGTACATTTCAACAAATTTGCACAACATAAGATATATATATTTTCTTAGTCAGTTTTGAATGGTAATTTAATAAATATTGTACCGTTTTAATTGCGCATGAGTGGGTTAAAAGATGAATATTAACCCAATCAGCAAACTAACTCATGAAAATATTCAGATTTTTCTTAAGACTAAGGAGCTACTATTTACCATGTCATGGCAAGTCATTTACCTTAAATTTACCTTAAAGCGCTTCTGCCTTAAGGGTGTGCTGCTCCCACGAAGTCCACTCAGCGCCTCCTGAGGCGGGGCCATGATGGGGTTGCCACCCTTCTTTTCTCTTGCTCCTGCCATACGATTTGGTCCCCTATTGAATTTGTGGGGGCTGGTCTGGCAGAGGAATACCCTGACACTGTGGGTTGGTAGGGTATGTTGGCTAAAAACATGTCCAAGTGTTTTTTAAAAGTATCTACTGGGACTGTACTTATATCTCTAAGGTACTGAGGCAAGGAGTTAAACAGGCGAGAACCCTGCCTAGAGATACTATTATATTGAAGGGTTTGAATCCTTCTCAGACTGTTTGGTGGGAGGTGATATTTTTTACACATTCTGCCAGTTCTTGTTAAGGTGGGCACAATTGGTTCAGTATTGGGGGCAACTAAAAGCCCTTCTAGAATTTTCCAGGTGTAGATTAGGATGTATCTCTCAAACCTTCTCTCTATGGAATAAAGGTTGAGGCCTCTAAGCCTATCCCAGTAGTTTAATTTGTTTTTACTCACCTGTTGCCCATCAGGTTGTTTAATATACGAGGTAAAGGTTCTTTGTAGGCCCTCAATTTTTTGCAATTCATTCTGTTTGTGGGGAAACCATAATTGAGAGCAGTAGTCAATGCGTGGAAGGACAAGTGATTTCCACAGGGTAAGCATGGTCATACTGTCCCTAGTTCTGAATGTCCTCAGTATATATCCTATTAGTTGTTTGCATGATGAGGTTACTTTGTCAATGTGCCTGTTGAATGTTGCATCTTCAGATAATATAATCCCTAGATCCCTGACATGATCAGTTTGTGCAATATCTTTTCCTGTGGGTCCAGTGTAGTTGAATTGTTCTTTCAGGTATTTATTTGGTCCATACTTAATTAGTTCAAATTTGTCTTCATTGAAGGCCATATTGTTTGCATCTGCCCATGCATATATAGTTTGTAGATCTTTTTGTAGCTCTACACAGTCTTCTTTTTCTGTAATTGGTCTTAGTATTCTGGTATCATCTGCGAATGACAGGAGAGAGCTTCCTAGGTTACAGTTTATATTGTTTAGCATTATAATGAATAGAATTGGTCCTAGTACTGTGCCTTGCGGCACTCCACTAATCACTTCTTTTTCTATAGATCTTGCTCCATTTACAGTTGTTATTTGTTTTCTGTCAGAGAGAAAGGCATGGATCCATTTTCCTACTTTTCCACAAATACCAAGTTCTTTTAGTTTATGGAATAATATACCATGGTCAACCTTGTCAAAAGCTTTTGCAAAGTCTAGATAGATGACATCAACATTGTGGTTTTCTCCCAAGTATTGTAGGATTGTATTGCAATGGTCTATAAGTTCAGTAAGGCAGGATCTCTTGTGTCTGAAGCCATGTTGAAAGTCTTCTAAGAGATGTTCATTTTCTATAAAACTGACAATGTGCCTTTTCAGGACTTTCTCAAATATTTTAATAATATGGGAAGTCAAAGATATGGGTCTATAGTTCTTGGCTTCCTTTCTTTTGCCTCCTTTGTAGATTGGGGTAATATTTGCTTGTTTCATGATTGGTGGTATTCTACTGGTGTCTAGTGAGGATCTCCACAGGATTTTCAAAGGCAGAGATAAAGTATGTTTGCATTCCTTAAGAATCTTGGCTCCAATTCCATCTGGACCAGGGGCTGAACTCCCCGGTAGCTCTGTTATTGCCTGTTGTATATCTCTAGTGGTTATTTGTATATCTTCCAATAATGGTCTGTCTTGGTCATTTTCTTCTCTATCAAAAAATGCTGTAGTTTTTATTTTCTTTGCTACTACAGGGGTACTCCAGCTTAAAGCATATTGAGATTGTAAAATGTTTGCCATTTCCTGTGTATTAGATGTGAGAGTTAGTCCATCTTTAGCAAGCAATGGGCCAATGCTCGTTTTGATAACTGCTTTGCGTTTAGCATAGCTAAAGAAGAATTTGCTATTTTCCTTTATAGTGCCAATAGCTTTGTGTTCATTATCAATATTCTCTCTTATGGTTGACTCCTTTATTTTAAGTTCTAACATCAGTATCTGATTCCGGATGTTACTATGTCTTGTATCACTTAATTGCTTTGTCAGTTGTTTAGATAGCTTTGTTCTCTTTCTCATAAGTGTCCTTCTGTATCTGTGCTCTTTTGTCCGGTGCTTCTGTGCACTATCGTTTTTCTTTGGTGTGTGTTTGTATAATGCTGATGACAGCAGGTATTGTATTCTACTCCAGCATTCTTCTGGCTTTAGGTTTTCTAATTCATCTTCCCAGTTTATTTCTCCCAGACAGTTATTTATTGATGTCCAGTCTGACTTGTGCAGGTTTAGGTCAGAGTATGGCAAGTTCGTTTGGCATGGGTCTTGCTTACATTTGTGGAGGGACAAGTTTGTGAATATGTGCATGACATTGTGGTCGGAGTGTATAGTTGGTGTTATAACAATGTGGTCAATTGTAGTTGCATTATTTGTCAGCACTAAATCTAGGATATTTTTTCTAGTTGGGCAGTGGACATGTTGTACTAGGAGCAGTTTTTCCATAAACTCATTCAGGTGTTTTGATTTGGACCTTTTTGTCCCTGATTTCATACCACCATATTGGTTCCAGGTGCAATTTGGGAGATTAAAGTCTCCTGTAATGATTAAGTCTCTTGTTGAGTCTACAATAGCTGGGCATTGCCTGATTTTTTCCAGAACTTCAGTGAGCTCTAGATGGGAGCTATCTGGGGGGCTATAGATATTCACTAGTATTATGTCTTCTTTATTTATGCTGAGCATGATGATTAGGAGTTCACAGGCTCCATTTGAGTATGCCATGAGCAGTTCACTTTGAATGTTTTCAGGGATGTACATCAGGACACCACCATTTAGACGGTCTTCTCTGTCACATCTATGGGTGGTGTACCCTTTGATTGCAATTTCACTACTCATGATCATGGGGTTCAGGTGTGTTTCTGTGAGGGCTATAACTGTGCTAGTAGTGTGTTCCACTAGGCTCTTTAGGTAAGGTACTTTGGTATGGTTTGAGTTTGGGTAAAGGCCCTGGATGTTTAAGTAAATTATTGATACATTTGTGGAGCCATTTGTTTCATCTCCCACATATAGGGCATTTGAAGGGTTCCTGCTGGGGTTCTCGTTTGCTTTTGTATGAGGAGCCCAAGTGAGCTTTGAATGTCTTGTATTTGTTTTATGAGGTGGTAAAACCCCAATGGGGTTTCATGGTTGCTTGCTGTACTATTTTCACCAGTGGGCTTACCTGGACCCGCTACATCAGCATAAGATCTGGGTGCAGGAATGGTATTTGGTCTTGGGTTTTCTTGCACCCCTTGGGCCAAATAGTGCTGAGGGATAGTAGGCTCACTATCCTGGTATTCTCTCCGTTGAGTTTGATGTGGTTGGAATCGGATTGTTCCCTTCAGGTGGGCCAGATTGCAGTTCTCTTTAAAACAACTTCTTTCCCACCATGAGCTCTGGCAAATTTGGGGATGAAAATAGGGACATCTTGCATTGGATCTACATCCAGAAATGCCATTCCCATCGTGTATAAATTTTTTGCAGAGTGGTGGGTGAGCAAATGGGCATTCTCTTCCCTTAAGTCCATATTTACACAAGCCCCTCCTGTAATACTTGCATACTGGCTTCTTGTTTTCACTTTTGGCTTTTTGGTGACTATGTACAGTGGGGTTGTTCACTTTGTTGAAGGTCTTAGTCTATTTCCTGTTCTTGTTTTTGTTTTGTCTCTTTTGGTGCCCTTTTTGCTTGCAGTGTCCCTCTCTCTAGGGTCTCATACTGAGGGTTTCTCACTTTTTCAGCAAGCTCTGCATTTGCAATGATAATTTCCTCCTCCTGTAACTCACCTGCCACTTCTACTTCAAGCTCTTCAAATTGTCTGTCATTGCAAATTTGACGAGCACATTTAAAGCATGAGAATTTCCTTTTTGAATTTTGAAGGATGAGTAGGAAATAAATAGGTAGTTCACTACATTTGTAGTGTATCCATAGTCTGCATTCATCACATTTTAATGCATGTAGGCTGCAGTCTAATGCACATTTTATGCATGGGTTTCTGTTTTTTCCTTCCTCTGCCATGTTGACTTGCATACTGGTTTTAGTGTGGAGCGTAGATATTAAAATATTTTTGCAAACTATATTACTGAAAAAGTATTTTTGGTACTTACGTATTAATGGGGGGGGGCACCACATATTGATGATTGGTTAGGTTAAGTTGTAATATTTTCGATAGTTGAAAATTTCTAATACATCATATTTTTTAAATAGTAATATTTTTTTAAAATATTTTTTTATACAATTTTCTGTAATTTTTTTAGGCTTATTCATGATGAAAATTTGAGATCTACCAAAAAGTGAAGATGATGTACTCTCTTTTTTACAAGCTAAAAAAATTCTTTGAAATATAAATCATTGTAAATATTTAAAAAAATATTGCTATTTAAAAAATATGATGTATTAGAAATTTTCAACTAATGAAAATATTACAATTTAACTTAACCAATCATCAATATGTGGTGGCCCCCGTTAATACGTAAGTATGGTACTATATTTTCATAGATAAAGTCTACAAGTGTGTCTAATTTTCTTATGCCCTCAAGTTATTCCATCAGCCTCTAATGAGAAAGTCACTTGCATCTAAATTGTCGGGTAAAACTTTACAAGACACCTGCATTGCCATGAAACATGCTACAGTAACGAAACAATATCAGTTGATAGAGCAGAGATGAGTATTTCTTAGTTAAAATATTTTAGCAAACTTAACAAAATATATTTACAAACTAACTTAAATAAATAATTAATAAATAATAAACTTAAATTTTTGCAAACAATATTTCAATATCCATGAATATCTACAAAAAATGGACCCAATGGTGACTGTTCTCAACACTAAAAACCAGTGTGCAAGTTAACATGGCAGAGGAAGAAAACAAAAACAAACCCATGTATAAAATATGCATTAGACTGCAACCTACATGCATTAAGATGTGATGAATGCAGACTATGGATACACTATAGTTGTAGTGAACTATCTATTTCTTACTCATCCTTCAAAATTCAAAAAGAAAATTCTCATCCTTTAGATGTACTCGTCAAATTTGCAATGACTATGATAGGCAATTTGAAGAGCTTGAAGTAGAACTGGCAGGTGAGTTACAGGAGGAGGAAATTACCTAGTGATGGGACGATTAATCAGAATCGAGAATCGGAAGAATCGAGCATTTTTCAGGAATTGGAATCGGAATAGAGAGAATTGTACCATGATTTCCGATTCTTAAAACGATTCTTTAACTTTCAATTGAACCAGTTTTGCAATGTAAACTTTAAAATTTAAATGAAAGAGGATAACAAATTTTATTTTTATTGTATTGTAGCTATACATTAAAACATGTATATCCATGATGTGTAATCAAGAAGATTAAAATGAATTGTTACAACTTACAGTTGATTTTTATTTTTAAACCAATCTATTATAATTTATATAACCATACTCATAATGTAAATAGTTAATCTTACCAGAGTAAAATATGACAATTTCCAGAAAAACAAGTATAGAATTATATTTAAAAATATTGAGAATCGGAATCAAGACTTTTTAGTGGTATCGGAATCGGAATCGTTAAAAGTTTTGGTATCGTCCCATCACTAAAATTATCATTGCCAATGCAGAGCTTGCTGAAAAAGTGAGAAACACTCAGGATGAGATCCTAGAGAAAGGGAAACTGCAAGCAAAAAGGGCACCAAAAGAGAGAGAACAAGAACAGGAAATAGACATTAAGACCATTAACAAAGTGAACAACCCCACTATACACAGTCACCAAAAAGCCAAAAGTGAAAACAAGAAGCCAGTATGTAAGTATTACAGGAGGGGCTTGTGTAAATATGGACTTAAGGGAAGAGAATGCCCATTTGCTCACCCACCACTCTGCAAAAAATTTATACATGATGGGAATGGCATTTCTGGATGTAGATCCAATGCAAGATGTCCCTATCTTCATCCTCAAATTTGCCAGAGCTCATGGTGGGAAAGTTGGTTTTAAAGAGGACTGCAGTCTGGCCCACCTGAAGGGAATAATCCAATTGCAACCACATCAAAATCAATGAAGAGAATACCAGGATAGTGAGCCTGCTATCCATCAGCACTATTTGGCCCAAGGGATGCAAGAAAACTGAAGATCAAATACTATTCCTACATCCAGATCTTATGCTGATGTAGCAGGTCAAGGTAAGCCTACTGGTGACAGTAGTACAGCAAGCAACCATGAAACCCCATTGGGTTTTACCACCTCATGAAACAAGTACAAGACATTCAAAGTTCACTTGGGCTCCTCATACAAAAGCAAATGAGAACCCTAGCAGGAACTCTACAAATGCCCTACATGTGGGAGATGAAACAAATGGCTCCACAAATGTATCAATAATTTACTTAAATATCTAGGGCCTTTACCCAAACTCAAACCATACCAAAGTACCTTACCTAAAGAGCCTAGTGGAAAAGACTACTAGCACAGTTATACCCTTCACAGAAACACGCCTGAACCCCATGATCATGAGTAGTGAAATTGCAGTCAAAGGATACATCACCCATAGATGTGACAGAGAAGAGTCTACTCAAATGGAGCCTGTGAACTCCTAATCATCATGCTTAGTATAAATAAAGAAGACATAATACTAGTGAATATCTAGAGCTTACTGAAGTTCTGGAAAAAATCAGGCAGTGCCCAGCTATTGTAGACTCGACAAGAGACTTAATCATTACAGGAGACATTAATCTCCCAAATTGCACCTGGAACCAATATGGTGGTATTAAATCAGGGACAAAAAGGTCCAAATCAAAACACCTGAATGAGTTTATGGAAAAACTACTACTAGTGCAACATGTTCACTGCCCAACTAGAAAAAATATCCTAGATTCAGTGCTGACAAATAATGCAATGACAATTGAACACATTGTTATAACACCAACTATACACTCCAACCACAATGTCATGCACATATTCACAAACTTCTCTTGCCACAAATGTAAGCAAGACCCATGCCAAATGGACTTGCCATACTCTGACCTAAACCTGCACAACTCAGACTGGACATCACTAAATAACTGTCTGGGAGAAATAAACTGGGAAGATGAATTAGAAAACTTAGAATCAGAAAAATGCTGTAGTAGAATACAATACCTGCTATCATCAGCATTATACAAGCACACACCAAAGAAAAATGATTGTGCAAAGAAGCACCTGACAAAAGAACAGATACAGAAGGACACTTATGAGAAAGAGAACAAAGCTATCTAAACAACTGACAAAGCAATTAAGTGATACAAGACATAGTAACATCCGGAATCAGATACTGATGTTAGAATGTAAAATAAAGGAGTCAACCATGAGAGCAAAGCTGGGCACAAACCGTTAATCCGTTAATCGTTAATTAATGAAGTTAACTTTTTTGTTAACGATTTAACTTTTAAGTTAACTTTGAAAATCATTATCGGACTAATTAACTTTCGTTACATTTAACTTCCGTTAACTCAAGTCCGTTAACCCCAAAAATTCATAAATAAACGTTTAAAAGTTTCTATTATTTTCAGTGCTGAGCAGGTGCGCAATTAATCCGCCACTGTTAATAGTGATGAATGAATTTCCATTTCCACAGTGCAAAATCAGGCGATATATTTGTTTCCGTCGCCATAATTTGTGTCTTACCAAATATGGTAGTTATTTATGGCATTGGTTTGAGCAAAACATGGTTGACTAAAATCAGGTGGAAAGATTTGCCATTTGAGTTGAATGTTTCAACTTCTTTCAAGAAATATCACGAGCATTTTAAGGCACTTTCAATAATATATATGTAACAATTACAACAAATAACTACATTTGTTTCATTTGTAGTCTGTCTCTTGCGCAACATGTTCGTGCTAGTGAATATTTAAAAATAATCGTTGTCAAGTAAGTCATGTATATTTATAATATGTCTGTGAGTACCTTATTAGTAGTCTCCTTGATACATTTCAAGAACCATAAAACTGATCAGGTAAGATTCAATTCTCATGTCACTTTGATGACATAAATTAAGTCAATTGATGTCTTACAATGGGAGCGTTTTCACCTTAACCCTTTATGTCCTGGCGGTACTAGGTACCACATCTTTAAAATCTCCATAATTATTTTTCTACCCGGTTGATCCTGCCGGTACTTTCAAGTCCCAATGTGAATTAGTTTCTTTATGAGATAATAGATGGCGTTGAGAAGTAAATGTGAGCTTGTGGTGCCAGAGGCTGTTTACTCTTTAGTATCTCTGCTGTGAAGACTGAAGAAATTTCAGTGCAATTACTTCCCGAATATTCTGTGCCATATCTGTTCCAAATAACAAAGGTAAGGGTTATTTTATTTTTTATCTTGTTCTGCTGCCTTCCATCCCAGGTTTCGCCTCATCTGGTTGGACAAGTATGACAACACCAAGGTTGCCAGGGTGAGGAAAAGCATGGAGGGTACAGTCGAGGAGGCCATGAAGCAGCAGTCCAATGAAGTGGGCAGCAACAGTGGAGGCAGCAACAACGAGGAGGAGGATGACTACTTCAGTGCTGTCATCCAGACAAAAGAGAGCAGCAGAAGCCACAGGTCACTCAAGGGCAAGGCCCAGAACTTGGTCAAGACCTGGCTGGAGACCAACTCCAAGGACTTGCTGACAGATGCTGCCTTCTTGGGTGAGCAAGTGTTGGTGGACTTGTTCATCAAGTTCAACACAGCCATCCCCTCCAGTGCTGCAGTGGAGCGTTTGTTCTCTATGGGCAAGGACATCCTGAGGGCCAAGAGATCATCCCTGTCTGATGAAAACTTTGATATGCTAATTTTCATGAAGGGCAACATGCATCTCATGGAGAATGAGAAGAAGAGGGAAAATTAAATTATATATATATTGTTTTTTTCATTTTTTTATAATAAAAGTTAACATTAATGGTTTATCGGTAACTTCCGTTACATGTTTAATGGATTAGCAGTTAACGAAGTTAACTTTTTGGTTAACGGATTAGCGGTTAATGAAGTTAACTTTTTGGTTAACGGTGCCCACCACTGCATAAGAGAATATTGATAATGAACACAAAGCTATTGGCACTATAGAGGAAAATAGAAAATTCTTCTTTAGCTATGCTAAACACAAAGCAGTTATCAAAATGAGCATTGGCCCATTGCTTGCTAAAGATGGATTAACTCTCACATCTAATCCACAGGAAATGGCAAACATTTTACAATCTCAATATGCTTTAAGCTGGAGTACCCCTGTAGTAGCAAAGAAAATAAAAACTACAGCATTTTTTGATAGAGAAGAAAATGACCAAGACAGACCATTATTGTAAGATATACAAATAACCATTAGAGATATACAACATGCAATAACAGAGCTACTGGGGAGTTCAGCCCCTGGTCCAGATGGAATTGGAGCCAAGATTCTTAAGGAATGTAAACATACTTTATCTCTGCCTTTGAAAATCCTGTGGAGATCCTTACTAGACATGAGTAGAATACCACCAATCATGAAACAAGCAAATATTACCCCAATCTACAAAGGAGGCAAAAGAAAGGAAGCCAAGAACTATAGACCCATATCCTTGACTTCCCATATTATAAAAATATTTGAGAAAGTCTTGAAAAGGTACATTCAGTTTTATAGAAAATGAACATCTCTCAGAAGACTTTCAACATGGATTCAGACAAAAGAGATCCTGCCTTACTGAACTTATAGACCATTGCAATACAATCATATAATATTTGGGAGAAAACCATAATGTTGATGTCATCTATCTAGACTTTGCAAAAGCTTTTGACAAGGTTGACCATGGTATATTATTCTATAAACTAAAAGAACTTGGTATTTGTGGAAAAATAGGAAAATGGATCATGCCTTTCTCTCTGACAGAAAACAAATAACAATTGTAAATGGAGCAAGATCTATAGAAAAAGAAATGATTAGTGGAGTGCTGCAAGGTACAGTACTGGGACCAATTCTATTCATTATAATGCTAAACAATATAACTGTAACCTAGGAAGCTCTCTTCTGTCATTCGCAGATGATACGAGAATACTAAGATCAATTACAGAAAAAGAAGACTGGAGCTACAAAAAGATCTACAAACTCTATATGCATGGGCAGATGTAAACAATATGGCCTTCAATGAAGACAAATTTGAACTACCATATTTTTTGGTGTATAAGACACTTTTTTCCAAAAAAAGGGGTCTCAAAATCACCATGTCCTATACACTGAAGGTCATATTATTACCTTTTATATGGGCAAGGAGAACTGATAGATTTTTACAAAAATTCATCTTAGTCCCTCCTGACTGTGTATTGGTTTGGCCAATTTTGCAATAAGTTTCTATTCTTCCCAACCCACTGATAACAAGAAAAATAGTACGTATTACATAATGATTTACTACTTTTGTTTCATGACATAGTATAGTCTTCCATATACTTAATACTATTTTCTTATAATGAGTATGGGTGAAAGAAAATGTATCACCATACTTTTGATAGAATGCTTTAACAAAAGTCAGCCTTGCTGGTAGAAAATTCCGGACATTTTCTGACAACTGGCAGTTGGTCATAATTTTTTTCCTGAAAAAAGGGTCTCTCTCTTGTACACTGAAAAATATGGTAGATAAGTATGGACCAAATAAATATCTGAAAGAACAATTCAACTACACTGGACCCACAGGAAAAGATATTGTACAAACTGATCATGTAAGGGATCTAGGGATTATATTATCTGAAGATGCAACATTCAACAGGCACATTGACAAAGTAACATCATCATGCAAACAACTAATAGGATATATACTGAGGACATTCAGAACTAGGGACAGTATGACCATGCTTACCTTGTGGAAATCACTTGTTCTTCCACGCATTGACTACTGCTCTCTCAATTATGGTTTCCCCAAAAAACAGAATGAATTGCAAAAAATTGAGGACCTACAAAGAACCTTTACCTTGTATATTGAACAACCTGATGGGCAACAGGTGAGTAAAAACAAATTAAACTACTGGGATAGGCTCAGAGACCTTGACCTTTATTCCATGGAGAGAAGGTTTGAGAGACATATCCTAATCTATACCTGGAAAATTCTAGAAGGGCTTTTAGTTCCCCCCAATACTGAACCAATTGTGCCCACCTTAACAAGAACTGGCAGAATGTGTCAAAAATATCACCTCCCACCAAACAGTCTGAGAAGGATTCAAACCCTTTAATATAATAGTATCTCTAGGCAGGGTTCTCGCCTGTTTAACTCCTTGCCTCAGTACCTTAGAGATATAAGTGCAGTCCCAGTAGATACTTTTAAAAAAAATACTTGGACATGTTTTTAGCCAACATACCTGACCAACCCACAGTGCCAGGGTATTCCTCTGCCAGACCAGTGATATTTTCATTAAAACTAATGAAAATATCATGACTTAATCTAACCAATCATCAAGGGCGTACAGTTGACCTAACTGGGCATTCAGTTGACCTACATTAAATATCTTATTTTCAACAAAATTGGAAACAACATGGAAACAGAAAAGATCCAAATGCTGTAAGTTATGATAGGCCTAGTAACATCCTCATAGTGTCATAACTTTATTTTCTAATATTTTCAAAATGATACATAGCTGCTTGCACCATTTTTTCTGCTCTATCAATTGATATATGTTTCATCCAATTGTCCAAACCTGAAAACATTTTGAATATCTGTGTCATATCTCCCCTCACAATGTCTCAAAACTAAATATACCTAATTCCTTTAATCTTTCCCCATAGTCCAGTCTTAGGTTAAGGATAAGCTTGGTTGCCTTGTGTAAACATTGCATATCTTCAAGCATATTAATATGTCTAAGGTGAGGGGACCAAGCTTGAATGCAGTATTCTAAATGAAGCCTAATATAAGAATTAACTAAATTCCTAGTTTAGAGGCACCCTCCACATTTTTATTGCATATGCATAAAAGTTGCACCATCCATCGTGTTCTGCCTATCAGGCAGGTCCAACTCATGTGTCCCACCAAATGTTCTATCCTGAGCTGTCCTTTTCATCTCATGGTAGTTCCAGCCTGCCTTAAATCATCCAGCATTGCTTTCCTTTTCTTTCCCCTTGGCCTTCTACCTTCATATCTACCCTCTATCACCTCCTTCAACAATCCTCAACACGTGTCCAATCCATTTCTTCTGTCTTTCTTTTATCACCATGAGTCTTCTTTCCTCCCTCACCTGTTGCAATACTTCCTCATTACTTTGGTGGTCCCTCCAGCTTATCTTTAGCATTCTTCTCCAAATCCACATTTCAAAACTTTCCAGGAGTTTCTTTTCAATTGTTTTGTGTGTCCATGTTTCTGCTCTATACAGTACCACACTCCATATCAAGCTTTTTACTAACCTTTTCTTCAGCTTCAAGTTGAGTTTACCTGTAAGTAGTCTTTTCTGTCTCTCAAAAGCTACCTTACCCATACCAATTTTAGATCTTACTGCTTTATTGCAATCCATTATTGGTTAATAAACTTCCCAGATATTTAAACTGCTCAGCTTCTTCTAAGGTCCAATTTCCTATCATTAGTTTGTGCTCCTTTCCTTGCAATTTTCATTACCTTTGTCTTGGTCTCATTAATTCTCATTCTGAATTCTTCTGCTGTTATTGTCAAGCTATTGACCATTCTTTGCAGTCCTTCCTCAGTACTACAAACAAATGCCTTGTCATCTGCAAACCTTACAGATTTGACCAATTTACCTCCCACTCAGATTCCCTCTTCCAGATCTGAGACTTCTATTATCGTTGTTTCTGTATAGATGTTAAATAATACAGGGGGTGGGGGGACAGGGAGCATCCTTGCCTGACCCCTCTCCCTACCAAACCAGGTTCTGATTCTCCTCCTCCAACTCTTAACATTCACAGTCTGCCCAAGATAGATTTTTTATCAGCCTACAGTCCCTCCAGTCAACATTAATATTCTTCAATATTTCCATTATTTTCCTCCATTGAACTGTCAAAAGCTTTTTCAAAGTCAATAAAACAAACACACACATTTCCTGATCATGTTCCAGCGTGTGCACTCCCATCATTCTCATAATACCAGTAGCTTCTCTTGTTCACATTTTGACCTAAATTCAAACTGATCCTCTCCAATGTACTGCTCAGCTCTGTTCGTTAGTCTTCTGGTTAGTATCTTTACATTATTTTTGATGCATGGTTGACCAAACTTTTGGTTCAAAATTTTGAACACTTGGTGGCTCTTGGTTTCTTGGGGATAGTAATCATAGAGACTCACTCTCCACTTTCATACATGTTTCTGCACAATACATTCACCTCCTCTCTAGCATCACCTTCAAGACTTCAGAAGTTCTGCTGGTACCTCTGGTCCTGATTGGAAAATTATTTATGAATGTTGAGGTGGAGAAAGAACCTAACCTAACTCAGGCATCAGTCAACCTAACCTGGGCATTATTTAATCTCAAACTCCATATCTTAAACTTTTCCCCCCCCCCCCCCCCCCCCCCCTCTCTTTACCTTACAATGTCAAAAATGACTACGGTAATTTTAGCATGAAGAATGAAATGTTACATTACTGATAAGTAAGTTGGAAATGGAAACCTAAAAGTTTAGATTTGCTCCTGATACAGATAATGGGTATCAAATATATCAAAATATTTTTATTTGTAAAATACACAAAATTATAAAATTTCCACCCCCACACTATTCATAAATAAACTATTGCTTATCCAATGACTTTATTTATTTATTTATTTATTTATTTATTTATTTATTTATATATATATATATATATATATAATATATATATAATATATATATATATATATATATATATAATATATATATATATATATATATATATATATATAATATATATATAATATATATATAATATATATATATATAATATAATATAATATAATAATAAATAAATATATAATATAAAATATTTTTTTTTAAGTTTGGGAAGAACTGATTTGCCTCTATTTAAAAGGGCATATCTTGGTGGAAAAACAAAGAAAAAGTGAGAGGAAAGACAGAGGAAAAAGAAAGGGTGGAGGGGACAGTCAAAGTGGAAAAAGACCAAGGACTGCAGGGTTGAGCCCCATCATCCTTGGGTGCTAGGGCTGGGAGGGTGCATCAAAAATGGCAACTTTCAAAAATTGATTTGGCCCTATATTATTATGGTTACATTCCCTAAAGAAAATTCACATGCAAAATTTCAGGCCAATTGATTAATATCTACTGGGTCCACCTAGCTCCTAAACTTTTACAAAAATGACAATTTTTGGGATAAATTGCCTTAAATTATTTTTTTCACATATACCTTTATTTTATTGAATTAAATGATCCTTAAGGTACTATAGGTACTATATGTTTAGTTTGCTTGTGTTTAAGCCAGAGCTACTATTAATAAACATCATTTGCCATCATGAAATACCTACAGTATAGCTATTTTTTCTTATTTTCAGGCATGTAGACTACTTTAATATTAATCTGTTTCTATTACAGGTCAATTTTTGATATGTTGGTGATAATAGTTATGATATAATGGATAATAGTGATAAAGCCAGTGAAGCCACTTCTAGTGGTAAAACTTGTTCAAGTGGTGCAGATAAAGTTGATGTAAAAACACGAAAAAAACCTGTATATTTGGATTAGGTCCTGGCATCACAAATAATGATGCAAAGATTGTAGGATGTCGCTTGCCAACAAGTGAACAAGTTCTTAGATGTTTCCTATTTCACCAGCAACAGGGTCTAAAAGAGAGAAGAACTAAGTGAGATATAGCTAAAATTGTTTTAACAGAAATTCAACCATTCTACAATAAAGCCAACATACCAATGATTACTGAGGAAAAAAGCATGTGAGAAAATAATTTCGTTGTCAGAAAAGAATGTGAAACTGAGAAATTCCATTTAAAAGAAGAGAGCTACAACGTACAAAGACAAGACTAGAAGATATGGAAATGCAACTTAAAATGACTTTTCCACTGTGGATTAAAAATGCCAAAAAAAATTATGAGTAATCCAGAAGATATACAATTTCTTCAATCTATGCAAGGGGATAGAATTGCTTCTTTTGGAGCTCATGATCAAACTTTAGCATCCAAAATGAAGCGCATTAATTTTCGAAAATGTGAAGAAAATGTGAGAAAAGAAAAGGAATTGAGAGACACTGAAGCTTCTTGCAGTTATGTTGAATTAGAAAGCAGTAGCACAAGCGATACAACTACCATTGAGAGTGAGTCAGAAGCTAATGATGGGAGCTGAAAAAGATGGAAAATCCACACAGTCAACAGTCTGTTTAGGTACTAAGCTATCATTCCTCATGACATTCTGAAAAGACTGAAACTTGTTTCTTTGGCATCAAGAATGAAAATGACTCCGGCACAACAGGCTGCATTCACAAAAGCTTTTGTTGAAGAATGTGGTGGTAACACTAAGGCAGTGGCAACTTCATATGCTACAGCTGATAGAGCAAGATGCGAAGTAGCCCCAAAAATTTCAAGTTCCATTCAAAAAATCCTGGAATCCTCCTAAATTAGCCTCTCTTCATTGGGATTCAAAAATAATTTCTACTCTGCAGGATAAATGTTACAGAAGAACGATTAGCCGTATCAGTTGGAAATTCAGTGGATCTCAAACTACTTGGTATTCCATCATATCATCCTAGTGCTGGTGGCAGTGGCCAATCTGGGAAAAACTTGACTGAAGAAGTTATGAAGCTACTGAAATTGTGGAACTGCTCCGATTCAATAGTGAACTTGGTTTTTGACACTACAGCAACCAACACGGGACATATGAGCACTGCATGCATATTGCATAACTATCCAACAAGAGATTGGACGGCCTTTATTATGGTCTGCATGCAGGCATCATGTTGGTGAAGTTATTATGAGTCATGTGTTTCAGGACATGAAAGTAGAAACTTCGAGTGGACCAGAAATTAATGTCTCTAACAGATTTTGAGAAAAGTTTGTGGATCTCCAAGGATGAAAAATTGAAAAAAATTGACTCCAATCAGTACTCTAAAGCTGTCCAGGAGATTCTTCAGGAATGGACTGATTATGCAATTCAAATAAGTAATATAGAAAAGCAACATACAGGATATGACTACAAACAATTTTCTGACTTAGTTGTGTTATACTTAAATGCAGGACCTAGTGATAAGGATATAACCCTTCAGCGACCTGGTGCTATACATAGAGCCAGATGGATGAGTAAAGCAATATATGCTCTAAAAATTGCATTACTAGAAGATAATATCTCGAAACTACCTTCAGTAACAATCACAAACAAGCAACAAATTCTGAAACTGAGAGACTTTGCAACCTTCATTTCACTGATTTACTACCCATGGTGGATGACCTGCTCTTCAGTTTTTGATGCACCATGGCATGATTTGCAGCTTTACAAAAAGCTTCTTAGATACGAGGAAGTAAACAAGCAAATAGCAAAAAGTGCTCTAACATCTTTGAAACATCATCTCTGGTACCTTTCATCAGAGATGATTCCTCTTGTATTATTCAGCAATTTGGTTCCAAAAAATGAACTTCATGCTATAACAAACCATCTACTTTCCTATAAACCACACAAGATTGAGACAGTGGTTCCAGAAGGTAGACATGGATCTAGTTTTGGAAAGCCTAATTTCCCTACCAATCTACGATCAGAAACCACACTAGCTGACTTGGTTGACAAAAACTCATGGTTCATATTCTCTCAACTACAGTTAGACTATGATTTTTTAATGGTTGAGATTGTTGAATGGAAAATAACAGCATCATTTATATCTTCCAAAGAAAATCTTTTGGCTATAAATCAGGGCTGTGGAGTCGGCACATAAAAAACTGACTCCGACTCCTCAATTTTTTGTCTATCCGACTCCGAAGGTATATTAATTCTAAATCTGCTATGATGATAATTACACAAGAGGCATTTCATCACCACCACGTGAAGCATCATCATCTGTGGTCATTGTTACGGTAACTTTGTCTGTAGTAAAGAATCTTGTAAGTGGTGCTTGTCGTTCAGTAGATTTCTGATCTTTTGTTAACTTTGAAGTAGTTGGAAGGTTTTTATTACTCTTTCTCAATGACAACTTCTAAAATTTTGGGATGGAAACACTGCAAATGTCTCTTCAAATTTGATGCTCTGGTTGGTACATTTTTATCAGAGCCAGTAAAACCACTGATTTTTGCTTCACATAATTTTTCATCATCATCATCATCATCATCTTCTATCATACACTGACACACAAAATGTTTCCCATCTGTGGTTATTGTAAAATATTAAAAAACTGCAGACTTTGTTGGAAGTGTCTTTGCCATTGTGAAAGGGGTTTTAGACTAACTTATGAAATTTAGAAAGAACTCGAAATTAAATAAGCATTAAAAATAAAAAATATTATCTGAAAAGAAAAAATGAATTACTGGCATTAGTGTCTGAAATGGAAAACAGTGTGTTTATTATTTAAGTGGTTTAACCACCATAGCTGCCAGTGATATCACACACAAAAACATATTTTATTAAAATTTATATTGAGGTCGGAGTCAGTACATTTTTACAGACTCCGACTCCAGCACCACCAAAATTGCTTCCGACTCCACGACTCCGACTCCACAGCCCTGCTATAAATGTCATAAATGATGGCTCTGAGAGGGCAGTAAAACTATGCAGTGACTTTTATGAGGCTGCAAGGACTGAAGAACATCTTCAAAATGTTCTCCAAGTTGTAGAAGCTGACAGAAAAGCCACTCCTAATCTGAGAAAGAGACAAGCTTCTTTATCATCTGTTTTAGAAGAAAAAAGGACAAAGAAGAAGAATTAAGATATCAATAAGCAATAAATCAATTTTTAAAAGTATTTTATAGTGAAATACCATTTTTAATAGGTGGAGGTGGTCAGTGGGATGCTTGGCAAGTTGGGTCCTCATTCCGCATCCTGGTAACTCACTTCATGATTCTCAGAATAATACCAAAAAAAGTCTAAAAAGACAGATAATTTCATGAATTGAGGCTAAAACTTGCCTAAAAGTAACTATATTTAAAAAAAAATTTTCAAACAAAATCTACAACGCTTACACACAAGATTTTCTAGTCAAACCATAAAATTCCACAATTGTCAAATTTTCATCTTCGAGGTGGACCCACTAAATATTGTCAGAACAGCTTGAAACGTGGACACTGAAGGTTTGTTGGGGATTGTAACCATAATATCATAGGGCCGAATCAATATCCGAAGTTCGAAATTTCACCCCTTATAGGCTGATGCACCCTAGTGCACATGAAACCTCCAGGAGCAAGCACATACAAATGAGCACAAAAAGCACTCAAGAGCATGAGCTTAGAACCCCCTCGCAGGGATACACACACACACACACACAGTAGCACCTCGCAATAATGGTGGGTTAGGGATTGGACCCCTGCCGTTAAGCGAATTACAGCCTTAATGCATATAGTGACATGTTACTACTATTATATATTAAGTGCACAATAACGCTAGACCTATAAAACAATGATACAAAGGCAAAATAAATACATTGCTTACCTTAAAATATATATTTCTTTACTTATAGTGACAGACAAATATAAATTTAAAAATAAATATATTTATTGCATGGATGAAGGAGATGGCACATTTTCATCATCTGACTCTTCAACGAATCTTATTCATTTTGGAGATGGTGACTTTGATGAAGGTGTTTCAATTGAAGTTGATGGCAGGCTTTCTGTTTCTGTGGAAGGTTGCTACGGTACTTTTTTGAAGTACGATAGCAAAGAACTCTGTCTCATCGAGTGCCGTCTCTTCTCTCTTAAAATTTCTTTATAACAAGCAATACCATTTGCAAGCATAGCATTAACTTTAGATGATCTTTTGAAATTAGGGTCTATTCTTTCAAAGGCTGCAATCCCATTTTTGATAGACTTAATGGCATCTTCCAATTCCACAATCGTCATATCTCTTGGAATAGCTGGACTGCCATCAGGATGGCACTCCTCTTCACATTGCAGTCGTCTCTGCACGAATGCTATAAACAGACTGATGCTCCAAAAAGAAAATGGTGCTTGGCGTACTTCTCAGATTCAGCTGTTGAGCGCGTGTTGCCAAAAACCCGCCAAAACAGCGAGTGCACATATGGAATATGAATATAATTTAAAAGTGCCGTTATAGCAAAACACCGTTAAGTGAGGCGCTGTTATTGCGAGGTGATACTGTATATATACACATATATTGCGTATTAAGAGGATGGAATTAACCAAGAATTATATAATTTACAGAATTTCCTTACTATTATAACTAATATTGCAAGAAGATTTTTCAATTACTTTCACACCCAATGCATTAGGCAAGATTTTCAACTGAAATTACTCTACCCAATGAGCTGGGTGAGAATTTTAACTGAAATTACTTGAGCTTGACAAGTAGAACCTCTGATAAAACTTTGGATAACCTTGAGAGGCCCAAGTGGCGTAATGTTTTCCAAATAAAATGTAATGTAAAGTTAGGATAAAAGTTTAAACTAGAGTAATTGAAAATTCCAGGTACTAGATGCAGTTCAGAGACAGTCCATTGGCCCTAATTACGAAACTAGTTTTAATTTAGCATATTACCAAGCTGTTATGAATTGTCTGGCATCTGTAATTTTGCCAATTAAAGTTTTGATTAAAATTAATGAATTTTCTTTAGAAAGAGGATTTTGCTGAAAATGGGTGTGTTGTGCAAAAATTTTGCAGATTTTGTATGCTGGTTTTGTCTTGGCTCATGTTTGTTTATGTAGTTTCATGGTCAACTATTTTTTTGACTGCCTATTAAAGTAGTTGACATAATGCACTAAAATATATCCTATTTTTTTTTACACAATTTACAAACTCATTCATGAAAACATTCAATTTTTTTCTTAAAATTAGGCCCCTAAGGAATTATTATTTAGGTTATTATTGAATGTTTCACCAACAGTTTCATAACTTTGTTTTGGTTCATTTGCGCAAGATATGAAGGTCATATTTGAACAGAACATGCCAAAATACATTAGAAAAATGTATTTTGGATATTAATTTCAGTGTTGGTGAAACATTCAATAATTACCATTATTTATAGCTACAGATGTCCATCTGAATGAAATTTATTTCTTATTCACTGACAATTTCTAGTAATTTGTAAATGAAGTAAAAAAAAAACTTGTATCCACTTCTGAAAATGAGAGTTAACATTAGCTTATTTCAAATAAGTTTAGATAGGTCTTAGGACCATGAAATTACATAGGATAATTTCTCAAGAATGATTTGTTTTATATGAAATTTTCATTAATGAAGTATTAACTAGGGATGTGCCAACAGTATCAGTATTGGTAGTATCAGCCTTTTTTTTTAGTATTGGCAAGGTGAAAATATGGCTGATACTCTGATAACTTTTCTACTTTATTTATTATGTGATTCAAGACAGTTATGTTATAAACAAGCTGATGACCAACTTCTTGAAATCATTTAAAATAACATATAAGAGCAGGCGTGAGTCCTTATTTTTCTTACGCAATAATCGATGTCTGCTAAATCTCTTCTAATCCCTAATCACATGCTCGGAGAATGACTTATGATATAAAAACAGTTATGAAATCTATCTAAAGCACACCGACAAACTTTGGCGATGTCATTCGCCATTACATGTTTGTCTCCAATGAAAATACCACGCTTCCATCCCAAGGGACTTTGGATCTGAGAATCACAAATTCTCTTGTTCTTATGATGACTCGCTTATGACACATGTGAGAATGGATTCCTTCATATATAAGGAGGGGTCCAGCCATTGAAAGACAGATTCAAGATTTAGATTTCAAGATAAAAGATTCAGATCTTGGTCTCTGCGGGTGACGGGTTGCGAGTCGCCTTGTATGCATTAGTTTTGCTTCAAGATGATTTAGAATTGCCTGAAGGAAGGGCTTAGAAGGAATCGTTTAATTGTTAAAGCGTGGTGGTGAGGGAGGGAGCGTGATACCCTGCATTGATTTGTTTTATGATGGTACCTAGAACGGGCATGAGGGAAGTGTTTCAAGAAGATGGGCCATCAGGTTTTTTATCTTAAAGTAATTACCGTATTTTTTGGTGTATAAGACGCACTATTTTCAAAAAAAAAAGGGGGCTCAAAATCACACTGTATCCTATACACTGAAGGTCATATTATTACATTTATACGGGCTAGAAGAACTGATGTATTTTTACAAAAATTCATAATCTCTTAGTCCCTCCTGACTGTGTATTGGTTTGGCCAATTTTACACTAAGTTTCTACTCTTCCCAACCCATTGATAAGAAAAACAGTACATATTGCAGAATGATTTACTTTTATATTTCATGACATATAGTATAGTCTCCCATATACTTAATACTATTTTCTTATAATGAGTATGGGTGAAAGAAAATGTATCACCATACTTTTGATGGAGGGCTTTAACAAAAGTCAGCCTCGTTGGTAGAAAATAACGGACATTTTCTGACAACTAGGCAGTTGGTCATAATTTTTTTCCTGAAAAAAGGCCTTGAAAATAGGGGTGCGTCTTATACACTGAAAAATATGGTACATGCCCTGGGTGAAGGGTGAATTTCACTTCAGTTAGAAATAAGTTTTTATTGGAATTAAGGAAATAATGGAAAGAAATGCCAGCAGACTTAATTCATTTACTTCTCAGTGACCTTAATTGTTGCTCATAGACTTAAGAACCATTCAACTATAACCCAGTAAACTTACCTTATAATCTGACCTTGTGACCTTAACTAATTCATTTATAATCTTTTGCCTGTAAGCCGCTTATTTGAATTTAATTAAAGTACCTGAAGATAAAATTGACTCTCAGTTATCCCGTAATAATTAAACCTGAATATAAGAGTATTTCTATTGTACTTGGGGGGTGAATAAAAAACTTAGTATAACCAAAACCTCCCAAGTATAATAGTTATGTTTAATAACAGTAATTGATTAACACAGATGATATTATATTATATTAATATTATTAATTATTATAGTGCTCCTACATTAACAGTACTCCTACCCTAACACTGGCCTTCCCAATCCATATCATAATCCTGCAAATATCGCTCTTATTTCACCTTCAACTAAAAAAGACACGAGAGTTCTATGTAGCATGCAAATTTGGACCTTATACCATAATAAATAAGGTTCATTTTAGCCTGCCAAACTTGGTCTCAAGTGCCTCTGTAACTTGTATGAAGCAAAGTTCTGATGGTCATTTCATACACCGTTATTGAAATTTTGGCCAATTTATGTTTCAAACCAGTATAATAAAGTATTATTATACAGGGTGGGCGGAAAGTAGCTCCCTAATTTAAATTACATATAAATTATGTATAAATTGTGATTGTATTGTTATATTGTTATGGTGTGTTCTCTAAAGTGGTACAATTGTAATGGTAATCTTTTTTTCTCTAAAGTGTTCTCTTTGTGTTCTCTAAAGTGGTACAATTGTAACGTTCATTTTTTTTTTTTCATTTCAGATTGAAGGGTAACATGGCTGAGCGTTTAACACTGCAGGAGCGTGCCCAGTTGGCGGCACGGTACGAAGTTTGGCAATCTGTCATTGGAGTTCAAAGATGGTGGCGGGCCATTCACGGACCACGTGCCCAAGTGGACCCGAAAACAATCAAGAACTGCCACTCGAAGCTCATGACCACGGGGTCTGTGGCAGATGTTCGAAGATGTGATCGCCCTTCGACATCCAGGGCCCAGGAGACGGTGCAGGCAGTTCAGGAAATGTTCGCACAGAGTCCATGAAAGTCAACTCGCCAGGCAGCTCGGGAAAGTGGACTCTCCTGCTACTCAGTGCGAACTGTGCTGAAGGAGGAGCTGAACTGGCGTGCGTGGAAGCCGCATTACTGCCAATCTCTCTCGGACGAGGACTGCGACATTCGCATGGAGTTCAGGGAAATCATGCTGGCTTGGCATGAAGACTGGCCCCATCTCTTCTGGAACATCCTCTGGAGCGACGAGGCAGTGTTCCACGTCGGAGGCTTTGTCAACTGCCACAATTGCCACTACTACTGGGCAGGAGAGGATCCCATGGTTACTGCTGAAAAATGGCAGAATCGGTTCAGTGTAACGGTGTGGTGTGGTATGACCTCAGATCAGGTTGTGGGCCCGTTCGTTCTGCGCAACACCATGAATGCTGAGTGGTACCTTGCTATGTTGCGAAACGAGGTCTGGCCGGTTGTCAGCACATGGGAGAACATCGATGATCTGATATTTATGCAAGATGGCACCCCTCCGCACTTCGCTCTTGTTGTCCGTGAGTGGCTGGATGCCCACTTCCCTGGGCGTTGGATGGGTCATCGTGGTCCACATCAATGGCCAGCCAGGAGCCCCGACTTGACACCGTGCGACTTCTTTCTTTGGGGGTGGGTAAAGGAAGAAGTCTACCGCACCAAACTGAGGACATTGGAAGAACTGGAGGACTGAATTCGGGAAGTCATGTCCTCCATCCCGCCGGAGTTCCTGCTAAAGTCAGTGGACACCATTCCTGGGCGGCTCCAGAAGCTGGTGGAAAGAGTTGGAGCCCACATTGAATTTTAGAGAAAACCTACCATGTATGCCTACCTTTTCATATTATTTCTTCTGAAATAAATGGATAATATACGTATTTTTTTACCAATCCAAAATAGGGAGCTACTTTCTGCCCACCCTGTATATAAAACAGCTTCTTATGAGATAAATATGGTAAATAATGATAAATATAGTCGGCTGAAAACGACGCTGCGCCGCAAATTCCCAACAATTATAAATAGTGAATTAAAATGAAATGTTTCACCGATGGTGTCTGTGTCACCTATCAGGCTATCTCAAATCTAAAAATTGCAATGTTCGCATGTGTAGTACTGGTATTTATAATTTTCTATAATAATATGGGCATATTAAAATATTGGTTTTATAACTTTTATTACTGTGTGTTTATGTATTCTTTCATAGAGCTATGATACAATACACTACACTGCTAAATTGACCAATGCCTACTAGTGGGGTTCAGGGGAGGGGGAGGAGTGTTAGGCGATGGGAAAGTAGAACTGTCTCATGCTGCGTGTTAGTTTGACTGCACCAGCCACAGAGTGCAGTTGTTATTTGTTGCTGTCACACATCATATGCGCAGTGACCAATGTGCTGAGTGCTGAGGCTGATAAATCTTGAATTCTGCTTTGTTATCATGGCTTCTACTAGTCAAAGAAGTACATCCTCTCTCGTCTGGAAGTATTTTGACATAGATGAAAACAATGAGTCTAAAGTAGTCTGCAAAGAATGCAAGAAATTGTCACGTGGAGGAAAAAGGGGGGAAATGTTTTAATACAACAAATCTTAAACACCTGCAAAGCAAGCACAAGGAGAAGAATGAAGAATCAAATAAAGAAGCTCAAGTTAAAGAAGAGAGGCTACGGAACAAGAGGAAACTGGAGGGATATTTCAACAAACCTGCAAAAAAGAATACTGGCGCATCAACATCAACAAATTCTACAAATGAAATTCAAATAACTCTGGATGAAACTTATGTTTGGAAGCAAATTTGGGACATCAACAATCCCCAGTTGCAAACCATTCACAAAGCCATTGCAGAAATGATTGCTGCTGACTGCCAACCATACTCTATTGTTGAAGATGTTGGATTTGAAAGACTAATGAAGAAGCTAAAACCTAATTATGAGTTGCTGGGAAGAAAGTATTTCTCTACAAAAATTGTTCCTGATATTCATACAAAAGTACTGGATAAAGTCAAGACTGCATTGGAAGAAGCAGAGAACATCAGTTTTACTACTGACATTTAGACAAGCAGCTCAGATATGGCTTTTATTAGCCTAACAGCACATTGTATTGACATCAATTTTGAGCGAAAAACTGTTATATTTAGAGTTGCACCTTTTCCAGGATCCTATACTGCTTCAAACATTGTTGAGGTGATCGAAAGTATTGTTCAGGAATTTAAAATACCATCCTACAAGATTCATGTTTTTGTACGGGATAATGGAGCTAATATTGTCCAAGATATTCAAGACACAGGCTATGCTGGTCTCTTGTGCTTCCTCCACACTACAACTTATGGTTCATGACAGTATTTTCGAACAATGAATAGTTAAGGATATGATCGCAAGTTGCAAGCAAATAGTTGGACATTTCAGCTATTCAGCACTTGCATACAACAAACTAGCTGCGCTACAGAAACAGCATGACTTGCCCGAACACAAACTGATACAGGATGTTCCAACTCAGTGGAACAGCACCTATTTCATGATTGAACATATGTTTGAGCAAAAAACTGCAATTGCCAACTACTGCCTTGATACTCATCTCAGAAATAATACCTCAAATAAAGTTTCTACAAGTCTTCATAGCAAAAACATCAACTGACATCAGATTCTTTGGACTTGGAAGTACTCTTTCGGCTATTAACGCATCAATAAAGAGTCGCTTTGAACGCTATCTGGATGATTACAATCCAATACTAGCCACATACCTAGACCCCAGATATAAGATCTCCTTATTCCAAAATAAATCTAGTGAAGATTCCAAAATGCAAGAAAGTAACCTGGAGAGAGCAATGATAGATAGTGTCAAGAAAAGGAGCGAAGCTGCTCAAGAGGAAGAAAGTGGACATACAAGTACTATGAGTGAAGAAGATATGCAAGAGACTGCGAGTGCTTTTGACGATATTATAAGTGATGAGTTCAGTGAATTTGACTTTGACAAGTGCATGGACCAATTGGTTCAAGAGGACTGTTGCTGCGGTGGCTGCATAGGCCCCCAAGTATCTGTTTTGTCAAACCACCCATCACCTTTTCACGTTTCTGGGTTCAGGATAGTCAAGAGACTGGGCAAAGATGTAATCATCTCTGGTATCTAGGAATGCCTCTCTGGTCAGTGGTTTATTTCCAGGAGATTATTTGGGTCTGACTCGCACGTTAACTGTAAAGGACTTCCCCAAGTTCAGGTGTCTCAATCTGACTCTCCACTGAGTAGGAGACCCAACCACTCAGAGTCCAAGAAAGGGCTGGAACTCAAAGGTAGACGTAATAGAAGTAAACTACTCATATTTTTCTCTTTATTATATCTGAAATAAACAACTATTCAGTGTGACAGTATAAACATAACAAGAGGACTGGCAATGAATCACAATTAACAAAACCTCTGGAGCCCCAATAACACTTAGTGAGATTTGGCAGAAAGGATAGAAAACAAGTGGGAGACAAGTACTGGAAATGACTTGCACAGAATGTTAACCCTTGTCCCAACCTAGCTACCCTCCAAACTTGACACCCCCCCCCCCTTTATGACCTGAGTTTAGATTCCTTTATTGGCTGGCTAGTTAGTAGGGTTAGGGTCACAGGCCTGATTTCAGGGCAGATCCAGTGGCCAACAGTGGTTGACACAAACTGCGTAGCTCCCACTGGATTGTATCCACAACCCAAGCCTGATGAATCTGGACCATGTGAGTTGAATCCCAACTGGTTTGCCTAGACAACACAAGATTATTAGTTACATACACCAAGCACCATTAATCACAATAATAACATAACATAACAGGCAATTAACCACAAACATTAACTGGAATCATGACTTCATAATTGATCACTGGAAAACATAATTTACTCATGAAATCAAAGCATATAAATAATAAATAACCAACATAAAAAATAATAACTATTAACATTGACAATTATGGCAAACCTATCTCACATGAGTTAATCAACCTACTATATAATCAGTGCCAAACAAGCATGGGCAAAAACCTAACTCTGGAATAATATGACTGGTGACCTATAATAATGATAATTGGTTCTCTAGTTAGTTACATGACAGGGTGGCAAACCTATCTCTACTCAGTCATAGTTTCAACAACCTATATATATATATGTCTACTTCTAATAATAATAATTAACAATGATAATGATGGTGAAATATAAATGACGACACCACAATAACTAGGAATAAAGATTATGAACGTAATCCTTGTAATCCTTGGCTAGAGTACAATAGGAATAAAGATTTGAAGATATCATACCTTTAAAGGCTTTCCACACTTCCTTGGCTTCCAACAGGACACGTCCATATTAATGGTCTACTCAGGTTTCATAACCTTAATCATGAATAGTCTAGATGTTATGCTTTTTAGAACCAAATAGGACTTGAAAATTAGGGTGAGGTTTTTGTGAAAAACTCAACCCCCAAAAGCGGAATTTGAAAATCAAGAGGGGGTTGAGAAACTTCACAACCCCCACACTGTGATAATAGTGAGGGAAGTGGAACAAAAAAATCAAATCCAGGAAGTTCATCTAAGAATAAGAAGCACTGCGCAACATTTCTGATTAAAAATGAAATGACTAACTATCAAATGTTAGAATTACAATCATGGGATGGAGACCCTTTAAAGTGGTGGAAACAATGTAGTTACGCTTCCAACATTAACCCATCTTGCAAATAAGTTCCTGTCTTCTCCCCTTTCATCAATTGAAAGTGAGAGGTTGTTTAGCACTGGGGGCAATATTTACACTCCACACAGGAATCATGTAAGTGCAGAAAGAGGCGAAATGTTAATGTTCCTGCACTACAACTTACGAATTTTCGATTTTGAATATTAAGAATATATTTAATGTTTAATTATCCATATGTTTCTAATTTCTATTAATCTTAATAATTATTTACTGGAAAATTGGAAATATTTTTTTATATCTTAGTATCTTACAATGGAATTTTTCATTTTGTAATTTGTTCAAAGTTTTTTTCTAATTTCTATTCTTATTATCTACTGGAAACTTTATTTTTTATTTTTTTATACCTTACAATGGAATTTTTTATTTTGCAATTTGTTCAAAATTTTAGTTTTTTTGTGATTAAAGGAAGAAAATGTTATCTTTTTTATTTATTATTCACACAATGGAGATTAACAAGTCAACTTAGTCAAGAAATATTGTTATTCCCAAGGGCATGCTTGGTAGTTGAGGTCATGGAAACTGTCCTCAGCTCAGCATTGTACAGGAAGTTGCGCTCCTGGGGTCCTGACTCCTGAGCTAAACAAACAGATGGATACTGGATAAAAGTTCATAAAACTATATTCTATTTCAATTTTGACAGTATGACTGTGTTTGAATTTTTTTGAACTGTTAATTTCATCTAATAACAGTTGTCTTCAACTTCCCCTATTTCTAATATTAAAATAAAAGTAACTTTATATTTTTTTTTATAATTTAACAGATTAAGCAATAATCAAAAAGTATCTGTATCAGCAAAGTATTGGCCATTTGTTAGTATCGGTATCGGTTGAAAAGTGGGTATTGGTATTGGCCAACATCTTTGTATTGGCACATCTCTAGTATTAACCTCATTACTCTGAGATGTATATTTTTGCGGCATTCCCATATACAGGGTTCATTTCCTTTGTTTGCTGGGTAGACAATAATAAATTTGCCAAGTGTACTCTCTCACCCTAAATTGACACTGTAATACTAACTGTATGGTGTATATACTTATATAGTATAGGTATGGCGTAGGTAAATGAATAGTCTCCGTGAATTTTGATAGTTTTAATTTTTAAATCTTTATTTTAATTATTCTTTCCTCGTACAATAATAAAAACTAAAAAGTTATGTAATAGTTATAAAATAATAAAATTATAAAAATATGAGACATGAAAGTTGAAACTATTTCAAAATGGTTCAGCATATAAAAAAATAACTGCAATAAATGGAACAATGCATGAATACTTTACAACCACATATATATATATATATATATACACTGTACTCTTATACCTGAACTGAATTTCTCAGAAACAGGATTGCTTCAGTTAGGTCCTCCTTCATTGCTGCTCTGAAGTTGGATCTGATGATTTGGAGGGCAGAAAACAAACGCTCCACGCTGACTTGAGTTGGTGGCAACGCTGTGACAGAGTGGCATCTTGAACAATCTCAGGGTATTGGGGTATTGCATCTTTCACTTTCAACTTTGTAGTATGGTCATTTTTTTCTACCTCTCCCAGTGCCTGAGAAAAATCCAATTTGAATTTAGCTAGCACAGTTGGGCTCCTTTCTCCACTTTTTTCCAAATCTAATTAATGACACTTTGACTACTGCTGGTTGTCTAGATGTTTTTGTAATCAAATTCATCTTCAGAATTTGAATTGGATGAAGACAATGATGGAAGGCTGATGTGTTGCGGCCCAGCTACAGCCTCGTCTTCTGCTCATAGACCTTTCATATGAATGGCTACTTCACATAAAGCAGCTTTAGCTCTAATTTGCTGTTCTTCTGTCAGTGTGACTTGATACATGGCATCAATGTAAATAGCAGCCAATAGGATGTCATTGTCCAGCAGACAACTTTCTCTGCGCAGAATTGAGTTCATAATGCCATTGGCTATTATGCCACCAATTTGAGAGGTGAAAAATGAGGGTCTTCCACTCCTTGTAAAACTGAGTCAAGTCAGCTGCTCGCAAGTTTTTTGTAATGGTATATGGATGGTGAAGCAAGCTTTTAAGTTCCTTCACTTGCTCCCATTGAACTTCAGTCATTGTGACATCTGGGTTGGCCATGTCACTAAGGAAAGGTTTTAGTTCAAGAACATACTGAATCATCAAGTATGTACTCCCCCACTGAGTTGCTTGGTCCAAAATCACCCCTTTTCCAGCATGTTGCTTCAATATAGCATCTAGTTTTGGTGTTCTAGCAGCCACCACGACGTTTTGCAACTTTCCAATAAGACTGGCTGCATGTTTTTCTCTCAAGCCATTACAAATTGCCAGTTGTAGCGTATGGATACCACAACGCATGTGATGGATCTTGGAGAGCCTTGCAGCAGCATCCACAAATTCATCTAAAGTATCACTGCCATTGTCTGAAACTTCATCAAAATTATCTACAACTTCATCTTTGTTCAGCTTCTCAATGGTGCTAATCATGTTGGTGGCATTGTCAGTCATGATCGATAAGACTTGCTCTTTACCAATGTTGAACTCTTCCAGAACATCCATCACTAGTTGTTGGAGATAGTCACTTGTGTGTTGGGCTTCAGTGTCCCTTACCACCAATGTGCATGTGACCACTTCTTTTTGATCATCCACGAATTGAACATTGATCATGAAGTAATTAACACTCTGGCGTGTGCAGGCATCCATCTTCAGGAAAATGAACCATCCACGAAAAAATTCCTTGAGCGCATGCTTCTGCTCTTTTGCCTCTTCCAGTACCAGACTTCAAATACTGTTCCTTTCTAATGAAACACCAAGTTTACGGGCCATTTCCCCATTCAAACTGACAAAAGCTCGGGTAGAGAACAAGCTCAGAGGGACAGCATTCTTAACTACCATTTCAATGATGCAGCCCTTGAATTTATCTGCCATCATGACACACTAACTCTTCCACTCTCAAAATACTTGGTAATGAGAGCTTGATAATTTGAAGAACTTGGGCCAGGAGCATCATCATCCTTCTTACTTTTGGCATCCTTTTCAGTAACAATCTTCAACACCTTGAGATGATGGTGTTGTAGATGATGCTTTAGATTAGATGCTCTGCTCGGGGCACTAGTTCCTTCGCCCGAGTAAGCGCTAATTTTGGTGCCACAGGTTTTCTCCTCATCACCTTTGGTCACTTGGCACACGAAAAACTTTCCATCATCAGTGATTGAGAAATATTCAAAAACTGCAGATTTTGACTTTGATTGCTGTGCCATCACAAAGATTGTTGATAATGATGTGTTTCTGAAAAAGAAATATAAAATGAGGGAAAGTAAATCTATGCTGAGCTTTAATACATAGTACAAATGAAGAAATTCAACTGAGCTGCTATGTCTAGTGAATACAGCTGCTAACGCCCAACAGTATATTGCTGTATACCGTATATTATAAATATACTCTTAAGAACTCTGTAGGTGTGAAATTATGCTAAATGTGTCCAAATGTATACAGAAATTTCCCATGACAAACTTTTACCTTCTAGTAACTTTGTGTTCAATTGGATATGAACTGTGCATAAACTCCTATACAAATTATATAAGCAGTCTTAGATAAAAAGTAACTTGGTAAAATGCTTCTTTATAATCAGCAGAAGAAAACAAAACCTAAACAGACATTATATTATTAAAAAAAAAAAAAAAAAAAAAAATAACGTAAACATTTACTAGAAAAAAAAATGGCTTCTGCACACGCCACACTTCAAATTGTTAGTGACATCATCAATCGGGTGCCATCTATTGAGCAAAATAAAAACTGGGCCTAATGTGTACATCTGGATACAAAGTTATAAAGGAGATGCATTTTTTCTCACTGAAGTATTATTAGGATTTAGGTAGGTAAAAAAAATAATTTAAGTTAGTGTCCAATTGGTCTGAAAATACGACAAAGGGTTAAAAAGACATTCTAATCAGGTGGAAGTTCCGAGAAACCATGCACAATTGAAAATTTCAAGGAAATAAATGTAATTTTAAGATTTGGAGTCAGAGTTGGGGGATTTGTACCAACTCTGACTCTGATCCTGACTCCATAACCCTGGTTATATATACTCATATCCTCCATAAAATCAGGAATGAGTATATTAGAGGAACTGTGAAGGTGGTAGAGGCATCAAAGATGATACAGGAGGCAAGAATGAGATGGTATGGGCATGTGATGAGGCAAGATGAAGATTGTTGGATGTTGAGTGATGGTGATGGAGTTGCTGGGTGGGTGAAGAAGAGATGGAAGGATTGTGTTAGAGCAGACTTACAGGAGAAGAATTTGGAGGAGGATATGGTGTATGACAGACCAAGATGAAGGTGGCTCACCTTAAACAGCAACCCCATATAAAAATGGGATTAATTATGCTGAGGAAGAACAAATATACTCATCCTCCCATACAATGCTGGAATTAGTGCTGCTAACTTTTTATTAGCAATACTGTTAGTGCTGCTAATTCTCAAACTTGTTAGTGAAACAAGTAACAGCGCTAAGTTTTTAGAGAGTCAATTGCTAATTTTTCAAAACCACTTGTATTAAAATTTGGTTTGCTGACTGCAATCTCCATTATAAAAGACTGAGGCAGCACTATTTGCAAGTTGATCCTGACATCAGTATGTAGAGGTTATAAGCTGTAACTTGTTGGACAGACTCTGTATATCCTACTGCTTTGCTTGTAGCAAAACATGCTGCCTGTTATGGACAGAAGGCAGAACATGTATAAATTGGGGTGGTTTCAGAAAAAATTAATGACAAAATTAGCATTAGCATCGTTAACTGTTGTTGTTGTTTAGCCAATCAGCCCACCCTGATTGAGCAAGCCGGCGGCACGCAGGTAACCAATCGCCCTCTTCGGAGTGGACCAGAGGTTCAGCGCACTAGTGGTGTTGTGTTCGTTGTTGTGCTAGGGCGGTACAGTCTGTCATAATGTGTTCAATTGTTTGTGGTGTGTCATGGCACAGGTGGCAGGTGTCGTCTATGGAGTTGTCTAGTCTGTGTTTATATGTTAGTAAGTTGGGGTGATGTCCACATCGGAATCGTGCTAAGTTAACTCGATCCAATCTGCTCAGGCTGATCTCTGACCTGTTAATGGGTGGCGGCTTCGCACCTAGGACCGCATTTGGACCGAGTTGTGTCCGTGCTTTGTGGGTTAGGTGTGTGTGTGTGTGTTTTCTGTACTGTGTGATGTCTGTGGGGTGTGGTATGGAATGGAGTATTTGGTTATAATGTGTGCGTGGTGTTACCTTAATGGTGCGAGGTGTCGGTGCGTGATTGTACATGTAGTGGCAAGGGTGTTGTGGGTTAGTTGTCGCTGCTGCCATGGATTGTGTTCCCCTCATGTCTAAATGTTCTCTAACTTTCAGTATTTTTGTTTCTGTGTGCAGGTGTTCTATTGGTGTTGTTTGAGTGCATCCTGTAATGATACGAAGTGCGTTGTTTTGTATTGTCTGTAAGGTGTTTATGTGTGTGTGTGAGATAATGGGTGCCCAGCATGGGCTAGCATAGTCCATAACTGAGTGAATATATTGTTTGTATATGAGTGATGATGATTCCTGCTGGTGTCCAAAGTTTGTGCCTGTTAGTACCCTAAGCGTATTAAGTCTTGACGTACATTTGTTTTTAATATCCTGAATGTGGTTTGCAAAAGATAATGGTGTGTTGTATGTGACCCCAAGTATTTTGGTCCTGTGAGTGTGTGGAATGTTGTTGATGTTTAGTGTAAGCTGTGGAATTACCTGGTGTTCTTTTGTGTTGCTTGTAAGCAAGGTGATGGTTGATTTTGTGGGTGCTACTTTGAGTCTATTGTGTGTGAGCCAGTCTTGTATGCTGTTTATGTATGTTTGTAGGTTATTTGTAGCGGTGTCGATGTTGTTGTGGGTGGATGTTAGAGTGATGTCATCTGCATATGATGATAAGGTAAGCTTGTTATCTATGGGTGTTGGAATGTCATGCATGTATAAGTTGAAGAGTATTGGTGAGAGAACAGAGCCTTGAGGGACCCCGTTCGGAAAAAGCTTGTTTTTGGATGACTTGCCATTAAATGTGACATGTGAGTATCTTCCTGAAAGATAGTTGCTCAGCCACCTTTTGGTGTTATTGTGCAGGTTTATGTTGAGTATTTTGTTTATGAGAGGGAAGCGTGGGATAGCATCAAATGCTTTACTAATGTCTATTGTTGCTAATAGTGTATGTTGAGCTGGTCGTCTGGAGTTGATGCCATCCATGATGTGCTGCGTGAGGTTAGTGAGTAATGTCATGGTTGAGTGGTGAGGTCTGAATCCATGTTGAGTAGGCGATAGTGGAATGTGTGGGTTGGTGATTTGTAAGATTAGTCTTTCTGTTACTTTGGAAGGTGTGTATAGTAAAGTAATGGGTCTATAGGAAGCTGGTTCTGTTGGATTTTTGTTTGGTTTGAGTAGTGTAATAATTTTACCTTGTTTCCATATGTCAGGAATAAGTGTGTTGGTATGAATATGTGCTGATATTTGTGAGAGCTAGTATTCCTTGTGGGCCCAAGTGTTTAAGGTGTATGTTAGATATGTTGTCTGGTCCAGTAGCCTTTGAATTCTTAATGTTTTTGATGATCTTGGTGGTCTGGTCTGTATTGAAGGGTGTAATGGTTGTGTTGAGTCTGTAGGTTTTCTTGTCTGGCTGTTTGCCTGTCTGCATGTTTCTGGTTGTTGTCTCTGTTTAAGTGACTTATCTTTGCGTAGTGATTAACTAGAATGTTAGCGTGTGTATATGGGATATTATTTTGGCTGCGACAGATAGCCGCTGTTAGAGTGGTTAATGCCGTTTATAGTCTTGTATAGCCTGGATGTATCTGTGGAGTGGTTTAATGTTATGAATTCCCTGAATGTTTGTTTGTTTTTCTTTGAGTTTGTTTATTTCTGTGTTGAGCTGTTGTATCTGCTGTTTTATGGCTTCTGTGTGTGGGGTTTGGTGTTGAAATACTTAGTGTTAGCAGTGCTAAATTTTATGGTAGTTAGTGGACACAGCACTGCTCCCATAAGAGAAAAGTGGCTGAAATTAAGGTGGAGAGTTTACAAGATTCCTAGACACTTTGTATTTGAAAGATTAGAGGTCATAGACGGGGGGAAAAATGGATTGAGGAAGATTATTCCAGAGTTGACCAGTTCTTGAACAACCTTCCACAATCAATCTTTCTTCTGTCTGTGATCGCCAGTCTTTCAAATGTAGTGTGTGTGGGCATTTGTTAGGCCCTGGAGCTGATTTTGTCTCTCCTTCCTTAAGATGTTATAATGTTTCAGACCAACAAAGACCCTAGGATCCATTCATGGCTGGTCTACCTAACTGTGTTCGTAATTGTGTATGTCCTCCGTGGTGGCGGAGGGGACCTACAATTTTACGTGGGTTCCGAACCACAAGAACATAAGAAATTTATGTAACAACTTCCTGTACATTGGCAATGACCAATTTAGCAAAACTAATTAATTATCGATTTAAAACTAAAGATAGAATCTCTGGATCCAGAGGATCAAGTCATAATAGACTACTATCCACAAATGTTACATTCTATATCTATTTATAACAGACATGCAAATATATCAGATCCAAAGAATCCAGTCAATTTCATTACGGTATCCATCAATACTAGTACCTTGTCTCATGAAAAATAAGTCACGGTCCATATCGATTGTGGATGAAGTCAAAATTTACAACCATATACATTACAATATATACACTTAGGAGGAAAAATGTAGGTGTGACTGTAAAGACTGTACAGTAATGTAGAAATATGTGTGCACCCATCTTGGGTCTCCCATTTAAAGGTGTTTGTTGGGCAAGTGAAGAGCATGAGTTTTTCAATACCTCACAGTACTATGGGGGGGCACCGCTCAACAGAGGAATCTCTCTAAATGGGGTGTGTAAGGACAGTGTATATCCCCTAACCCAAGATGCTGCCTCCCTATATCCCACAACACTTGTGTTGAGCTGTGGGATCTATCCCCACAAGGCCTTAATTTTACTTCCTTAAACTATACCCAATCTATCAACATATCTGTCTAATCGATTCTTAAACATGTTTATAGACGTGCTACTAATTACTTCTACCGGCAAACTATTCCACCTATTTACTATTCTATGCGTAAAAAAGTTTTTCGCAACTGCTGTCTCAAACCTTCTACTTGTCAACTTACACCCGTTATTTCTAGTCCTATTATATTGAGATATTTAGAAATAGCTATCTCGATCTACGTTATCGAACCCATTCATAATTTTGAAAACCTGGATTAGATCACCCCTTAACCTCCTAGTCTCGAGTGTTGTCAGTTTTAACTCCTTAAGCCTATCCTCGTACGACTTTGACCTAAGCAACAGAATCATCTTAGTTGCTCGTCTTTGAACTCTTTCGATTTTGTCTATATCTTTGCGCATATGTGGATTCCAAAATTGGACCACATACTCCAAATGGGGTCTAACTAATGATTTATAAAGAGTAACTATAATATCGCGCGATTTGTACTCAAAATTTTGAGCTATAAAACCTAACACTTTGTTCGCCTTATTGACTGCTGCTGTACTTTGTTTCGCTACTTTTAAATCACTAGTGACTATAACTCCTAAATTTTTTTTCCTCTCTATGCTTGTTAAATCTTTACCTGACATATTATACGCAAAATTACCATTACGTGAACCTATATGCAAAATTTTGCACTTATCCACGTTAAATCTCATTTGCCACGTGACTGACCAATCAACGATTTTATTCAGATCTTCCTGAATTTTACCTCTATCTTCGTCATTAATCACCCTACCACCCAGCTTCGTGTCATCCGCAAACTTTGAAACTGTACTGACTAGGCCGACATCTAAATCGTTAATATATATATATATAAGAAAAAGCAAGGGGCCCAGTACAGAACCCTGAGGAATGCCACTCGCTACATTAGCCCGACACGACTCCGCTCCATCAATGACCACCCTCTGTTTCCTACCTCGCAACCACTCTTCTAGCCAATTTATTACTACACCCCTGATTCCATGAGTCTTTTGTGTGGCACGGTGTCAAACACTTTTTGAAAATCTAAATACACTACATCAACTCTCGATGTCTATCGTGAACGTCAACCACGCTTTTGAAAAATGTTAAAAGATTAGTTAAGCAAGATTTGTTTCACCTAAATCCGTGCTGCGTATTTCTAACTAGTTTATGCACTTCTAAGTGTTCGACTATACGATCCCTAAGTATTGATTCCAGTAGCTTACCTACAACAGACGTTAAAGTGATTGGCCTATAATTTCCCGCCGCACCTTTATCACCTTTCTTAAAGATAGGTGTTACGTTTGCTAACTTGAAATTATCTGGTACACACTCCTCAGAAATAGACGCATTAAAAATCTTTGTTAGTGGCACAACAATGCTATCTTTTAATTCTTTTAGTTGTATGGGATATATGGAATCCGGACCCGGTGATTTACGCGTTTTCATTTTATCAATATAGCGCATTACCTCCCCTTCACTAATGACAATATTATCCAAAATATTACCATTATCAAAAGGTATTATGTCTATGACCGTAGGGATATTCGTTACATCTTCTATAGTAAAAACTGACGTAAAAAATTCGTTTAGCAAGGTAGCCATTTCCTTGTTTTCAGAAACTAGATCTCTCTCTACATTTTTCAATGGACCCAAGACACTTTTTACTGTATTTCTATTATTGACATATTGAAAGAATCGCTTGGGGTTTTCTTTACTGTCACGAGCTATGGAGATTTCAAATTCACACTTGGACTTTTTTATTACACTTTTCACTTCATGCCTCAGAGATATGTAGTTGTTTCGTAACAACAAATTGTCTTTATCGCACTTATGTTGCCTATAAGCCCTATTTCTACTCTTTATAATGTCTCCTACTCTAGAATTAAACCACAAGGGCTTGTTGTTTACTTTCGCACACTTAATTTTGTATGGTACACATTCCTCATTTATAGTCCTAAATACTGTTTTGAACGATTCTCACATTAGTTTTGCATTGGAGTTCCCCATCACGTTTTCCCAATGATGTGTGACAATTTATCTCTAAATTTACAAAAGTCTGCGTGCTGGAAGTTAGGAATTTTAGTAGAGTTAATTGGTTTCGAGTGACTTACTGATGTGGGGATTCTCATGAGTGTTTGCCTTTGGTCCCTCCCTCTTGCATAAAAAAAAGTTAAAAAATTCTGAAATGATATCCATAAGACATCATTCACGCAAGATTGATGTTTTCTCCTCAAAATCTAGGAGGCTTGAGAGTATTGTTATAATGTTTCATCGTAGTGGATGATGATTTGCAGAGCCAGTTTGCAAATAAATTTGTAGAAATCTCAAAACTTGCATAATGCAATGGCTAATGGTTAGCTCTTAACGTGCAATTTCCAGTTTGTAGATACAAAATTGCATTTGAACCAATATAGGCTATATTTTGGACACATTGCAACATTGCTACCCATTGAATTGGCAAGATTAAGGGACATTGGGTCTGTTGAGTTTTTGGATGAGACGCCCATCCTCTACATCCAGATGTACAGTGAAATTGTATGGATCAGTGCATTCTCTCCATCATGCAACTTTTGTCATCATGATTTAGAAAACTCCAAATTTTTTTTATTCATTATTGATGGCTACATTGTGTCCAGTGTCATAATACTATTTCATTTTGATCAGTGAAGTTAATTGACATGGGTCTGGGTAGTAGTTGGATGGGGGTGCATCCTTTACATCCAGATTATGTAGTAGGGCGGGTCGTACTCAGGTGACAACATGAATCTGAATGAAATCCTACTATCAGGGGTGTCTAAATTATGTTTTTACATGGGGAATTCAAATATGAGCTTCTTTTTTGGATAGGATAACTCTAACCTACATCATTTTGTATTTCTAAATTGCCAATTTTACTCTTTTGAACCCCTTTATAATATATTAAAAGATATAAGGTAAAATATATTAAAAGATATAAGGTAAATCATTTATATTGACAAGGCCAAATCAACTTTACACATATTTATTAATAGGTGAACTGCATGTATATCACTGGATATAATTACAAAGATCATTCTCCTGACATCTTGAACTTTGCCAGGTTGCACAAATCCTGCTTTGACTCAGACTCAGACTTGGACATCAGCTTCCTGCTGGTCTCCTGAGCCCTGATCCCTCCATCCCTCTTTTCCTGTGAGAAATACTTAGCAGAAGCCTCAGTCACCATTTTAACCACCCTTTCAATGCTTTGTGTGTGGCAAGGCCAGTTGCGCACCTCCATGGGGGTGTTGATGAAGTTTTTCACCTCTGAGGTGCTTAGAGAGCAGGTGAGAGGTGGCTCTGACACACCTTCTGACCAGCTGATCAAGTCACTGATGCTGGAAGCATCACAATTGATGTCAGGTGTCCTTCTGCTCCTAACGGACGAGTCCCCCAGCTGAGTGTCCCGGTCCCCCTCTCCCCTGATGGCCAGGATTCTCTCCACCCCTTCAATCCTCTCCTGATCCTCAGAGCAGAGTAGTGTTTGGAGGATGACTTCACTGTGGGCATACCAAGCAGATCTTCTCACAGTTGGCATCACAATATCCAGCACCTCCTTTCTCTGGGACTTCAGGCAGTCCAGCTGAAAGAGGATGTGCCTAGGCCCTTCGATCCAGAAGTGCTTGACCTTCACGTTGAACCAACATGGGTAATACACTCCAATGATGAATTCCATAATGAATTGCAGAATCTTCAGGTTCTTTCCTTTAAGTCCGTGCTTTGACACCCAGAGCCTGAGAAGTCTGTTCGCTGTGGTGAGCCAGCGTCTGTGGTTTACTGGTCCTATCTCTAACAGAGCCAGCCCTGCAGGAAGTACTCCATCCCTGACTGCACAGACAATTTTATAGCCATAGTATTGATCAGTTGAGAGATTCTAGACCTCCTTGAGCTTGGACATGATGGTCACTTTTTCATTGATAACAGGTGGCTTGAAAAGAGCATTAGCTTTGCTCCACTGACAAATCAGACCAGGGTAGATGTCACTCACCAGCTTGTCCACTGGGTAGTTCCTCCTGTCATCTTCACTTTGCTTCCTCAAGTAGATGCCATACCTCAGGATATCCCTCACAGTTGGCAGTTCAGACACCAACAGCTCCCAGCCAGTGCCAACAAGATTACTCAGATGAGAACTTGATTTCGTCCTTGTTCTGACTTGAGCCATTTTCTTAATGAGTTCATACTGAAATAAAAATAATAATACAACAGTTAAGTATCCACTACAGACAGGTATTAACTCTTTTCAGCGCAAAATTCTTGGTTAAAAAAAGAGCTGAAATGGGCAAGAACAAATTTATCTGCAAATGCTAAACACATTGCTTTTTTGGTTTCAAAATGTTATAAAATGCTAATTTATCTGTTGTATGTAATGCAAATAATTTGTTCATGTACTCTAAAAAAACTAAAGAAACATCCTAAAAATATTCTTTAGAACATTGAAATAGGCCTTATACTGCTCAGTTGTACTAAAAATGAACCACCTAATTTTAGCTCAAATCAAAGTTGCTAATTAAATTTTGCTCAATGTATCACTATAATATGCGTAGAAATAGCTTTTTCTAAAATATAACAGAATAATACTCTCATGTGAACAGTAACAAAAAAAATATCAGTAGATAATCACTAAATCTATCCCCTCACTGCAAGCCGAGGTGGTAAAATAGCTTCATAAATCATGAGTCACTTCAAATATTTCACAAAACGTTTTAGAATATTCTGAAACATTACATTCTAGCCTCTGAGAAAGGTGGCTCAGAAAATGGCCTTATGCGCGCCAGAAAACCATCAAAATATTTCATATACCAAACTGTATGATAATTACAATTAAGTGGAATGGCACACCTTTTTATTTGAGTATTTAAATATTATTATTATTATATGAATTACATTGTGTTTATATGAATTAGTTAGAACAATGCTCTATGAGAGATAACGTGAGCAGCCATGATAGAAAACGTGAGGACACATTCTGGGGTAACTACAATAGTAAAATAATCAATTTAATAATAATCAACTGCAAAATGATGTAGGTTAGGGTTATCAGAATTAAATATTTTCTTCAGAATTGTGTTCTGTACACCAAAATATGTCATTTGAACACCCCTCTCCATTGATTTAAAAAAAATGCATAGTATGACCAGCCCTATTATGTAGTGACCCATAATTTAGATCAGTGATGCACAAACCCTGGCCCGCAGGCCAAATGTGTCCCCCACAGGTCTTTTCAGTGGCCCCATGGGTCTTTTCAATTCAATGAAAAAGTTAGAATATAAAAGTGACCCAATTTATGACTTAGATGGAAAGTAAGTAGGCTAATACAGTTATTTTCTTCGCTTGGCCCTCACATCAAAAAAGTTTGTGCACCACTGATTTAGATCCTGCATAAAGCTGTTGGTCCCCTCTTTCGTATGCCCTTAGATGTTGCGAAGGAGGTTAACCCCATCAAATGATAATTTATATTTTGGTTTTGCTTGCTTCAGCCAACCTAAGTTGGATCACTGAGTCTTCATTAAGTTTAGATATTTGTTTATGTTCAGCAAAATAATTTTTAATGTCATCCACAGTTACTTGCAATAGATGCATGTCAGCACATTCAACAGAGACGGATGAAGAGTTTGATACTAGGTATGTAGCCTACTTCAGCCGACCAGACATTGACCATTGGGAAATACGTAAGGTGAGAGAATGTTTTTCAATCATTATTTCAACATGGTATATATGGGTCATTCCATGTTAGTTCAACGGAATTTTGGGTCAAAAAAATGTGACCATCACCAATGTTTTTGAAAATTGGCACACTTATAGATCTGAGAAAAACAGAATTGCACTTGTTTCAACACTGTCGTATGGTTCTGGAGATATGGCCATTCAAATTTTGTAAAAAAAGGTCAATTTCCAAGATCATACCATATTTTAATATGAAATATCTCGGCTTCTATTGCATTTAGAGACCATTTAAACACTATTTTAAAGCTTTTAAGCAGATCTACAACTTTTTCTATTCATATTTTACCTCAGTGACATAAAAAAGGTTGATCTTATTTTTGACCTTGTGTAGGTCATTTGATGTCTCAACCGATTTTTTTCTCCTTTCACCCAATTTTGGGTACACATTTCTACCTTAGCCTAGAACAAGATTTCTAGTGTTGATTAAGTTAGTATAGATGCTACAGCCATTTCAGTGGACCATACCTACCTCCATTTTGACCAAGTACCTTTTTCCACTAAACTTTGGAGCACTATTTCTTTGGAACTGTTTGAGCTAGTGTTGAGAAAAGTACCATCAACATAACTATATTTAAAAAAGGCAGTTATTAGGTATTTACAATATATTTTATAGAAGCCATTATTGTTACATTGCTTAGTGCAAATGCAGACAGAATGTGTTCCACTGGCAACACACATTCTTTTGGCTGAAGCTCTGCAAATTTTAAAAATCCTATTGTAATTGTTGGATGGTTTGTTTTAAAAAAGCTCAAATGCTTCTTTTAGGTTGCATAAGATTAGCGATGTTTGTTTTCTTTCCCACCTACCATCAGCTCCTTTTACAGAAACATAGTCTTTCAACCCTGGCATTTGTCTACTTACATCTGGCGAATGATAGAAGTCAATTACTTTGGCAGCAGTTTCACTATTCAGGCGTTTCCCCAAACATGGATTAGGAGTTGAAAGCACTCCCTTCTCCCTCACCAAACTCTTTGCTTGCCTAGCCATGTAATCTGAGCACTTAAATTCTTCTTTGATCTTTACTTGTGTCCAGTGTTGGGCACTAAAGCATTAATCCGATAACAGTTAATTAACGAAGTTAACTTTTTTAACAGACTATTAATGGAAGTTAATTTCCATTTATCATTATCGGACCAGTTAACTTCCGATAACTCGATATTTAGTCTGTTAAAGTCCGTTAACACGTTAACTGCGAGGAGTCATTCACGGAAGATCACTGCTCCGCGAATGAATTCAAACTGCCATAACTTCAGTCTGCTTCCAGATCTCGCAAGGGGAGGTTGGGGAGGCCCAAGAGGTCAAGACTGGCAGTTGGGCCTAACTTTGAGAAGTTGGTCTTTCTGAAGGGCAACCAGCACATTGTGTCAGTCTTTAATAAATGTGCCTAAATTTAACTTTACCTTTCAGTTCCCGCCATAATAATTCTCTGGTAAATTAAAATTTAGTTAATGGTTAGTGGTTACAAGGGTTTCAAAGCATGTAATCAGTACATCTTTTATTAAAAATAAAAAAAAAAGTTAAGCAAAAAAGTTGCAAAACTTGATAAAAATAGTTAAATACCTATTTATTGTTGGATTTTGCATAAATAAACATTTTCTATGGGTTTTAAAGCTCTTTTCATTGATTTTTTTAAATGTTAGTAAAGAATTAGTTATCGTTAATGGATTATCATTAACTTCCGTTAACTTTGTAGTAAAATTATTGGATTATCGTTATCGAAGTTAACTTTTTGGCTAATGGTGCCCACCACTGCTTGTGTCCATCTTTTTGGTAGGATAGTGAGAATTGTCAGTTTTCACTTTGACTTGTCACTTGATTAAATTTCTCTGTTGTTGAAGAATCTACAGTTCTGTATCATCTGAGTCACTGCATGAAATTGGTTTTAGTTGCAAGTTCAAGCTTTCTTTTCACAACTCCTACTTTCCTCAACTTTCTCTTTGCGTAACCAGCGCTGTCAGAGTTTACATGGTTTTATTGGGGTCTCATCAAGTGTGACCAATGAAGCATTGAATTTACTAAGCTCATACTGCATTTCAACTACACCTCCAATGGTTTCTAGCTCAGATGGGGCACTTGATGAGGTGGATGGTGATTTTTAAAGTGGTTCACATTCAGGCATTGGGGATGGGTGATTTGCCAGTATATTTCGACAGGTTGCACATTAGGGTGGATTGATTTTACATTTTTTTCGATTTCCATATTCTAATAGAGACAAAAACTTGCGCATGCATGAGAAAATAGCCTCTGCAAAATCTTAGCTTAATAGGTAATCATCTTCTGCCCCCGGCAGAGCGATGAAAATCATATTTTAGTAGTCAAAAATGTATTTTTCTTATAATTTTTAAAATATTTCAATATGCATCAAAATTATTCTTAATAACTATAAAGTCGATGAAAAAGACCTCATATGATCGTTTTTCCAAGCGCGTTGTCCTACGTTAATATCTTTTGCCCCCGGCAACAACGTCAAATGTTGAAAAAATAGGTAATTTATATACATATTTTCAGATTGGCTCTGTCTTAAATAATGCATTTATATATTTCCCATAGCACTTATATCGTTGCTTAGGCATGAAATAACACACGCGCAAAATTTTATGACTCTAGGCTAGGGTTTAAAATACGTTTTTGACTACTAAAATATGATTTTCATCGCTCTGCCGGGGGCAGAAGATGATTACCTATTAAGCTAAGATTTTGCAGAGGCTATTTTCTCATGCATGCGCAAGTTTTTGTCTCTATTAGAATATGGAAATCGAAAAAAATGTAAAATCGATCCACCCTATGCTTTATGATTATTTGTTAGTTTCAATTCAGGATTTTGATCAATCAAATTTTGTCAATGCACGAATGCCTTTTTTAACTTTTCCTGTGTTTTTTAAATGGGTCACAACAGAACCTGCCCATATTCAAACTGTTGAAATCCATGTTTATCTGAAAAGAAAGAAAAACAAACATATGTAGCTTAAAAGCCAGGGTTGGGTTCAATTACACAAAATGGAAAAAATTACAATTTTTTTTATTTTTCTTCAAATTAATTAATTAGTATTGTATTTCACAATTTCAAGATCAATTACAATTAATTTTCTGAATCAATTACAATTACACAAATATAACTATCTAAATATATATCTATATCTAAGTATAACTAAATAAACTATCAAAGGTTTATTTTCATTGGATGTGACTGCCAGATCTAGGGGTATAATTTTTAACAATTGACATTAATTGATCAATTACATCAGTTATAGGTAAAAAATCAATTACAGTTACCTTGTTTATTTTATTTTGAATCAGTTACAATTAATGGAAATTAGGATCAATTAATTAAAAATACAAATACAATTATAATTATTCATTGTATCCAACCCTGTTAAAAGCTATTTTTGCTTAGATGGCACAAATAAAATTTGGGACCTACTGATCTTGTTTCAGAGGCCTACAACAAGAAAAAATGTGCAGTTTGATTTACAGATTGGAATAAATACATATGCCAAAAAAATCCTTACTCAAAGGTTTAAATAAGCTTATTTTCACATGGGTACATACTGTTGTACCCAATGAAATAAATACACAAAGTAAGTAATTCTATTAAAACTCATCACTCTTAAAACTGAACTTATTCTATAGCCTAGCCTATAGCCTAGTATAAGGTACTTATATACGTACATAGCTTTACCTTTAAACAGGAGAGCAGGTTCGAAGTTCTTCACACTTTTGAATGTCCATATAAATTAATTATGTAATTTAAATTACTTATATTATATAATTCTCTGAAATATACAAAAAAAAAAAAAAATTATAATACGGCCAGATACTTATTCAACCAAATAACTGGGTTAGGTTAGGTTAGATAATTACTGATTTTTTTGAAAATTAGCAGACATTATATATCTCAGTAAGAAAACTCTAATGGTATTTTTCTCAACACTAGCTCAAACAGTTCCAAAGATACGGTGCTCCAAAATTTGGTGGAGAAAGGTACTTGGTCAAAATGGAGGTGGGTATGGCCCACTGAAATGGCTGTAGCATCTATACTAACTTAATCAACACTAAAAATCTTGTTTTAGGTTAAGGTAGACTTGTGTACCCAAAATTGGGTGAAAGGAGAAAAAAAAATTGGTTGTGACACCAAATGACCTACACAAGGTCAAATGTCAAAAATAAGATTTTTTTTTTTTTTTTACCACGGGGGTAAAATATGAGTAGAAACAAAGTTGTAGATCTGCTTTAAAATAGTGTTTAAATGGTCTCTGTAAGTGCAATAGGAGCCGAGATATTTCATGTTGAAATATGGTATGACCTTTGAAATTGACCTTTTTTTTTACAAAATTCTAAGGGCCATATCTCCAGAACCATATGACCCTAGTGTTGAAACATGCGTCATTCCATTTTTCTCAGAGATCTATAAGTGTACCAATTTTCAAAAAAATTGGTGATGGTCATGTTTTTTTCACCATTGAACTGACATGGAATGACCCATATATGGGTCTAGACAATTTATTTATTTGAGTGTCTCTTTGACTACCTTGCTTCCAAAGTGGAATAAATTCTATCTCATTCTCCTTTCATTGAAGTCTCCATTTTAGGAGATTTCAGTGTTCACCACCTTTTGGCTTACCTCCCATTTTACTGACATCCCTGGTGAACTAGCTTACAACTTCTCTCTCCTAAATGACTAGAGCAGATTGTACAGCACCCTATTCCTATCACCTTGGAGATAGATCCAATATTCTGGATTTATTTCTTGCCACTCATTCTTCTTATTCTATCAAACTTTTTCTCTGTTGAGTTCCTCCAACCACAATCTTGTATCTGTTTCCTGTCCTATTACTCAAGTTTGGCCTTTGGATCTTCCCAAGAGGAGGTGCCTTTGGCACCTTAGCCCTGCTGATTGGGAGGCCCTTAGGCAGTACTACTTGGCGATAGTGCATAAGTAGTTGGCTGTAAATTATTCTTGAAAAAAATACTTGGCCATAAATTATAAATAAAGTAAAATAATTTTTACACGTTTAATGTCAGAATTAGCAATAAAAATTCATATCAACATGGATAATAATGTCTTATCCAATAAAGCAGTTTCTCCAAAACAGTGTTCTGATGTACTCGCCAAGTATTTCTTCAACTTATTACACCCTTGATGATTGGTTAGGTTAAGTCATGATAATTTCATTAAAACTAATGAAAATATAAAGACTTAACCTAACCAGTCATTCAAGGGTGTACAGTTAACCTAACTGAACATTCAATAATTTTTGTGTAGATTTTGAGGGGGGACAGATAATGGAAAAGTACCATAAGGCATTACATTAAACGCGTAAAAATCTTTTTACTTTATCTATTTATAATTTATGGCCAATTATTTTTTCAAGAATAATTTGCAGCCAACTTGTGCACTATCGCCTACTACTTTGATTTCTCCATCTGTGGCTGGGCCCCCTCTGAGTGCATCATCATGGTGATTCTCTTGGGTATGGAAGTGTACTTTCATTATTCTATTTCTACTACTAGTGAAAATGAAATGAAAATGGAAAAAAAATCCTGCAAAAAAAAAAGTATGTATATATATAGTGCAAAAAATCCTGAGTTTAACTTGCTTGTTCTAATGCTATCCACAACAGAGAGGAAACTTTCAGAAGGTATCATTGCCATCCAACTCCTGACTCTCACTTAGCTTTCTGCCTGGAATTGTGCAAAATCTGTTCTTTGACTTGCAAAAAATTCCTTCATCAGATGAAAATGTGAAAATATATTTAATTCTAATTATTTTTGCTCTGCTCTTTCTGGCACCTAGCCAAGAACTTCAACTTTACTTCTTTCCTTCCTTATTTTCCATTCTGATGGCTCGGTTGCCATCTCTTCTGATAAGGCAACTCTTCAAACTTTCTCCTTCAAGTCAACCCTGGACGATTCTGGTGCTGTCCCCTCCATCTCCCTCTGATTTTATGTCTGAAATTAGAATCTCTTCCATGCTAGTGTGTCGGAAACGTGTGTGTGTTTGTTACACTCTGAAAGGCTGGGTCTGAACTAACATAGTTTAGATTTCAATAGTGGGTTTTATATATATATATATATATATATATATATATATATATATATATATATATATATGCTCAATGTCGTAACAACCGCTTCCCGGAGATCAACGAAGTTAAACGACATTAGGTCTGGGTAGTAGTTGGATGGGAGACTGTCCTCCGTGCCCAGATTATTTAGCGACCCGTGGTTCAGATCCCACGTAAAGCTGTAGGTCCCCTCCGTCATATGACCTTAGATGTTGCGAAGAAGGTTAAACAACCCCAATTATATATATATATATATAATACTTTTGAGTTTGAACGACGGTTCAGGATCGACCTGCGGTCAATCCCTCTGCAGCATCCTGCCTCATTTGCGAGACTTGAAGTAGGGAATTGCTCTCTGATCTCCTGCCCTCGTAGCCAGCCACGCATGGCTGGTCAGTTTATATATATATATATATATATATATATATATATATATATATATATATATATATATATACACACAAAAAGTTTCCAGAAAAGTTTAATAATTCAATCATTTCAAATCAGAATTTAATGAATTCTTGTTTTGACATGAATTTGGACCTTCATACATATTAGGCCATGCTAAGACTTACACAACCTTGGTGACAGTGCTTTAAGACGGAGTTAAAAAGAACCCTATTTTTCATGGCAATGGAAATCTCAAAATTCGAGTGGAGAGCTAACATTAAATTCCTAACAAAACTTAAATGGAAGCCACCACAAATACTTGATGCCTTACGTGAAGTTTATGGAGATGAAGCACCTAAGAAATCAGTCGTTTATGACTGGATCAAAAGATTAAATGGGTCAAGAGGTTCTTAATGATAACCAAAGGAGTGGAAGGCCATCAACATCAATTAATGAAGAAACTGTTGCTGCTGTTCGGTCACTAGTCGAAAAAGATCGTCGAATTTCCTGTGAAATAATAGCCAATGAGGTGGGTATATCTCGTGGTTCTGCTCATTCCATTTTGGTGGATACCTTAGAACTTAGCAAACTTTCTGCTCGGTGGGTGCCTAAAGCGTTGCGCCAAGAACAGTTTGACCAAAGGGCTAGTCTTTCTGTTGATCTTTTGAATCGAATGGAAGTTCATGAAGATTGTTTTATGCATAGACTTGTAACAGGGGATGAAACCTGGATTTATCAGTATGATCCGGAAAGCAAAGTTCAGTCAAAACAATGGCTCCCAAGATGATCAGATGGCCCAATCAAATTTAAAGCAGAAAGATCAGCTAAAAAGGTAATGGCTACAATTTTTTGCGATTGTGAAGGAATAATTTTAGTGGACTTTCTTGAAGGACAAAAAACAGTCACCGCCCAATATTATGAAAATGTTTTGAGGAAGCTGAAAGATAAGCTTGTTGAAAAAAGACCTGGTAAACTTCATCGCGGGGTGCTTTTCCATCACGACAATGCACCTGCTCACACTGCAAATGCCTCAAGAGCCGTGTTACGGGAATTTCGATGGGAAATCCTAGCCCCTTCCGACTTTTTTTTATTCCCAATTGAAGGATCACATAAAAGGAACGCGTTTCGACTCGATAGCAGATGCCAGAACAGCAGTTTTGAGATGGTTTCAGTCGAAAAACTTAATTTTATAAAAATTGATTGGAACGCTGGAAATATCGCTTAGAAAAGTGTATAGAGATAGGTGGGAATTATGTCGAACGTGTTGTTGAGCATTCCTAAACGTATATCCTCTTTTGTTTTCTTTTATTAAAGTTATTTGACCATTCTGGAACTTTTATTAAAGGGTTTTTGTATTAAAACTTTTTGGATTCCTACACACACACACACACACACACACACACACACACACACACACACATATATATATATATATATACCTTTGGTTAGCTTCCGCCCGAATTGTTCATTCTGACGAGGGTCAAGCTTTTCACTCCACCTTAGACCTACAGTTTAACGTGGAATCCGAACCACGTCCCATCAGCAGCCCAGCGTCTTAACCACTAGGTCACCTAGGGTACCCGTTTATCTACCAACCACTTTTTTATTGTGTGGAAGGATGAACAGCTGGGTTTTGCTGCGCGCCGGCTGCCGTCGGGCCTCGAACCCGGGGCCGATGGATTCGTAGTCAGCTACGCTAACCACCACCATATATATATATATATACACATATATATATATATATATATATATATATATATATATATACACATATATATATATATATATCACACAGATATATATATATATATATATATATATATAATATATATATATATATATATACACACATACATACATATACACACTGATTAACGAAACGTAAGTGGAGTGCCAGTGAGCCGAGAAGGGCATGATAAGCGTTTCGGTCGTAATTGGTTCTGTTAAGTCATTGAGTATTGAGATACTCCCAAATCTAACCTAACCTAACCTAATTAGGACCAACATACATATCTCTTGCCACTAGAAATGTTTCCAGATTTTGTCTTTAAATTTTTCGAGTGTTACCTTGCAAAAAATTACCCAACTTCATTGGTGAATTATCATACACCTCGCATCCCTAGTTGCCACAAAAACAGTTTTCAGAACCTCTTACTGTCTCCGCCAGGCGATGAATGACCTCTGCGGGCTTGACCTTATTCCCGAGCCCAAGATCATCATTGCCGCCCTGCATGCGTGTCGTCGCCTCAACGACTTCGCTCTCGCGTGTCGCTTCGTCGAAGCTGTCAAGGAGCATTGTGGTCCCAAACAAAAGGAAATCTACCCCTACATTCTGCAGGTAAGCACCGTGGTAGAGGAAGACAGTTCGGGGCATTTTTACTGCGGGCACTCGTAGGAGGGAGTAGATAGTGATTTGGTGGGTAAAAACTATTTGGGAAATGTCTCGTCGGTAGTCGTAAAGTTGGGTCTTTGCCTCCTCATTAAGGAAAAATTGCAGTTTTTAGGGTCTTCTCGGCCCTGATGTTCAGGGACTGTCGACTGGAAGTATTTTGACTCGTCACTTTAGATACTGTTGGCCTATCCAGTAAATTATTAGGATGTGTACAAACCTGGAATAACATTGGAACGAGTCAGTGTATGTATGAACCTTATGTTGTTTCGTGTGTTGGTCTCTCTTCAACACGGAGGTCAAGCTGGTGGCCCCGCCTCTAGGTCTGGCCTGGTGGAGGAGCGAGTTACTTTCTTGCGCTCTCCTCCGTACATAGCCAGGCACGCCCGGCTCATCTGGTACTGTCCTGAGCCAGGCATCCAGTCTTTTCTTGAAGACTTCAACTTTGACCCCCGTTACGTTTCTGAGGTCCTTAGGAAGCTGGTTGAAAAGTCTTGGCCCCCTGACAACCAAGCTATTTTCCTTCAGGGTTGAGGAGGTCCCTTGTGCTTTTAATTTGGGAACACTACACATTCTGCCTTTCCTATTTTCCAGTGTTTGAATGGTAATTGGGTTTAGTTTTAGGTTTGGTACCAGTTTTTCGATCATTTTCCATATGTAGATTATGATGTACCTCTCTTCTTCTTTCCAGTGAGTACAGATTTAGTTTACGTAGTCTTTCCCAGTAGTTGAGTTCTTTGCAGCCATCAATCTTGGCTGTGAAATGCCTTTGCGTTTCTTAGTTTCTTCCTTTTTATATGGGGACGTCAAAACTGAGCAGTATTCAAGTTTTGGTATAATCAGTGTTTTTAGCAGGGGAATCATTACTGTCCTGTCCCTTCTCTTGAACGTTCTTAGAACCTGTCCGGCGACTCTCTTTGCTTTATTTATCGCTATCTGATTGTGTTTCGAATTTCGCATCATCTGTCATCATCTGTCATTATTATCCCGAGATCAATCACTTTCATGCTTCTCTGAATTTCCTGTCTATCTGGAGCGTAATATGCAGTCTAAGTTCTTCTTTTCTACCATATCTCAAGAGCTGAAATTTCTCGGCGTTGAATGACATGTTGTTGTCTTCTAACCATTTGTATGTATCCCGAAAAAGTCTGAAAATTGTCAGGAATTTTAAAGTCAGACAGAGAATGGGTTTAGAAGTTAGTTTATCCAGTAGTGTTTATAATTGAGTTATTTGGTTGTACGTGATTTTTTTTAATATACAGTATAGGTTTGTGTATATACGTACAGACGAGCCAAGTTTGACTTGTTATAGTTGAGGATAAGTCTGAAACAACGATGTTGTGATAAATTATCAGTTAACTTTATTGTTTAAATATTTTATTCTTTTTGATGACTAATGAAATTTTCAAAAAAGTCCAGTCATTCCCAATTATTAATTCTTTGCTTTCTAGAAATTTTAGGTTTTTATGCGAACTTTTTTTTAGAAATGACTATAATTTATTAACGTGGGGTTGATTACTGAATCGGAGTATTTTCTCCTGCAGGAGATCGGACCAACCCTTAAGGAGCTTGGCGTGAACACCCCCGAGGAATTGGGTTACGACAAGCCCGAATTAGCCTTGGCATCCGTGTATGACATCCATTGATGATTGGAAAGAAGTTTAGGTTTATTTTCGGCAAAGATTTAATGTTTACTTACTCTCTGGTGTTACTAACCATCGTTCATTGTGAGGTTTTTCTTGACCCTTTGTAAATATTTCTCAATTACATTAACTGTAAATATGATTTTTTTTTAAATGAAAAATAAATCTTTGTCATTTTAATTACTTTTACTGAGAATTATGGATGGATCGGTTATCTCGGAACTATTGAAGCATCCTTTCTCAAGCTAAGAGTCATCAAGACATCACTACTAGAAAGTATATTTGCCGTCAAAGCTATTATGCCCATAGAAATTTTTTTTTTATCCTCAGCCAAATGAATTTGGAGGGGGTCATACTGGATTGAACATGTTCGTCAATTTGTCATACTTTAGTGTCCGGGCTATAATTTTTGGACCACTCGACATACGAGTAAATTGATGAAACTTCACACCGCCCCCACGCAAGACGAAGTATCATGAACAAGAAGTAGATTCCTTTGTCCAAAGTCACAAATAGGGAAAATGGAGATCCATGCCATAACTTTTGAACATTTTACATGAATTAATTTCATACACTTGTGTATTATCACAAGACTGCGTGTCATGAGCTAGAATTAGGTCGTGACAGGAAGGGTCAAGGTCACCACCAATAGAGGTCAAAAGTCAAATGGAGGTATATGCCATAACTTTTGATCAGTTCGACAACTAATGAAATTTGACAAACTTGTGTATCGTCAAAAGATGGTGTCGCGAGCAAGAATGGGGTTCTTTAGGTTACAAATATAGGAGGGAACATTGATGTCGTTCCGATATAGTTTGTTAATAATGAGGGCTAAATATATAGAGTTAAATTTGAATTACGCTGGAAGTAACTGTCCTTTAATTTGCTTAAGTTACGTTGGAGTTCAAGAGCTCGTGAATGTGTTTGATAAACATCTGAAGACGGTATTTGTTCACCGTCGAAGGTCGAAGTGAATCCTTTAACATTTCTGTAGTCATTGTTGTCACTTAAAAGTATCTTTAAATATGAAAAGTATTCTGATTAGTAATTAAAAGCAATAATTCTCAGATTATAAATTTTTTTTTTTTTTTTTTTTTCCCTCAAATTGGATATTCACTTTTCTAAAATTTGCTACTTTAATTTCTTTAACTCCAATTTAATTTTGTTTGGGAGCCAAAATTGCACGTTTTGAAAGCTTTATTACAACACTAATAATTTGCACATTTTTTGGAAAGCGTGATAAAACGCGTTTTGATCAGATGTAGTTGAAAGGAAATTTCTGGGGTTTCCTGGGTGGTGTAGGGATATGATGTGTTCTTGGGACGTAACCCAGCAATGCGGCGACGAAACCACCGCTGTACTACGCATTTTACTAGTCTCCTTATCAAAACCAAACTAGTTATTAGTTCTCTATAATACTATGTTCAGTTGGTGAACCAATTTTGACGGCCTTCCAGCCGAGTGATTAGTTTCAGCGGAACTGGTTAGCTTCTTATGACCGGTGAAGTGAGAATGAAGCGGCATAGCCTGATATCCCGGTGAATAGGAGCCAGAACCATAAATCCCGCCATTAGAAGGTGCTTGAATGTAGTGTTTTTTATTCAAAGGAAGTTTAAAATAATTTTTATTTTTAGGGGTTTATTTGTATAAAAAAATCTATTTATATAAAAAGAACTACATCAATAGTCCTAAATTGGTTGGGACCATCATTAGTATTGTTTTAAGACCTTAAAAAAAGTTTCGTGAAAGTTGGGGAGGTTCCTCGTTAATGGAACATAATGGGATGGTTGTAGACCACTAAGATTTTTCAAGCTTGGTATTTTGGTCTTGTCTTCTTTCCTTGTTTAGAGATTGCCTGTTTGGTGCAATGGCAAAGATGGCGGTTGGAAGGGCAGCTGTAGTTCGTGAGAAGGTTTGGCGTAAACACACCCAACCGGTAAGGGGAACTCCATAACATATGGCTTCCGCGTGACGTCACTGGGGTGGAATGCTACGAAGGGGCGGGGCTGCAGGAGGGGACGACACCCTTTGGCGCGAGCGGCGGCTCTGGAAATTCAGAATGATGTCCCCATTACTCGTTTTAATTTTTTTTTTGGCAGGAGATTTTGACAATTGCATCAAGCAAATTATTAATAACCTGAACGTCAGGTGCCCGAAATGTTAAATCGGGCGTAACGGTGTCAATTAAAAAAAAAATAGGTCAATACCTTCAATGAATGATAACAGGGTACTTACCCACAGGTGGTCACTGTGACCTTCTGTTCGAAGGGATTAGATTGCAGAATGGAGAACCAGCTGCCAAGAATGTCACGTGACCAGCTGAGCTTCACTTCTCGGTCCTCTGTTTCGCAAGATACGCTGCCGGAAACATTATTATTACTGAAATGATACTACGATCCATTTAAAAAAAAAAAAAAAAAAAAAACGGGTCAAAATTCAAGAATATGGCGGACCATCACGAATGAATTAGGACTGCTGCTGGGGATAAAAAGTATGTCATGTACAGCTAATTTCAGAAGTCCTGACTTGAAGCTCTGTCTCGTACTGATAAGTATCGGTAAGGAATTTTTTGGGTCTACAGTAATTACTGATTTCAAAGAGAAATTAATCAGGTTTATCCCTGTGTGTGTGTGTGTATGGATGAATGAAGCGTAATTTCAGATAAGTTATTCTAGAAACTCTGAAAAGCAAAAAATTACTAATTGGGAAATTTTTTTTTTTTCCTTTTTGGTGACTAAAAAAATTTCAAACAAAATCCAGTCATTACTAATTAGTAATTTTATATGCTGCTTAGAAAATTTAGGTTTCCCCGGAATGAGTGTGATACGCAAGAGGAAGTTTTGTGACGGTGTGTGAGAGAAGACTGTTGGAAGTGAATGTAGGTAAGTAGTAGTAATTGACTTCTGGAGAAGAGGGAATTAAGTTTGTGATAGTGAGTGATGAACCGCTGGAGATGGTAGTCTGGAATGTGTATTGAACAAAAAGGCATACGAGTGTCGATGAACTTAACAATAATGAATGAAGGAAGGTGGCGGGTGCGCTGAAAATGGTTGCGGGAAAGTGGATATATATTCTGTGAGCTGCTTATATGAAGGTGTGTTGGTAATACTACTGTGCAGGGTGTGGCAAAGGTCAGGTGCCATATCAATTATTATTATTTAACAGGAGTTATGATAAATGCCTGAACTGAGCACTTGTAAACACATTTGAATACGTTTCACACAATTGAGTTGCTTTTTAAAAATGTTTGAAACAAGAGAAGAAAAAGTGCTAGAACAATTCCTCATTACCTGGCCATGTAGCAAAACCCAGGAACCAGAGTGTGTGTGTGTGTGTGCGTGTGTGCGTGTGCGTGTGCGTGTGTAGCTGGACATGGTCTAGCATGTGATAATTCATAGATGCTTTTTTTTTTTTTTTTTTGCGCGCGTGCTAACACTTTTGGGTACCTTGGACCAATAAAAATTACAAAAAATCCAGAAACCTTTTTATTGTCGGGGGGTAAAAAAAAAAAGCTATATTAGTTCTGAACTTCTGACTAGGTTAGGTTACACTAGATTAATGAGTACCTCATTATTTAATGACTTAACAGAAAACACCCTCAGTTGCGTCCGAAACTTATCACAACCTTCTTGGTCCGATGGCACCAAGGTTAGGCCAGGTTAAATTAGGGTTGGTTAATTAGTCTTTTAGATGTATGGATTAAAAAAAAAATTTGGTGCCTCTGCTTATGTGGAGATCCGCATATATATATATATATATATATATATATATATATTAGTGATGTAGCGGATGTCATTTTTTTCACATCCTCGGATGAGGATGTTTGATTTCGACATCCGCGGATGCGGATGTCTACATTTTCGTTATTTTTTAGGATATATTCGAGATTTGTTGTGTTTAACGTATATAATAAGTTATTATTATATAGAGAGCTGTAGCTATAATGTAATATAATTGATTAATTGTACAATAATTGCTGTACTTTTCTCTGAACATATAAAATAATATCAAGCATCTAACTAATATAGAAATCAATTAGTGAATTCGTCTGCAAATAAATTCGTTATATTTTGTTGAGTTTCAGCCACAATTAGAAACCATAATTGTGTTACCAGGATGCGGGACGTGAACCCAACTCAAATGCACCCCACCGACCTCTTTTCCCAACCTCCACCCTTATAGAAAGAGATCTTTAATTAGCTTGATAACTATTTATATTAAGTTTAAAGTTTTATTAGGCATATTTATAAATGAGTAATTAAAAAAAGTAAACTAAGATGTTCATCGTTTAATGTTCAAACTTAATTATAGGAAGGTTATGCTTAAGGAACATTAATTTTTCTGCCTTTTCTGCTGCCAGTCTGTTTCTCTTTTCATCATATATTAATCCAGCACTGCTAAATAATATCTCGCTTGGTACGTTTGTTGGAGGACAGGCTAAATGTTTCCTTGCAAGTTTACTCAAGTATGGATAGATATTCTGCGTATTTTTCCACCAACTAATAGGATTGTCACATGCAGCCAGGCGTTTTTCTTGGTGATAGCTCTCGATCATTTTTACTACATCTTTTGACATCGCGTAGGTCTCGTCATTGCTGCTTGACTCAAGAAACTGAGAGGCAGATTCTGTGATAGATTTGCTTGTTGAAGGTGTTGGTTCTGTCACTGAAACTTTTATTCTTTTGGTGGGTGGCGAAGCGACAGATTCAAGAGATTGAAGCTCTTCAACTGCTTTGCCAAGTGATGATTTAACTCGTTCTAATGTATTAGGTGAAAATAACTTAGCTTTGTAACGTGGATCTAAGTAGGTTGCAAGAGAGTAACTTCATACAAGAACAGCCTCTCGTCTTGTCGCTTGCATCACTTTTGCGCACAATGAACTAGTTCTATTAATATAGTAGAATTTGATAATTTCCGCTTATTAATGACGTTTTATCTCAACGGTCCACATCCGCACGACATCCGCAGTCCAGTGTGGATGCGGACGCGAGAAAATGTGCGGATGTTCCGCGGATGCGGATGCGACCTACATCACTAATCGTCACGTAACGCCGTTACTCCCAACACACACATTTTATATATATATAGTGATGTACGGGTAGAGTAATGAGGTCAATGGAGAAAAAAAATAAATTGCTCATACAAACGAAACGAATTTGTATGTGTAAATATCATAATGAAGTAAAAATGGTAGAAAGAATGAAATAATTTTAAGATCGATTTCATGTTACGCGAACATTAAATTACTTTTTTAAACTTAGGGTTGAAGTTGACCAGAAAGTTAGCGGAGAAAGGGTGTAAATCACGTTCGTGTTATAAAAAAAGAAAAACCTAACGGTTGTTTGACACCTCTGGAGTGAATGATTGTTTAAAGTTGGTTTTGTTAACCCTTTGGTTTCGCCTGAGGAATATCCTCGAGAGAGGACTTTAAATTTTAATTAAAAAAAAAATTCCTTAAGAAAGGCGGAGCATAAGTATAACGAAATTTGAATTAGAAAAGAGAATCGGTGCAATTTAGAAGCTCAGACCTTAAGCATCGAAGAAAATCGTGTCCCATAAACGAAACAATTTTATAATTTGTCTCCCAAAATCTTAAAATAAAGAATAAACGCGAAAGAAATTTGTGTGTCGCTCAGATAAAAATAAAAATAGTGAAATAAAGACAATCTCCCTTAACATAAAAATAAACTAACAAATAAACTGAAGGAAACATACTATAAAAATGTATATGTTCACTATAATAGTACGAGTGCGTTGTATTAAGTTTTGGTTACAAGGATTTAATCTCCACAGAACGGAAAGTTACTGTTGTCATTAAGATAAGTACTAAAATTTTTAACTAAAATATATTCTAGCCATTCTATTTTAATTGTCTTGTGTTAATTCTGAATTTAAAATTCTTAAAGTAAGAATCAACGTATCAAATGTTATTTCTTTAACAAATTTCATTGGTGTAAAATTTTCATTTTCTCATTGCATTTTTGTTTAGTGTTGTACTCTGACGTAATAGATTAGTTTTTGTAAGTTGTTTTATTCATCTCTAATAGAAGGTACGGGGAATCTAACTAACGTTGTGTTTTCGCTTAAGAAACGAAACAGGCATAAAAACAAAAATATTTACATATAAAATAATAACGCAAGTGGGAACATAATGTGTGTGTGTGTGTGTGTGTGTGTGTGTGTGTGTGTGTGTGTGTCTCACCTGAAATCCAGCTCTGAGATTTGTTTTGCAGCGACATTCAAATCCAATTTTGGTCTGGGAATTTCACTCAAAATCTGCATCATTCGTCTGATGTCATTTTCATAATTCTTAATCACGGAAGTTGCAGCATCACTTAAAAAAAAATCAGTAAAACAATCATTACCTAATAATAAAGGCTAACAACTTTATATTCGCCCTATCAGCCCCTAAAACGTTATTTGTAATTTACGTAAGTGGCGGTGAAACAATAATAACAACAACCATAATTTACATGCCTCTGATATCCTTCCGGATATAAACAGAAAGATCGTTTAGTGGGTCCTTCGGTGGAACACTGCGGCGACTCTCTCAGGAAATTTGGGAGGGCTTCCAGCCCCTTAATAGGGATTCCGGTAAAAGTGTTATGACCTTGCCCTCGTACTTGACCGATACTTCTGGCTACAGTCGGCGTCCCTCCTACCGGAGAAAACAGGAAAACAAATTGAATAGGAGAAGCTAACCATCCATATAACTACTGTATACGTATTCTAACGAAAAAGAATTTGATTTGTTTTTCTCCCTCTACTTTAGCCATTCTTTGGAAGAAATGAAACATGATCCCTGACCAGACAATTTATAGTCTCTAGCCCAACACAGTCTGAATACACGTTAGTGAGAGAGGTACAGGTTCCGCCTTCGTAAGCTCAGACTTCTTTGAAAGTGACAAACATTTTCATATCTTATTCCGATACTATTCCTTGAGGATGTATATACACAGTGATATAACGAAGCATCCATGAACTGTTCTGGGAAATGAGGAAGAGAACAAAGACAAGACAAACCCGATGTTTGTAATTTTTTTAATCACCTTGACCAAAATGGTTAAGGACGTTAAATAAACGAATCTAAGAAGGATCAACGCCTACAGGTTTTGGAATGATTAGTCAATCGAGGCTGCATTCAGACTGCTCCAAAATGTTGAGATTTTATGTCCATTTTAAAGTATAACACTGGTACTATTTTTTAAAAATAATTTTCGCGTTTAAAATCATGAAAATAGTTTTTTTTTTTTTTTTTTAAACAAAAGTTGGTTTTTGGTTTCTTTATCGTTTTTCTTCTTTTTTAATTTCATCAAAAAATAACGGTCACTGAAAATTTAAAGAAAAAAAGTGAAATTCATGTTTGAGGGTTTTAACGAAGGACTTTAGGAATAAGGCATACCTTGAAATGGAAAAACGGGCTGGTTGGAAGGAAAGCCGCGATTGCTGAAGGATGCTCCTAATAAATTAACTCGCCTAGGCATCGGCGTTTTCTTTATGGCGACATTTGGCATCTGCGTTCCGGGTAAACTTGATTGGAGAGTACTGATTTTTTCTCCGGTTTGGATGCTTGTACCCGAGATGGTTTGTGCAGGTGGAGGGTTTGTAAAAATACTTCCCGGTGTAGAGATGTCATTCGTAGATGTGACAGAATCATGAACGTAACTATTTAAGAAGTTACTAAAAGGAAGGGCAGTGAAACTGCTTCTTGCCCCCTTAGCGTCGGGAACATCCGCTTGCAAACGTCCACCAAAGATGTTCGTTATTTGTCTAATTTGGTCAACGACCTGGAATGAATAAATTTCAAGGACTGTCCATGAAGTTTTATTGAAGAAAAGATCAATAAAATTAAAACGAAAATTTTGGATAGTATGTAGTTTTGCGGCCACCATATTTTTGAAAGCCACGCCCATTTCATACGTGATACCAATCTATGAATTTTATGCCCGGGTTAAGGGGCAGTAGAAGACTGGTCATCAATTTCTCACGTCATCAACTCAGGGGTCATGGTTCCGATTTGCGAGAAAAAATATGACCGCAAAATTACATATTTACCAAAGATAATGAATGTATATGTATGTAAAAACTTAAAACATTAAAAAAAGTTATTTGACCTTTAACTTAATTACTTTTATTCGGTACTATTGCAGTTGGGTACCCCATAATTTTTTGCTTAAATTACGTGGTTGCTGTGTGGCCCCCGGTTAACTGAATGCCTAGTTAGGTTTCTATCCTTCTACCTGTGCCTTCATCTCTGATTTCCTTTCTGGCCGATCTACAGTATAGCTGCAGTTGTAGATGGCCACTGTTTTTCTCATAAAGCTATTAATAGTGGTGTTCCTCAGGGCTCTCTCCTATTACCCACTCTTTTCCTTTTATTTATCAATGATCTATTAAATCGCACTTCCTGTCCTATCCACTCATATGACGATGATTCCACTCTTCACTTCTCCACCCGCTTCACGCAGTGTCCCTCTCAACAATCACTCCATGATTCGCGTAGGATGGCTATAGCGCACGTGATCTCTGATTGGAGCAGATGCCTCAAACACTCAGTTCCTTCATCTGTTTACTCGTCACAATCTTCCACACTACAGTATTATCCCCTTACCTTCAACAATACACAACTCCATCCTTCCTCTTCTCTTAAGATTGTTGGCGTTTCCTTTTCTCGTGATCTTTCCTGGAAAGGTCACATATACGCTCTTTCCAATACAGCTTCTAAGAGGTTAGGTGTGCTGTACCAACTTCGCAGTTTCTTCGCCCCCACTAAATTGCTGTCTCTGTACAGGGGTCTTGTCTGCTCCTGTATGAAGTACGCTTCTCATGTGTGGGGTGGCTCAACTCACACAGCTCTACTTAATCTGGCTGACTCAAAGGTTTTTCGTTTCATCAATTCTCCGCTTCTTACTGGCTGTCTTGAATCCCTCTCTTTTCGCCGCAATTTTGCCTCACTCTTTTTTTACTATCGCTATTATAACGGACACTGTTCTTCTGAACTTTCGACCTGCATGGCTCCTCCTTTAAGGAGAGCACGTGGTACCAGACTTTCGACACATTCTCATTCTTCTGTCCAACTATCTAATGCAAAAGTTAATCAGTATTTTCAATCTTTCATGTTCTCAACCGGTCAACTCTGAAACAATATTCCTCTTCTTTCCCCCTGTCTATGACCTCCAATCTTTGAAACGCAGAGTAGCTAGGGATCTCGAAAATTCTGGACCTTGGTTTTGGCTCTCTTCTTCCTCTATGGGGGAGGGGGGTGCGTTTTTGCGGACATTCGCCCTTGGCCCCGCCTTCCTCCACAATATATATATATATATAACCTTTGGTTAGCTTCCGCCCGAATTGTTCATTCTGACGAGGGTCAAGCTTTTCACTCCACCTTAGACCTACAGTTTAACTTGGAATCCGAACCACGCCCCATCAGCAACCCAGCGTCTTAACCACTAGGCCACTTAGGGTACCCATTTATCTACCAACCACTTTATTGTGTGGAAGGATGAACAGCTGGGTTTTGCTGCGCGCCGGCTGCCGTCGGGTCTCGAACCCGGGGCCGATGGATTCGTAGTCAGCGACGCTAACCACTACACCACCGAGGCGCCCATATCTATCTATCTATCTATCTATCTATCTATCTATCTCTTCCTGACGGAATAGTAGGAGACTCGTGTCCGAAAATATTTCACTTTTTCAGAAAAGTGGTTTACAGATAGATTATGAATTGTCCAATCAGGGACTATGATTCATTTTTTTCAAAGGCTGACCAATCAGAGGAAAGAAAATTTTTCTTCACCTAAAATCTGTTACTATATATAAATGTATGACGATTTATCTTAGTGACTCACTGAATTCGTCGCGTTTCCCGTTTTCTTTTGGAAGATGGAAAATAGGTGTTCGTCATCGCTGTTATCCGTTCCAGGAGCCCTTTCCAAGTCGTTTCCAGATTCGTCGTCTTCGGCGAGTTTTTCCGAAACTGTTTTCTGGCGAACATTTCCGCTAAAACCTCGGAAAGTCGTTAAAAACGGGGTTATCGTACTGATAGGTGGAGGAACTGTTGAGAATGGCGTCAACGAGAATGAACTGAAAATTTTTTTATTTTGTTTAAAATGTATGTAACATAACAGTAGTGTTTATAATATTTTTTACCGTTATTTTTATTCTATGATATTTCTGGAACTGTTGCATCATTTCGACTGACATAACGCCAAAGAAAGTCAACAACTTATTAACTGTTTATATAATAACAGTATTTATTACAGCTTCTAAGCTGGGGGAAGCCATATACTGTATAGGGCTGACAACATCTGATCGACTTGACATAAAATCGACAAATTATTTTTGGTTACATTAAAATATGTCAGGTTAGGTTGTTAGTTTTTTTTAAAGTGTCGATGTTATGTCTCGTCGACCAAATGGGCATCGATAGGTCCCTACTGTATATCCGAACCAGTTAATGGAAATTCATTATATACTAAATTGACTAATTTAGAGACCAGCAAATACTTCAACTAAGAGGCGTCAAATATTTTAGTAGTGAAGCGGGAGAAGGGGATAAGCGACAAAATCGACGAAATGAGTTTTCTATTTGAAAAGATAGATAATTAATTAATTATTCTTCTTTCTATCGCCTACAATTGGCAGATATCCCATTTTGTGACTGGAAACACTGTTTCCAGTCACAAAATGGGAAGAATAGAATAAAGCTGTCTTTTCAAACAGAATAAAGCTGTCTTTTTAAACAGAATAAAGCTGTCTTTTCAAACAGAAAATGCATTTCGTTGATTTTGTCGCTTATCCCTTTCTCCCGCTGCACTACTTATTTATGAGCCTATGAAGCTTCTATTTACTCCTTATTAAATATGAATATAGTTTCGGAAAAAAATTCGTCCGAGAACATAAAACTTTTAAAAAACAAAAAATTACTAATTGGTAAATGTTTTTCTTTGGGTATGTTATTCTTTTCGGTGAACAAAACCTAATCATTACCAATTAGTAATTTTTTATGATTTTTAGAAATTTTGTTTGTAGGTGAACTTTTTTCTCGAAACTGTACTTTGGTTAGACATTCCTAGTTTATGAACTGTAGAAACTCGCCTATCATCAGCTGTAAAGGGTTCCGTGGACGTGAAGAAGTTGATATCGTTGATATCGTCGCCAAGACCGCCCAAAGTCGTCGAAGTAGGTAGAAATGGGGTATTCGTCGTACTAATAGATGTTATGACAGGACGTGGCGTGGTAGGAAAAGTTGTAGTAATTGGTCGAGGAGTGGTGGAAAATGTTGTTATAATCGACCGTGGTGTGGTAGGAGCGCTGAAAGTTGGTCGGAGTGGGGGAAAGATGGGAATGACTGGTTTGGGCCTAAGTGTCGAAGGATGCAATTTACCGAAGCTTCCTATCGAAACTGGTTTTAAAGTTGTGAGCCTGATTTCGGGATGAACGAAGCTAGGATGAAAAATATCGTCTCTTGGAGTCGTAGTCAGAAATGGAGGTGATGGAGAAGGGATTTCCAAGTGGTTGGGTGTAATGGCTTGTGGTAAAATCTTTGTAAAGGCGTGCTTCGGCGGAGGAACTTGTCCGTTTCCTCTTAAGTTAAAGGAAAGATACTTGTTGGAGTCTGCTTCATTGGAAGATGTGTGACGCCCTTGCAGATGATGAGAATGAAGAAACAGTTGATCTGAAGGAATGGGTGCCGAAGCGATTGGAACGAACCCGTGTCCTTGCACACCTTTGGGTCGGACGTTGATACCAACCAGCTCGTGGGGAGGAAGTCGGAGAGGAACTTCGGTACAAAAAGATCGACATCTCGTTAGTGGCACGAAAACTGTTGACTCATACTTCGCATTTACATAAAAAAAACATCTAATTCAACCAGTCCAAGATTAAGATGAAACTACTGTGTACGAGGCTCTCCTGTGAAGAAGTAGCTAAGCGACAAAAGTAAAAAACGCCAGAAAACGCAGTTAAAGTTGTACCAAATTTGAAGGCGACCTAACCTTTGAACATATTTCGTAAAATTATTTTTAAAAGTTCAAAAGTTTAACAGCATTTTCTGGCGGTTTTTTTTTTTTACTTTTGTCGCTTAGCCACTTCTTCCAAGGAGGGCTTCACATATAAGTACGACTCTATATAATGAATCTTATTATTACAATAACCATTATTATTTATATAGAATGAAACTGAAATGAAACAATGTCGATATTAAAACGTTAGTTTAAATTAGGCTAGGTTTGGTTAAGTTGGGTTAGGTTAGATTATGCCCGTTTAGGTTAAGTTAGTTATTTTCATTGAAAATTTGGATCAAGTAAAGATAAGCACCCCCAGCCTTCTTTAATTAGCCTTATAAGGCTAACTAACGAAAATATCACGACCTAACCTAACCAATCGTCAAGGGCGTACAGTTGACTTAACGATTGGTTAGGTTAGGTCGTGATATTTTCGTTAGTTAGCCTTATAAGGCTAATTAAAGAAGACTGGGGGTGCTTATCTTTACTTGATCCGAAAATTTGAAATGTAGTTTGAAATCCATATATTTGCATAAGGTCGAACGCCGACGCGACGTTACGAAATTCGACTTTGTTCACGTAACTCTTCGAAGCGTTACAAGAGATACGGAACGTTCGTAGCGTTACCAACGTTTGAGGGGATAAACGAGCTAACCCGTTTCTCTTCGAAGCGTTACAAACGTTTATCTCTTCGAAGCGTTACGAACGTCTCTCTCTTCGAAGCGTTACGAACGTTACGAACGTTTATCTCTTCGAAGCGTTACAAGCGTTACGAACGTTTATCTCTTCGAAGCGTTACAAGCGTTCGAAGAAACTCGTTTTCTCTCTTCGAACGCTTGTAACGCTTCGAACGTTTCGTATCTCCTGTAACGCTTCTAAGAGTTGCATGAACAAAGTCGAATTTTGTTATGTCGACGTTCGACCTTACGCAAATGTATGGATTTCAAACTACATTTCAATATTTCAATGAAAATAACTAACCTAACCTGACCTAATTTAAACTAACGTTTTAGTATCTTCATTATCCGTGTCGACATTGTGCAGATCGACTTTCTTCCGCTATCCGTCCCCAAAAATATAATATTTATGTTGGTTGGTTTGCTCATTGTATCAAACTATATTGAAGCTGTTATGTTACTATTTTTAGTCGAGTTAATTAGCAAGGGAGCGATCAATATAGTGTACCTGGAGTTAAGTGAGAAGGTGAGGGAAGAAACTTTATTTGGTCGGATCCATGGCTACCCTGTAAAGACAAAGTTATTAAATGTTTTGGGTACACACACACACTCAATCTCTCTCTTTCTCTCAGTATTCAGGTCCAATACATCATAAATAATAAATCAGGTGATTATGAAGTTGGTCCCTTTTTATTTTCTTCTCACACACTAGCAGATTTAAAAGCCTCCATTAAACGTGAACTGTTATTGTTCTTCAGCTGTTCTCACTATTGTCCCTCGTATGGGGGTTGTTGAAGAGGCCTCATGAAAAACGAAATTCGACTAACCTTTGTAGTTGGACACATAGGGACATCTACGTCACTGTTTCTTGTTTTGTGGCGGGATAGGAGCTTTACTTGTTTTACATGATGTATACTTTGCAATTTATAATAAAAATAGAAGGGGACCAATTTTATAATCACTTGGTATAATATATCAAATTCTAATTACCTTTTGACCTACTAAAATAGCTACGTGAATGTTATCAGAAATATGTTATAGGTCTATAAATCACTCAAAATTGGAATCATTTGCAATTCTTACTTGGTAGTTACCGAGAGGGTAATGAAAGTCGAAGGGAGGCGGGTCGTAGCTCACGTAAGAGCTCTTCTCCAGGGGTAGTTGCACCCTGTGAGGTATATTCTTTAACTTGTAATTGGATGTGGGAAGTATGATTTCTTGTTGTTCGGGATGATGGACCGTGTGGATTTCTTCTCCAGGGAAGTGGATCTGTATCTGCCCCTCCTGTTTCTCGTCATGATCATGACCTTGGGTGATCAGGTGTGGATGAGGGTGATTATGAATCGTTACTGTTGATGCTTGGTGATAGTCATGATCGTGAGCCGTTGAAGGGTACGGAGGGTATTTAGTGGTATCACCGTGGTCCCCAGTCGGTTTATGGATGTGAATATGGTGGTGGTGATGCTCTTTGACCACTTCTTCGTGAGGAATGTTCGGATAGTAATGTTTTTCGGGGTTGAGTTGGAGGTGGGTCACTGTCTCTCGATACAGACGAGGAAAAAGAGTCAAGATGAAGTCCTTTTTGGGGCTGCAATTCGGAGAAGTTTAGGAATGGCAACAAAGGATTAACTCTTAAGCCAATAGTCAATAAGCAAGGATTTAGTCCCAACAACATACGTATAGGGTACAGGGCAGAGGCGGATTAAGACACCTCGGGGCCCCAGGGCAATGAAGAATATGGGGGCCATTTTCTATGGCTTTTTATTAAAAATACATGTACATGTACAGTACATAGTACATTTACACGAATTATATGTACGGTGGTCAGGCTAATTGAGAAACAAACTTAAAAGAACCTTAAGTGTATTTTGCCGTTTGTCAAAACCAAACAATATTAAACAAACTTTACTTTAGGGCCTATAAAACAAAATAAAACAGGGAATTTGTCAGTTTGTGTACGCTGTCATATTTAATCAAAGTAGTTTGCGAAATCTCGAATTATATCATCGAAACTCAATTGATTGGGGGAGGCCCTCAAACATAGAAGCCTGAGGCTTCAGCCTCAGTGATAATCCGCTACTGGTACAGGGTGGGCACAAAGTCTCCTTAATGACAATACAATAATAACATGAAACAACGAGAAATGTTTTAGATAAATTGTAAAACAGATAAAAGGAATATTGGAAGAAAAAAAATGTTTTTAACCCTTTCATACCCAAATTAAGCCGAAAAGTAAAAAAAAAATTGGGATATAAAAATCGTTTAATTGGACCGAAAATAACTGAAAAATATATTTTACAAAGTTTTATTGTTCATAATTAATAAAATACGAAATGTGTTAAATTTCACACATTGGGAACTGGAAGGTCTAAAATTGCTTCCAAAGTTAACGATGAAAATTTCACACACTGGGCATTAAAGGGTTAATGAAAATATGGGTGTGGAGGCCATCATTGTCACGGCATAACTCAGTCCTGTTTTGTAGCAGGATGGTGTTCTTGCCTATTATGCCATTCGTGTTCGTCAGTTTTTGGATGCAGAATTTCGAGGGAGGTGGATCGGTCGTTAGTTCTAATATGATCTAGCACCACTGAGCCATATATGAAGATAAAAGCATCGAGTTATGCCGTGAGAATGATGGTCTCCATACATATTTTGTTTAACTTTTCTTCTATTTTTTTTTAACAATTTATCGAAATAAACATTATTCGTTGTTTCATGTTATTAGATTTATTTTTATTTAAAATTGGCATTGAAGGGATTTTGTGCCCACCATGTACAAGACACTTTGTCCACATTGCCATATGGCTTAATAATAATAATAATAATAATAATAATAAAAGGGAACAGCTAGGAAAACTCATTTCCTCACGACGTCGGGGGAATGCGCCCCCAAGGGTCACCTTTAGCCCGAGCAATGACAGAATAGGCAACCAACTCAACCCATTCCAGGAGACAATAAACGGGGGCGAACCAGAAGCTCGCTGTTCAGTCTGCCACAGTAACCACTGAGCTACTGGTCACCGTAATAATAATGTTTGGGGTCGTTTAACCTCCGTAACGGCAAAGGTCACGTGACGGAGGGGACCTACCTCTGCGTGTGATTCGGACCAATACCCCACAAAGGGAGACCCAGAAAAACACCTTAATCGCTGAAATATGGAGTTCAAACCTATACACGAACCCGGGACCTTCAGATTAACAACCCACTAGGCTACCCGGGAGGATGGTATGCCTTGTGGGTTAACTGAGGTTAAGCCAGATTAGATAGGATTGCCAATTCTCCGAATTTTTTACCGGTTTCCGGCTTTCGTTATAAATCTTAGGTTTTATTTTTTTAAGTAAAACCCGAGACAAACCCTCTGGCTCTCAGTTATATATATATATATATATATTATATATATATATATATTAGTGGTGGACCGGGTATCCGCGTCATTTTTAACATCCGCATCCGCACTTCTGACTGCGGATGTTATGCGGATATTACCTCTAATAAATTATGCAATTTACAATTAAATTAGCTTATAAAGTATTTTATAAGGCCCAGTCATGCACATTTCACGTAAAGTATTAATTATTAATGAACAAACAAATATATAAATAAACCTCAAAATATAAATAGGTGGTAACACAGAAAATTGAATGAAACTTGTTTCATTGAATTTTCTGTGGCTGAAACTCTTGAGAAAGTTATTATTTTTATCATAATGAAAACATTAATATTAATTTTAATTCTTATGCATTGCCTGCCATAATAGTAATATCACGAAATTTGAAAAATTATGTCATAGTTATAATTCTATATTATATTGATAGATTAACTAAATATCCGCATCCGCGGATATTAAAATAAAAAATCCGCATCCGCAGATGTTGAAAAACTGACATCCGGTCCACCACTACACTAATTAATATATATATATATATATATATATATATTATTTCACGAAAGTAACACGTGAAAAATATTTATGATGAATAAAACCACGAAGGAGGAAACAGACTGGTGCTCAAGCGCTTTCGTCTAATGACATCCTCAGGAACACTGAGGTAAATAAGAGTTCAAGACTATATACAGGTTACCAAAAAAAATTATTTATATATATATTATATATATATATATATATATATATATATATATATATATATATATATATATATATATATATATTATATATATATTAGTAAATAAGAAATAAACTTGTGGGAGGAGCATACACATTTGTAAGGAAAACTACCAATTTTAGCACTTTGCCCGAATTCAACACAAGCTCAAATGGAAATAACTACATGAGCAAAGGTCTTTTTCAACTCGATCCCGTTGTTTTGAATTCGTTCAGAACGAATTTAAACAAGGGCAGAGTGCTAAACCTTTGGTTGCTCCCTTATAAATTTGTATGCTCCTCTTACAACTTTTATTTTTCAATTTATTTTTATTTCTTTATTTTTATTTTTTTGTGACCTATATATCATTTAGGCATTATCTATAAAATTGGTTGTAAACAATCCATTTGAGCTTGTGTTGAATTCGGGCAAAGTGCTAAAATTGATAGTTTTCCTTACAAATGTGTATGCTCCTCCCACAAGTTTTATTTCTTTATTTACTAATATATATATATATATTTTTTGTAACCTATATATAGTCTTGAACTCTTTACTTACTTCAGTGTTCCTGAGGATGTCATTAGACGAAAGCGCTTGAGCACCACTGCGTTTCCTTTCCTTCGTCGTTTTATTCATCATATATATATATATATATATATTTTAACTGCAAACACGCAGTATAATTAACGTAAAGAACGACGTTTGTATAGGAGAATATTCCGCGCAAGATGAGGAGAGAGAACGAAACAAATGAAAAAATGAGGTAACCACCCGGGAATCGAACCCGGGATCTTCCGATTGCCGGTCAGATATGATAACCATTACACCATGGGCCTCACTCGAATAAATGCCGTAATTCTCCTACATACGCGCATTTGTTTCGTTCTCGCTCCTCATCTTGCGCGGAATATTCTCCTATACAAGCGTCGTTCTTTACGTTAATTATACTGCGTGTTTGCAGTTAAAATGTATATAATGTACGGCATGCGGGAGGTGCCCCCTTGGGGCATTGGTTTCTGCGCGTATGTAGGAGAATTACGGCATTTGTTCGAGTGAGGCTCATGGTGTAATGGTTATCATATCTGACCGGCAATCGGAAGATCCCGGATTCGATTCCTGGGTGGTTACCTCATTTTTTCATTTGTTTCGTTCTCCCTCCTCATCTTGCGCGGAATATTCTCCTATACAAGCGTCGATATATATTATATAATGAAAAATTTCTTTTTTAATTGAATTTCGTATATTAGTTAGTAAGGTCGTCATCCAAGAATCAAAATTGCAGCTAATAACGTCTGTTGGGTCAACTCGGAAGTCGATCCTGAACCTCCGTTTCTTTTAATTTAAAAGTTGGCAATCCTAGCATTAAACCTAAGTAGGGGTAGGCTTGAATTATGTTAGGTCATTAGATACCAGTGTCAGGTCATTAGTTACCCATGATTAAGGACTTTCTTTCAGTGGAATACTTTTAAGTCCTTAAAATTTCCCGAATCATGAGCTCATAGAAAAACTGGTATGAATTCTAAGAGACAATCATTACTCTAATGTAATTATTTCAGTTATTTATTTGGTAAAATTTAAGAGTCACGACAATGAATTTCTTGTAGTTCAGAATAATGCCCTAAACCTAACCTAACTTAATACTGAATAACTTACCTTAAGTGTAGATTACCAAAGGTGTAAAATTTATAGTCGTGAATCTGATATTTAGTCCCTTATTTTAATGGACGCACAATGTTAATTACTGTATTACGCAGATCCTATCATATTTTTGTCAATTAAATAACTTGTGATGACTCATTGTTGTCGAAAGGGGAAAGTCAGTAAAGCGGGAAACTGGAAGCTAATGGGAGTCGAACCCGCGTCGCGTGGTTTCACGTTTAAGTGCGGTAATTACATTTAAAAAGCACTTACATACTCTGTGTAAATGTGAAGGAATTGAATGGAGTATGGTGAAACAGCGTAAATATTGGCCTCGCTTCAACCAACTTTGTTTTAGGGGTTCTGGACCATTGGATGGTGCGATCGGTAAGAGTATTCACTCTAAAACTGCGCGTGCGCGACTCGGGTTCGAGTTCCACTAGCTCCTAGTTTTCCACTTTATTGCATGCTCCGTTTCCATCTTAATTAAGTGCGGTTATTGCACTTAAGAAGGATTTAGATTTAAAATGCATTTAGATAATTCATTACTCATTTTTCATCTTACATATGAAACACTTTTTGGAAGATAACTTCTGGTAGTCGAAGGATGTGTTCGACGAATCGTATGTCGATGTCCTTCTGGAGACTGGTCGTTATTTCTGGGGGTAGCCGGAAGTCAGACGACAGCAAGGTAGTGGACGGCTAAAATTATATTTTGGTTTAATTCGAAGACTCCGTACAGAGTTTTTTTTTAAATATATGCAATAAATATTTATTTTCTTTTTGTTATGAAGCCATGATGGAAAATTAAAATCTCTCAAATTTATAGAAATATGTAAATCCATCATTAATTTATTTGCACTGCCTTAAAATTTACTCCGCATAATGACCTATTTATGAGCAGGGCTCGGGAGAAGGGGGGTGCATGCGGTGTCAAAGCATCAGGGCCCGGGCCTCAGGGGAACCTGAGCCGGAACCCTGAGATTGGTCCATTTTTATTGAAGGGACTCGGAGTTAAAAGTAGCACCAGGGCCCGTGATTCCTCTTCCGGGCCTTGTTTATGAGTATTCTACCTACCAGTAACTGTATCTTGGGCAGCAACGTAATCTGTGCCTGAGATATGTGAGCCCCAACTGGAATATTTGGAATGAAAGCCGGTAGTATGAACCCTCCGTGTCCAGGAGATGTAAAGTAAGGCCTATGAATAGAAATTGGACATTTCAGTTATACAAAACATTTGAAGAATTGATAAAAAGTCTGAATATTTTTACACGCAAAAAGTGGGTCAGATTTTCATATTTTTGAGCAAGTATATTTCAAGTATATTTAAAAAAAAGCCAGTTAAAGCTTAACATTTATTTTAAGTAGACGAACTTATGACTAAGTGAACCATTTTAAAAACTTTGTCCACTGGTTGTTTTGAGTGTCAAACTCAAAATTTTGATGGGTTTGCATTTAATTCCAAATGTTGTAGACCTTGACTGGCTTTCCTAGTACTTTCAACATAAGATAAATTTTGATTCGTAAATGGACAAACTATTCATTAATCAGTAGACAAATTTCAAAGAGAACTTGCATAGAAAAAGTAATGAGCATGTATTAATTATCTGGCTACATTATTAATTGAAGGTAGATTATTTTAACCCTAGAAGGCAAGTGTGGAACCGCACGCATAGCAACTAGTGTCGGGTCTACGTAATCTCATAATGAAAATTATATTTATGGGTTGAATCCAACTATTTAGTAGTACTAAACAATAATAAAAATTAACTTGCATAGAATAAAATACATAATTTCCAGAGAAATGAAATGTATTTTTACTTTAATAGGCTACACTGGCTTTCTAGGGTTAATATGCCATATATTAAAGTACGATTTTCGCATTACTTGAGTAAAATCAGACGTCTGATAAGGTCTTCTTTCGTCGCCTGTAATCTATGGATGAAAACTTCCTGATGGGCTTTGCTTTTCAGATGCTGACGTAGTTGTTCTCTTAGAGCTTTTCTTAAACCATGCTTCAGTACGAGTTTCATGAAATCTAGTTTTTGGGACTTCGATACCTGGTCTTCCGTCAAGGCTGTTGCAACGAGTTGTTTGTTTATCAAAGAATGCGATAATAGGGCTTGTTGCTGAGCAGCTTCTGTAAGGGCGGCTTGATGACTAACAGCCTGAGCTACATTAGATGCTTGTTTTATTTTACCAATATTAGAGATGGCAGCTGCCTGATGCAACTGATTCAATCTGTTTAAATTAGCAGCTTCCGCTAGAGCAGCTTGACTGGTAACAGCTTGAGCTACAGCTTGATTTTTAATAGCTGCGTCTGCTACTTGCAGTTGACTGAGTCTGTTTATATTCGCGATTGCGGCCGCTTGTTTTAACCTTCCTATTTGAGAGGCTGCAACGGCTTCAGATGCGAGAGCAATGTTGGCTCCGATCGATGGATCAACGACAGAAACAACCTGAGCAGGAGCAGGACCCAATATAGGCTGTATGTGACCCGCTGGGGCACCGATGACAAGGGGAACATGTACAGGAAAAACACTTGGGACATTCTGAACTAAAATACCTTCTTCGACATGAATAACGTCTTCTAACAAGCCTTGGGGACCAATGTCAGGCCTTCCCGGACGTCTGTCCAAATATGGATCTGAGCGGTCCGGTGCACGTTCATCATAAAGGTCCGATATTTGGAGCGGTAGAGGATTAGGTGGACCTTCAGGACTAATAAACGGTCCTCCAAGACGGTAGTCATCTTGATAATCATCAAAATCGCCTATTATTTCCACAGGAACAGGCACTGCAACTTGTTCATATATTAAGATCGGAGGCTTGTCACCTTCGTAATGTTTCTGGTTTGCAGGACCTCTATTTACGTCAATTCTCCATCTTCTTTCTTCGCTAAGGATCTCTTCTTTTCTGCGCCTCTCAATGTCTCTGAATTTCTCTTCTTCTCTTCGCCTCTCTAGGCTTTCAAACACCTGCTCTTCCCTTTGTCTCTCCAGATTTAGCAACTCCTCTTCTCTTCGTCTCTCCAGATCCAGGATCATTTCTTCTCTTCGTCTCTCTAAATCTTCTATTATTTCTCGATCTCTGGGTCTGAACAGTCTCTCATTAGATATATTAATGTGTGTGTCTCTGCTCACTTGCCTTTCCAGTCTCTTCGCCCTCCCATCTTCTTTCAAAAGTTTTTGTCGTCTCTCGTATTTTCGTCTCTCAAGAGGTGAATCAAAATTGCCTCTTCGTCGCATAAACCATCCTCGCCTGTCCGCCTCCCTTCTTCTCTCAATGTCCACCGCAGGAGCAAACCCAGCTCTTTGCCCGACTTTATCTCTCCTTACCAGTGTTCCCTCTTCGTATCCACCCCTCCGTGGGAAGGGACCCCTACCTCGGGTCTTCCGCTGCTGCGCGAGGTTCCTTAGGATTCGTTTTTTGTTCTCTAAAGCCTTTCTTACCTCTCGCTGAATTTCTTCATTTCTTTCTCTTAGTATTCGGGAATCTATTTCTTGATCTCTCCTATTGGAAGTCTCGAATAATCTGGGAACTGTAATTCTATTCCGGTTCACATTAGAAGGTCCAGATGAAAACCTGTCAATGTCTCTGTTGGTATTTATGAAGCTAGAATGATTCATTCTATCCCTCTCTCTTTGTCTCCCGATTTCCGTTATTCTGTTCTCCCTTTCTTGAATGTTTATTCCTGCGATATTCCTTTGTTGCCTTTTATCGCTGGAATCTCCTCCAAACCATCTATGGGTCGATTCTTTATCGCTATTTATCTCCTTTGTCATTTCATAGTGGCGCAATTCATCTCTCTCGTCGTCGAAAAGAACAATGGGGGACGCCTTTTCCACCTCCATCGGCGGCCTTTTGCCGCCTTCGGAGGTCGGGGAAGGCTGCTGCTGCTGCTGCTCGGAGACGTCGATGGGATTATCTAAATCCAGGTGGTCGACGGTACTCTCATCCAGCGATTCTCCCAAAGAAGGTATCGTTACAAAAGCAAAAACCACAATGCCTAAAAATACCCACATATTTCCGTTTCGTATTTATGTTTATTTTATTTTACTTCATGCCTGAAAAGTTGAAAATAAAAAGTACTTTAATAAACAAAAACAAAATGTAGTGATAGATTAGACCTTCGAAACCCATCCATGATGGATTGCCTCAAGCCAACTTGAGAAATGAGGTGGGGGCACTGCACGGATTGTATTTAGCTCGATACAGTTCCTTTTTTAATAAAGTGGAACCCCCGCCCCCACACACGCACAGAATTGGAGATGTTACTATGCGTCTCAGTGTCCTCAGTTGGACAAATGGCGTAAAACGGGATACCAGCCAGTAATTTCGAAGTACCACCGAGAATGTAATAAATCAGAAGCTACCATTAGTTTGGGTCCCCTTGAAACGTTCCACAGAACTTAAATAAAGCTCTCGCACCAACTCTCTTAATTTTGGGTACTTCGAGCTTCAAATAAGAAATTACCTTCTATTTCTAATAATATTGTATAAATTTAAATTTTTAAAGAGTCATTTCAAGTAGTTTCATTACAAATGAAGATAAGAAAGTAGCGTTTCACTCATTTTCTCTTAAGTTGCTCCACTTAACACTTAATTCGGACAACAAATTTCAGAACATGAATGACGTCAAACTTAGCTTCGTCAGAATATTTGTGAAGTTGAAAGTAAATTTAAATCAAGTATGAATAATAATAATAATAAGTGAACGAGGAGTGCCAGAAACTGGCACAACGCTCAGGCCAACTATTGCGGCCCATTGCACTAATCCACGGATTATTACCAGCACTATTGGTCTGAAAAATGGAGAGGGAGGCAGTGACGATCTCGCTGCACGTAATATATTCCGTTCGACCCATTTCCCAGTTGATAACGTTACTGCCCGTCTCAGTGACCTATTGGACGAAGAACGTTTACCGGACCAACCAACCAACCAAAATTTCCACACCCCTAACACACACAGCTGTGGCTACCATGTAAAACCGCGACATTCAGTTGTGGATGGCGATATTTAACCTAATCTAAATAAAATAACTCGTTATACCCTTCCTTTCATGATATATAATAATTTAAGTGGCGCTACACACACTTTATTATCGAAATGAGATCTGTGTGTGTCCTAAGACTGTAGCGAAGACATAAAACAAACACAAAGTTTACTCAAACGCATATTAAAATTGTACTAATAGTAGTAGTTTACAGGTCCCCGTTTAAATTAGAATAAATTAATGCGTCTTAAGTGCAATAAGAGCTCCTGTATGGAATACGCTTCTCATGTGTCACGTGGCTCAACCCACACACACCTACTTGACCGGGTGGAATCAAAGGCTTTTCGTTCCTTCAATTGCCCGACTCTTACTGACTGTCTTCAACCCCTCTCTCTTCCCTGCAATTTGTCTCACTCTCTCTTTACTATCGCTATTGTAATGGACACTGCTCTTCTGAACTCTCTAACTGAATGCCTCCTCCTTTAAGGAGAGCACGCACCACCAGACTTTCGACACTTTCTCATTCCTTTCCTTTCCAACTCTCTAATGCAAGGGTTAATCGGTATTTCCGGTCCTTCATCTACTCAACCAGTCAACTCTGGAACAACCTTCCTCAATCCATCTTTCCCCCTGTTTATGACCTCCAATCTTTGAAACGCAGTGTTCAGGCATTTCGAAAACCCTGGACCTTGATTTTGGCTCTTCTACTTCTATGGGAGGACGTTTTTGCGGACATTCGGCCTTGGCCCCTCCTTCCTGCATAAAAAAAAAGATGAAAATGGAAAAGACAATAAAGTGGACACTAGTTGCTAGTGAGACTCAAACCAGCATCGCGTGGTTTCAGAGTCATCGCACCTACCGATCACACCATGTGGATCAGTAGCGGATCCATGGTGGGTGTCACCATGCACACGTGACACCCCCCCCCCCTTACAGTTTCAAAAACAATTTTTGTACGTGTTCTAAGCTACCCGACTGTCTAATACACGTATTAGGATGGCTCTAGAATGCAGGATTTTGCACAATTTTTACAAAATTTTTTAGGAGAGCTTTCTTCGCCGCTCAGTTTGCACGCAGTGATGACACCCAAATAAATTTCTGGATCCGCCCCTGCAGCTCAGAGTGATACGTAGTCCCACTAGCTTCTAAGTTCGTTTCCCACTTAATTTCCTTTTACCTTTTCATCTACTAAAGTTTAATGTTTCACTGTTGTCTTTTTGTATTGCATAATTTAACGTTTTAATTAATTTATTTATTAAATTTAAAGAGCAAATCGCATATTCGGTAAATGTTTAGTTTTGAGGCCGCGTGTTTCTTTGCCAAGTCGAAAACCACGCCCATGGCCCCTCATTGGCTGAAAGCTGATGACGTGGGAAATTGATAACCAGTCATGTACTATCACCTAACTTTACGTACGCCTAACCCGGATGTAATCATCTTTCATTTGTAAATTATTTTCATAAAGGCTACGGCGTGGCCGCGTCGCAATACTGCGTCCGTCCCGTTAGATCAGCAAAGTTAAGTGACGTTGAGTCTAGGTAGTAGTTGGATGGGGACAGCTCTCTGCGTTCAGATGATGTAGCGACCAGTGGTTCAGACACCACGTAAAGCTGTATGTCCCCTCCGTTACAATACCCTTTTCGGCCGTTACAGAACACACACACACATCATATATATATATATATATATATATATCACATAGCAACGGAGATAGGGGGCTCGACTCCCGATGGTCTTGGTTACCGGTAAATATGTTATTATACAGAAATAAACTGAAGTCAAGGATAAAAAAGTTTGAAAAGGTAGAGGCTCTGAGTTCTTGGTCCATTTTGCGTAGAGCAAGAGTAGGGTGATATGTGTGTGTGTGTGTGTGTGTGTGTGTGTGTGAGTGAGATTGGAATAGGTACATTTGTGCTGCCTTGGGGAGGAAACACAAACTTGTGGTACATCTTGCTACTGAAGAATCATGCACTCGGACCTATAAAGACAAACTAACGACGTAGGAATGAAAATGGATATGGATAAAGCTATTTATTGGATTATGATAACACAGAAGCGTTGTTTCTTGTGGTGATGAGCCACGTACGAGATCCTCGTCAGACGTTGATCCTCTATATACGTGGCAATGATACTGCGAGCTGCTTATACCCTGAATGATTGTATGGGTGGAGTGGTACTTTGTACAAAACAATGAAGCTTTTCCTAACACTTGTACCTAAGCTAGTGACATTTGTGTCTAAAGCAGTATATAGGAGAGAGAGAGAGAGAGAGAGAAGAGGAAGCCTCAAAGACCTTCCGGTCCACTCTGGGAGGTTCCTGTTATTAAACAAGCTTATTTTTCTTTCAACTATCCTAGCAGTAGTAGAAAACTTGATAGAAAAGTATAAGGCTCTCTCCCCACCCTCCGCTCCCTCTCTGCCAGAGGCAGGTACGGAAAAAGGTTGAAGAAAATACCTTGACCCTGAAAAAATAGCCAAGGAAATTTTACAGGAAAGTGGAGAATATATAAAAAGCTCTATAATTAGCATGCCCACAGACACCGTGCAAGCGAACTCCTGCAGAGTTACGTTATGTTTTAGTCTTAAACCATGAGTGTTCAGTACTTTGTCTAGTCTATTTTCAAACACATTCACACTTTGGCTGGAAACAACCTCTGAGGGAAGTTGGTTCAAGATAACTATTTTATAGGAAAAGAAATTCCCGCAGACAGAGGTCCTAAATGTCTTTAGTTCCAGTTTAAACCCATTATTTCTTGTCGGATTGGCATTAAGTGAGAAGTTTCTGTAATCTACCCTGGTTATTCCAGTGAGCATCTTGAAGACTTGAATAAGCTGACCGCGCAACCTCCTCGTCTCTAAGGTAAACAGATTTCGGCGCTCCAATCTCCGTTGGTAGTTTTGCATTCTCATTGAAGGAATCAATTTTGTGGCCCTTGCTTGTACCCTTTCTAACCTTTCTATATCCTTCTTGAGGGATGGAGACCAAAACTGCGCACAGTATTCCAGTTGAGGTCTGACTAGTGAATTATAAAGGGACATTATAGTCTCCTTGTTCCGAAACTGGAACTGTCTTTTAATATAACCTAATATTTTTAAGGCTCTCTTTTCAACTTCTGCATAGTTTCTTCGACGGTTTCAGATCATTGCTGATATAGACTCCTAAGTCTTTCTCTAGATCGGTCTCAGTCAAGTTCAAAGAGAGTAATCGGTCTTCGAGTTTTTATAACCTATGTGCATTACCTTACATTTGTCCAAATTGAATGGCATCTGCCAAGTAGCAGACCATTCGCCCAACCTGTCAAGATCATTCTGAAGCGTTCTTACGCCCTCCTGAGTACCTACACTACTTCCTAATTTCGTATCGTCTGCAAATTTGGAGATGTACTTAGAAGCCCGACGTCTATATCATTAATATATAGATGATAAAAATTAAAGGACCCAGAACGGAACCCTGTTGGATACGACTGGTGACGGGCGCCCACTCCGAAGCCACTCCATTTATTACCATCCTCTGCTTTCTATCTTGTAACCAATCCTCAATCCAGTTGGAAACGAGCCCGGTGATTCCTAGTCCTCTGATTTTAGCCATCAATCTCGCGTGAGGGAACTTTGTCAAAGGCTTTTTGAAAGTCGAGATACACTATATCTATTGCCTACTTGCATCGTATAGTGTATGCATATTATGGAAAAACTAACAGGTTTGTCAGGCAGGATCTATGTCGCCTAAATCCATGTTGAGAATAAAAAATTAGATTATTAGATTCAAGGTGATACACAAAACGTTTTGTAATGATGGATTCCAACAGTTTGCCGACAACTGATGTTAAACTGATCGGGCGGTAATTACAAGGATTTTTCCTATCACCCATTTTAAAGATTGACGTTACATTTGCTAACTTCCATCCTGTTGGAACTTTCCCTAACTCGATTGATTATTTGAATATAGTTACTAAGTCGTCAACAACATTGTGGCTAACCTCTTTTTAATACCCTTGGAAGAAATGAGTCGGGGCCAGGTGATTTGTATTTATTCATCTTATCAATTAATTGCTGCACCTCATTTCTCGTAAAACTTATGGTCTCTACGGGATGGTCACCGTCATATGTAATCCGAGGACTTAGCACTTCAATTGAGTCTTCCTCCGTGAAGACTAACGAAGAACTCGTTTAACATATTAGCTATATCTTTATCACCGAATTTCAGTACGCCATTTCTATCTTTTAGGGGGCCTACGGAATTTTTAATTGGCTTTCTGATATTAACATGGGCAAAAAATTCTTTTGGGTTAACTTTAGAGAGTGAAGCAACTCTAGCTTCTTCATCACGTTTGGCTGATCTAATTAAGGACTTAACCCTCCTACGTAGGTTTATATAGTTTTCTGAATTTGACTGAAATGTGACTTAAGTAGTTTGTAGGCTCTATTTCTTCCCGTAACAGCACTGTTAATTTCGTTGTTAAACCATTTCAGTGACTTTGTTGACAAGGAAACTATTTTAGTGGGTATAAAAGTGTTCTGTAATATTCTAAATTGATCCCTATACGAGTTCCAGGTGACTGCCATCCTCACTTATTAGCACTTCAAGTGTGTAAACTACTTCGGAAACTTTCAAAATTTGCTCTCGAGAAATCCAGTCTTCACGAGAGAGAGAGAGAGAGAAGAGAGAGAGAGAGAGAGAGAGAGAGAGAGAGTTGAAAGTGTTTTAGAGAGGGAATTCCTGCCGAAACAATGATCGAAATAAAAGAAAATAATAATAAAAACAAAATCTTTGCATATCTAATTATTCCCCACGTTCTCTATAGATAGCAAACCAAAAAAAACTGGAAATAAAAACTAAAAAAGTTTAAGATTCAAAATTAAATTAGATTTTTTTTTTTTTTTTTTTTTTTGCTAGCAAATAAAAATAATTTTAAAATTAATTTTTGGGAGAGCTCCGTCGTGGTCACGTTGGGACATCTCTTCCCTTCAGATCAGCAAAGTTAAACACATTGAGTCTGATCAGTAGTTGGATGGATTCTCTACATTCAGATGATGTAGCGACCCGTGATTTGAATTGAATCCTGCGTAAAGCTGCAGAATACCTTCGTTGCCTTTCCCGCCAATTTAGTCGCCTCATTCCTGCTCTTCATATTTGGGTGTGCGTGAGCAGAGCTCATCTCCCCACGAACATTAACACTGTCGCCACAGAATAAGACTTGTCTTTTACTTTAAATCATTAAAGATCATGAAAGGACGGATCTAACGAGTGAGTTAAGTTACTACGCTATTTACATTTCGTTAAAATGTTAAATGTCGCCATTTACAACTGAAAATGTGAAAATATCGCGGTTTTGTAAGGTAACCAACGTACGTACGTACGTACGTACGTGTGTGTGTGTGTGTGTGTGTGTGCGTGTGTGTGCGTGTGCGTGCTAGAACAACGGTTCTCAACAGGGGGTCCGCGAGTTGACTAGATTTTATTCAGCAAAACAATTTTTTTTTTGCCCTTTTTTTGTGGTGGCTAATTCTGACCTCTAACCGATAACATTTTCAATTACTTGAAACTTTAAAGTTTCTATAAATGTTTTTTTACGACCATCTTATGTTTTCAATTCATGAACGGAAAGTTTTTGGCACAAATGAGCCCCTTCCCTATTTTAATGCTGGTTTTTTTTTATGTAAACAGAATAGCGGTAAGTTTTACACATTTTTACTCCGACTTTGAAGTATGGATCAAGACTTAAAAAACTATACTAATCTGGATACCTCAATTTGTCTATATGCTACTTAATCATAATGCAAAAGATAATTTTTGGGGAGGGGGCCCCAAAAATATCAAGATTTTGATAAGGGGTCCGCAGTACAAACAAGGTTGAGGAACACTTAACTAGAATATATATTTAGGCCTATATATATCAGGAATGAGAAATGGATATGAAATCGAATCTATAAACTGATAAAACAATTTTTTTTTAAAAAACAAAAATCGGAGAAAACTAAAATGAAAAAGTTTTGCTAAAATTTGAATCGAAACTGAAGTAAAATAAAATGGAAAACCGAAAAATTAATCGAAAAAGATATTTTTGGTTAAATTTTAGAAATTAAAGAGTTTTTTTAAAAAGTTTAAGATATTTTTCATTCAAATTTATTAACACGACACGACTTGTCAAGCAAAAAACAAAATATTCGTGTCTTGAGACGTGATAGAAATGTCTGATTTATAGATACATTTCGTCTCATCCCGTAAGACTGTGAAGAAATATAGATATAGCAGTGTTTTTCACCAAGTTTTTTAAGGGAGCCACTTCTTCAGAACATACACACTGAGAGTGTCTCATATTATATGTTAAATAAATTAAATAGTATATATATATATATATATAGCTCATCAGCTGTTCTTTTGTGATGACGATCCTATATAAATTGAATATATCCAAATTCCTCTCTCCCTCTCTCTCTCTCTCTCTCTCTCTCATTCCATGCATCGAGAACCGTCACTTAGGCCATCACGAGCCGCATTTGGCTCGCGAGCGGCGCAATGAGTACCATTGAATATAGAAAGGCACCTTATCAGCTTTTTCTTTACAACTCTCTCTTTTTGATATATTCGTTTCCTCTTCACATCCGTGGTTAGATATAATGGGTAAATAGAAAATGTCAGACCAAGATGAGAAGTGGATTAGCACAAAAGTACTGGAAAAAAATAATATCAGAGAACTGCGTGATTTTAACAATGCGGCTTAATTTTAAATATCAGTTCATCTGAAGCTTTCGAAGGCGAAAGATCAATCTTACTGACGAAGAACAACGACTGCGCCTTACACTATGATACGAAATCAAATCAATAATAAAAGACTTCATAAGAAATATATAACAAAGATATGAATATTAAATATTTGAGTTTAATGCAACTAAGAAAATTGCGATATAAATCATAAAATGAAAGTGAAAAAAAAAAAAAAACATCGAGCTTATATATAATTTTTAATTCAAAATAAAAAATTCTAAAATTATATTAGGAATTTTTTTTAAACCTTTTAATTTTGTTTCCCCTTGAAAAGAAAGAAAATGGGACACGGGAGAAGAAAACAGAGAGAATCAAAGAAATGGTTGACTGATGGAATTGTTTAACTAACCTCGAAGCATTTACGGTCATCTTAGTGAGGATCTACAGCTTTACGTGGAATCGAACCACGGGTCGCTACATCATCTGGAAGCAGAGAACGGTCCTAAAACTTTTAAAAAGAACAAAAAAGTACTAACTGGTAATAACTGGGGTTTGTTTGGGAAATTTTAGGTGCTCCAAAGATATTTCGAAAATATCGTGCGGTCTACATCTTTACAAATTCAATTACATTAAAAAAATATTTAAAGGACAAATAAAACAAAATTCATTCTATGGGATATAATGCCCGGTTAGGTTACAGTAATTGAATGTCCTTGAGGGTTGGTAAGGTTAAGTTGTGATATTTTCGTTAAAACTAACGAAAATATCACAACTTAACCTAACCAATTGTCAAGGGCATACAGTTGACCTAACCGGGCATTATATCCCATAGAATGAATTGTTTGTTTTATTTGTCCTTTAAATTTTTTGTTTTAATGTAACTGAACTAATATTTGTCCATGATTCCCCCTTTTATAATCCGCCTTCACCTCACATTCGTCCCCAAAGATAAAGTCAAGTCATTTCAGATCAGGTCAGCACAAACTCAAGTCAGGTCAAGTCACTTCAGTGCAATTTCTTTTGTAGACTAAAGATATCTTTATAGACCGCAAGCTATAGTAGCTCCAAATTTTATTAGTATGACCAAATAAGAATAAAATCTCGAAGGAGAAAAAACGATATTGCTAATTAGTAATTTTTTGTGATAAATTTTGTTCTTAGGCGAACTTTTTCCCCCAAAACCCAAAATGAATAAATAAGTCATGAAATTTTATAAATTTTAATAAGTTACAAAAGTTTCCTTCATAAAAAAAATACTTTCAGAATTAATTTTGGTGCTTTCCTGTTATCCCGGACCCCAGACATTTTGCCAGATTCGTCCGCCACTTGCCAGATTTAAAAAAAAAAAAAATTTGGCAATGAAATTTGGCAAGTGGCGTCCGAATCTGGCAAAAAGTCTGGGGTCCGGGATAACGGGAAAGTACCTTAATTTTTTTTATTATTTAAAACAAACAAGTCGAAGACGTCATCAGTATTTAAAAAGTTCTGATTTATAAATTCTTTTTAAAACGAACGAAATTTTGAATATTTTTTTGTAGAAATTACAAATGAATAAATAATTTATATAAAATAAAATAAAATTTAAATTAGATTTTTAAAAAATATTTTGTGTACATTATAAAAGCTTTTCAAGGTAATTCACAAACACACATATATATATATATATATATATATATATATATATATACACACTGTTTGTAATAGAAATTATCTTTATAGTGTCTCAGTTTATTTTTCGATAAAAATAATGAAAAATCTAAATTGCAAATGTGTGTGTGTGTGTGTATATATATATATATATATATATATATATATATATATATACACACACTTTTTTTAATTTCAAAAGAGAAAATGTCTAATATGAATTGCAAAATAATATAAATTTTACTGTTAGATATACAGTATATGGGATGAATTTCACAATTATACGAGTGAAATAAATGATGCACACCCACAAGGAAAAATGAAAAGCGATTCCAAGGCCTTTCTTGTATCCAACAATATACCTCGTCAGGGAATATATATATATATATATATATATATACACGACAGTTTTTACCGTAGAAGAGGTAAATAATGTTCCCGACGTGGACGATATCGTTCCATTTAGTAGCGAGACTATTTTGAATGAAATAACTGTTTATGAGGGCGAGATTGCTCATTATATCGATCAGCTAAAAGTTAGCGAGGCTCCAGACCCTGACGCGCTTTATCCTAGACATTTGAAAGATTTTAAAGACGTTATTAACCCATTAACAAAAATTTTTAACGAGTCATTGGAAGCGCGAATTATTCCTGAAGACTTCAAATTAGCTAACGTTACGACCATTTTTAAAAAAGGCGACCGTACAGTAGCTAGCCATTATAGGCCTTTTAGCTTAACGTCAATTGTCGGTAAACTTTTAAAATCCGTAGTTAGGGATCGTATCGTCGATCACTTAGAAAGTTGCGATTTGATTAATAGTAGTCAGCATGGGTTTCGACGACATAAATCTTGTTTAACTAATTTGTTAGAGTTTTATAACGAAATAGTGAGCGAATACGATAGGCATAGAGCGGCTGACGCTATTTATTTTGACTTTAAAAAGGCGTTCGATACAGTTCCGCATAGAAGATTAATTGCGAAGGTTAAAACGCACGGTATACGCGGTCAAGTAGCTAACTGGTTAGAGGAATGGCTTCGTGCCAGGAAACAGAGGGTCGTTGTTAATGGTAGGGAATCGGGGTGGCTGGATGTAGGTAGAGGTGTACCTGAGGGTTCAGTGTTAGGCCCATTGTTATTCGTAATTTACATTAACGACATAGATGTGGGCTTGACCAGTAACGCGTCAAAATTCGCGGACGATACTAAAATAGGCAGTAAAGTTCTTAACGTGGACGATAGAAATAGGCTCCAAGACGATGTAAATAGGATTATGGAGTGGACGGATAAGTGGCAGATGCAATTTAACGTAGACAAATGTAAAGTTTGCATATAGGTTCTCGTAACAATAATTACACGTACACAATGGATGATAGACAGTTAGCGAGCGTTGACGATAAAGTAGATTTAGGCGTACGCGTATCTAAGGATTTAAAAGTTAGGAACCAGTGCCTGGAGTCTTGTGCAAAAGCTAATAGGATGTTAGGCTTCATAGCGCGTAATTTCGAATTTAAAGCGAATAATATTATATTGCCCCTTTACAAGTCCCTAGTCAGGCCTCACTTAGAATATGCCGTTCAGTTTTGGTGCCCGTATTTGCGTGAGGATCTGCAGATCTACAGAAGCTAAGGCTAACAAAGACCCTAAGATCCACTCTAAGGTTAGCCCGAGAGAAAGGAAAGAGTAGGGGGTTAAGAGAAGAGAAGAGAATAAGGGGTTAAGTAAGGAGCAACACCTATCATTCGTGGGTTAACTTTCATTCAGAAAAAGAGAAAAAAGACTCATCATCCGCCGGCTACTGCCGACAAGTCGGAAAAATAGTCGAAGAGAATAGGAAAGGGTGAAAGATGAAAAGAAGTAAAATTAGAACGCTTACAAACCATGCAAACACAGTCCAGTCTTCACTCAGTCATACCACGCAAACTACAGACATGCAAGTAGTGTGTGTTACAGACATGAAAGTAAGGAGGGGGGGGGGGGGGAATTGGAAAGGGTTCAGCGACGCGCCACGAAACTAATTCCGTCAATACGCAACAAGTCTTACGAAGATAGGATTAAAGAGTTAGCCTTGCATTCACTCGAGACTAGAAGATTAAAGGGGGAGCTTATTGAAGTTTTCAAAATCGCTAATAAAATCAATAACGTAAATTTTGACAAATTGTTCATTTTCGATAACAGCAATACTCGTAATAAGGGATTTAAATTACGTGGTAAGGCGTTTCATTACTAACATCGCTAAAAACTTTATGTTTAAAGTAATTGATAAATGGAATAATCTTCCCGCGTCCGTCGTGAACTCTACCAGCGTTAATATGTTTAAGAATCGTTTAGATAGGCATTTTAAAAATATTAACGTCGTTTAAAATAAAAAACAATTAGCAACAGGAGCTCTCGGGGTGATACTCAGTGATAGTCGAGGTTTGAGTCTGCTGACGATTGATGCCAGCTTGTGACATGCCAGCGTGTGATATGCAAGCGTTAAATTTATATTAAAATTTTTTTAAAAAGTTACTAACACGAACTTAGATGTAGCTCGTAGCGTAAACTAACCCACTTTTTGTTATACTCTTCATACTTTTTTCTTCTTTTCTCATCCTCTTTTTACTTGCATGTTTGTAGTTTGCATGGTATGACTGTTTCTTTGAGCTAAGAGACTGTGTTTGCATGGTTTGTAAGCGTTCTTATTTTACTTCTTTTCATCTTTCACCCCTTTCCTATTCTCTTCGACTATTTTTCCGACTTGGCAGTGGCCGGCGGATGATGATGGCGAGTCTTTTTTCTCTTTTTCCGAATGAATGTTAACCCACGAATGATAGGTTTTGCTACTTGCTCAACCCCTTATTCTCTTTTTAACCCCCTACTCTTTTCTTTCTCTTGGACTAACCTTAGAGTGGATCTTAGCGTCTTTGTTAGCCTTAACGTGTGTGTGTGTGTGTGTGTACACACACCTCGGTGGTGTAGTGGTTAGCGTCGCTGAATACGAATCCATCAGGCCCGGGATAGAGACCCGGTGACGGCAGCCGGCGTGCAGCAAAACCCAGCTGTTCATCCTTCCACACAAAGAAAGTGGTTGGTAGAGAAATGGGTACCCTGGGTGGCCTAGACGCTGGGCTGCTGGTGGGGCGTGGTTCGGATTCCACGTTAAACTGTAGGTCTAAGGTGGAGTGAAAATCTTGACCGTCAGAATGAACAATTCGGGCGGAAGCAAACCAAAGGTTAACCAAAGGTGTATATATAAACCTTTTACAATTTTCTATTGTCTGAGGGGGAATAGTTCAGCCATTGGGGGAATAAAGCTATTAAAAGAGTTGTATGTTAATTAAAATAATATCGCAAATCTTCATTTTCTTCAAATGGAAGTAAAATCTTTTCGCGAGATAAACAGACCGACATTTTTCAGCTACTCTCGTACAGATCGCCTCATCTTAGGTGAAAGACGTTGCCAGGCAACGAGTTTACTCGCTGATGACGTCATTGCTATTGATGATGTACCTCATCTTAATTGGGGTAAAAATAAACGAGGAGCGGTAGTTTACTACAAAGCACAATGTATAAAGAGGTTATGTAGTGTTTGGGATACGACATTTTTAGCCGAGACAAATTGGATCCCTTAAGATGCGAAACTAATAATCCCTCATTTGCTTATCCCTACCCTTTCGGAACTGCAAACAAAAATATTTGTTTTTAATATATAGATTATAAATCAAACTGCCATATCACGTTTTGATTAGAGCCAACCGGGTTGTTTGGTGCCAGTGCCAGTGCCTTCTGGAAGTGCTGCGAAATTTAATTTTGAAAATAACAAAAATAAGTCATTGAAAATTCGAAGGTTACTGAAAATATTCAAATGAGAAAATATTTGAGAATTGTTACGCCACTGACGAAAACTGTTTCAGTCAGTTTGAAATTACGTGGTTTTGGGTGGGGTCTTGGGAGGGAAGAAATGGATGTTGAACAGTGAGAGACGAAGGAAAAACGTATGACACTCGGTTTCCTCGAGCCAGATAAAGTTGGGAATCACTCGTCTACTATAATCAAAACATGACGTCATGATTACGTCATAATTGGCATTGCGTTTTGATTGGTGGGTTCCATTAATTAAACTTACTTTAAAATTAGGTTTTTGAAGCGTGTGTTTATATTGGACTTATTTATAATTTTGTTACTAATCAAAACGCAATGCCAATTATGACGTACTCATTACGTCATGTTTTTTTTACTTATTTTTTTACAGAAATTTCTTTTACTAAAGTTTTTATTTAATTTACAATCATAAATATTGAAAAATTTTGGGTTCACGTAAACATTTTCACAGGAATTAAAAACTTTAATTTTTTTACAGGCTCTGTTACGAGGGTTGGAGATTTGTTTGGGATGAAGCCCCTCTGAGAATTTTAGGACTGACCCGTGTTCGTCAATTGGTATATGGTGAGATGGGACAGCCTCGTGATCGAGCTCATTGGGTTTTGTCTTTAGTACGTGCCCCCCCTTCTTTCGGGGAGAAGAGACGTAACTGATAATGGGGCATGACCGACTCGAAATCAGAATTAAAAAAAAACATGTATTACGGAAGAGAGAATGAAAAGGCGTATATTCAAAAAAGAAGGGCTTCGAAAATATCTCTCCACGAGTCAATTCCCAAGCGCTTTTGTGCACAGTGGTAAAAAAAAAAAGTTTCGTGAACCACAATCTGAATATCAAGATACAAAATTCAAGAATGGATTGAGTTGCGATTCTGAGAAAAAAATGGCGGCTTCATTTCTAGGGTGCACTGTAACTTCTCGTTTCAGCTTTTAAGCCCTTTTTGCATAACCTGACTATCTCTATCATCTCGAAGGATTTCAAAAGTATTTTCATAAACAGTTGCAAAACATACCATTTGCGAAAATGAAAGCATTGTTTTAGTTCGTTCGTCTGTTCGTTCGTGTTCTTTGCAAATTTCGAAATGAGGGAAAGCTATTGTTTTTTTTTTCAAAATTTGTATATATAAAATAATAATTATGCGTTCTGCGATACGATACCCTTAAGACATTTAAGACTCAAATATGCATGCATATTGCATAGGGGGGGGGGGGGGGGGAGGCTCTTATCCTGTCCTAGTCATCCGTTTTGAAACTGAAAACACGCTGGCCGTGACATCTGGCATTGAATTCACCCAGGCTTGACGTTTTATCGACAAGTTATTATTAGGTTAGGTTGTTAGTTTTTTAGAGCGTCCATGTTTTGATATTGTCGACGAAATGGGTATAGATCCAATTCACCACCGACTATGTCGCCATACGCACGCGAGACACCTTTTAGAATTCCTTATAAAATACGGTAAAATGTCGTTTTCGGTATTTAAAAATGTACCATTATAATCGTTCAGGAGTGCCAGAAATTGGCACAGCACAACGTTCAGAACAACTAATCCGACCCATTATGCCAACTCTTAGATTATTATTACTAGCACCGTCGGGAGTCGGACCCCCGACCTCATTGTCTTTACTGCGCTTAACCCCTCAGGGACAACGTGGTACTCTTTACCCACTTAAAAGTTTAGGTTCATCGTCCGAGACGGCACCAAGATCTGATAGAATTTCTTTTGAACGAACAACCCACTCGGTACAAAGTCAAGTCAGTCTGATAATATTATAATCCCCGAAATATAATAATAATAATATTATTAATTATTATTATTATTATCATCATCAAGTTACCTATGGAAAACTTGGGGTTCAGTATTTACTGAAAAACTAGAGAACTATGAACGAATCCTCTTAAATGATGATGAGGATGATGGCACTGAGGATGATTATGGCACTGATTCAGAAATTTAAGAGTGGGATCATGAGGATAATATTGAAATGGGAACGAAACTTAATACAACAGATAATAATGAAGATGTCAATTCATCATTTGCACCTAATCAATTAAAGTTTGGAGGGCAATAGAGTTTATTCGGATAGACGAGATACTCATTCGTCTCATTCGCACTAATAAATAATAATTATATAAATCATGAATTAACTAATAATAACTATCCATTTTATCTTAATTAAGAGCCAAGTAAAGCCTAAAACTTAAAGACCAAATGAAATTAAATAAATAGTCCAATTTCACAATTTATTTATTTTATGTTAAAATTATTGTAACAGAAATTGTCAAATCGCAAAAATGTATTTATTTTATAAAGATTTGCTCATTCCTAAGAAATGTTTAACTAACAATGCGATAGAACTTATTGCTACCGAGACAGATAAGTACAGGGGAAAGCTCAAAGAAGATGGAAAATTTAAATATTGGTCAGGTCTCACTCACCCATTATGAATTTCTTGTTTACAGTGGAACTGTAATTTATATGAGCATTAAGCCAACTGAAGTTCTTAAAAATTACTGGTCAAATTCACTTTGGAGAAATGCTAAATATGAAGTTTAGGTTAACTCACTAAAGAAATTGCGAAGCTTCGCTTTAACCCATTAGTGCCCATTGGTGGAATTTCCTACCGCCAAAATTGTTTGTCATTATCGCATCTTTTTCTCGTATTCACGCGATCTTCGGTATGAGTCATTGATATGACGCAATCTTTTAGATTGCGTCATATCAATGACTCATACCGAAGATGATCACGTGAATACGAGAAAAAGTGACGCAATAATGACAAAATTTTGGCGGTAGGAAATTCTACCAATGGGCACAAATGGGTTGAGCCAATGTTTCCTAAACTTTGTTACGACGATCCCATAACTCCCCAAAATTATTGTTGCCCCTTCCCCATTAATAATTATCAATGATTCAACTAACTAAAATGGCATGTACAATTATTCGTACTTGTATTATTAATCAGATTTTTGGAAGTAACCAAAAAACGCCTCCCTAGCCAACAGTACGCCTCTCCTCCAGGGGGGCGCGCCCCACAGTTTGGAAACCACTGGGTTAAACAATATATTAAAACAAAACACTCGCTTTGGCATTGAAATGTATCTTCTTTTCGAAGTCAAAACTAACTATTTTTAAAATTTTACTACTTACTTTTATTAACACACTGTATTACTTAAAAGTTCCTATTACTGTCGCTATATTTTAAGCGTAATTCACCTTTCCAGCTTCTTTGTTTTAGTTACTACGTATTGAGCGAGGATAGGTGACCGTTCTCTACATCCAAATAATGTAGCGACTCGTAAATGTTTCCGTTCTCACGTAAAGCCTTTATGAAGGAAGTTAAACCCCAAAACCCCCAAAAGCAAACAACATTGTGAACATTTTCATCGTAGATGTTTCACTAAGAAGTTTTAGCTTTGCTTCAGCGGACATCTTCACGAATAAACTTTACTAAAAGAAAAATGAGGGGTCCCGCGTCTTAAGGTACCTAAGCGCCAAAATTAAAATTCGTCAGAAATCGCCTCCAAAGTTCAACAATATTCTGGCAATAGTATCCGTTATTAATTGAGCTAGAACGTCCATTTTTGGCTGAATTAGAGTTCTAAGTATGCTAATGAAGATGTTGAGTTTTTGCAATAGATTTTCATATTTTATATATATATTTTTTAATTTTCTTATTATGCCGAACTTTGGGTGAACTTTTGGCTGGCGATAGAGGTAAAAAAAGTAGTTCGCTTCATAAGGTTTTCAACCATACTTCTAGTGTCGTAAAGTCATTATAACCCAAACCACGCGATAGAGGAAGGGTGAAAATAGTGATATCCATCAAAAACACGTTTTCGCCTGTGCTTGCGCTTAGGTACCTTAAGACGCGCGACCCCTCAAATGTTGTTAAACAGAATGGTTTAATACTAGTACACAATGCCAAATTAATACCAGTACAGAATGCATCATTAATCCTGGAAATTCATGGGTCCCACAGACCCAACACGAGATTCATTTCTGACCCACGATTTCCTATTAAGGGTTAAAGGTTTTAACGCGCTTGGCATTTTAAAAAATGCTTACTGCGTGTTAATGCTACACTGCGTTAATGAGTTAATGCTACACTGCATTACTGAGTTAATTGAAGCTTTTCTAGAGTTTGAATTTGTTGATTTGTAAAAGACAATTATATTTGAGAGGCACGTGTGAATATATAAATAAAATGAAGGATCACCCGAAAATCAGGGCCCCCAGCCTTCATTAATTAGCCTTATAATGCTACAGTAACTAACGAAAATATCACGACTTAACCTAACAAATCGTTAGGTCATCTGTACGCCCTTGACGATTGGCTAGGTTAAGTAGTGATATTTTCGTTAGTTAGTCTTATAAGGCTAACTAACGAAGGCTTGGGGCCCTGATCTTCAGGTAATCCAAAATGAATGTTTAAGAACTTAAAATATGTAACCGCGAAATGTGTCTGACATAAAAATACAAAATATATGTTATGAATTTAAATTAAAATATGTTCACATCTTCATTCCACCTACAGAAGCTTAAACCCGTTGCATAATAGTATCATAATAAGCTGTCCGTACGCTTTAATAAATTTTCTAATGCGCTAAATATAATTTTGTATGGCGTGAAATTAAAACGATAAATTAATAGCAAAATGCCTTGATGCGCTAAGACCTGAAGTTTGCTATAGAGTATGTTAGGTAGTACTTCGGACTAATTTACAATTATTGACTAAAGCCCATATCACATGACCGTTTGCTGCCGTTTTTCACCGCTGAATCGTGACCCGCTTAAAGCCCATTATAAGTTATATTAATCGGCAACAATCGGCGTTTGAAAATGTATTAATCGCTATTCCGCGACGAGACAAAATTTTCAACCTCCATTATTGCCCATTAATATGAAAAGGGCTACGATCGATTTCAAGCAAGGCGCGATTCAACGGTGTAAAACGTCAACAAACGACTGATATATTCGTACGAGCCTCATTTAAACCTTTCAGGACGACTGGTACCAATTGGTAGCGCTTCAAATACACTCATTCATAACTTAAGCTTGCAAAAAATTCCGGCATTAAACGGTTAATTGAATTCCGAAATATTCTCCTTTTTCATTCATTTTCCCCCAAAACAGAAAATAATAAAAAACATACGTTACCGTCAGGGACAAAACTTATTTACGTATGAAATGTAAAAATAGAATATCGTTAGTAACAAAAAATCGCTTATTTTATACGAAGATATTACTAAACAAATATATAATACTGGATACAAAAAAATAGAAATAATCAAATCTCAAAAAATATCACTCATTTTTCCGTAGCAAACGGGTCGCAAAAATTAAAAAAAGCAACACAAACGATGAAAAATGTACAATATCCCCAGAATTAAATGTGAGAGTGGCGCCATCTTATCTTTCCTAAAGATTCTGGCTAACTGAAATGAGAGGATTTTAATATTAAGGAAAATATGGGTGGATGCCTCGCATTGTTTCCACATTTTATTTTTTTATGAATTAATTATTTTTAACAGTTTATTTTAATATAAAAAAAATGCAAAGTAGTTTCGTATATTTCTTTTCAAGTCTGCTTTTATATTACAATGCATTTTTTTTCGTTAGTCCTTGGGGGGAAGGGGCGGAGGAATGTTTGGTTCTACCGAAGGATGTTGCTTGTATCCCCATCTTTTGTGTAATAAAAAGGTTGTTTCATTTTTTTTCTTAGAACATTACGAACATTGGAGCGTCTTTTAAGTCGAACTTCCGCACAATCATACCGATTTCTTTTTAATTTCATTTCCTTTGACCTCCGCTGCCAACAAACGCCAGCAGGCAAAGGACTGTGTACGTTCTTAGTAATTTAAGATGGTCCTCCATGGAGAATGTTTCACTTATTATTATCATCAGTAGTAGCAAATAATGATTGGAGCCATTTTCTCTTATTCGTAACATGTATAAAGGTCACACGACAAAGGAGAATTACAGCTTGACGCGGGAACCGAATCAGTAGCCCACCAAGAAAGACTGAAAAGTAATTTAATCGCTGAAACCCGAAGACCGACCCGAGAATTGAACCCAGTACCTTCAGATCAACAGCCTGCGACTTTTCCACTAAGCTAACCTTGGTCGGGGGATAATAGAAATAAATAGTATTGTTATTGTCATTATAAAGTTCAGTTGCCTTCTAGCGAAGGTCAAGTTTGTTAACCCCATTTTAGACCTACATCTTAACTGAGAATCCGAACCACGACCCACCAGGGGTGGTCAGAATTTACAAAGTTTCGCTTAGATTTGATCTCACGACCTCCCGATAAACAGCCCAGTGTCTTAACAAAGCTACCCAGGGTACCCATTTCTCTACCAGCCAGTCTTGTATGGAAAATGAACAGCTAGGTAAGCTGAGCGTCTCCTGTCTTTACCGGGAATCGACCCGGGACCGGTGAATTCAGTCAGTGATGCGAACCACTACACCACCGATAGATATATACACACACATACACAAGGACGTAGACAGGGGGGGGGACTACGGGGGCTTCAGCCGCCCCCGAAATAAAATCATTGGTTTGATATTACTATGCATTACTTAGGAGTAAGTACACCATGCCAAGTACCTTCAGCACATGTTTTAATTATTGTAACACATTTAGGAATGTTTTTACTCATTTTTACACACACACACACACACACACACACACACACACACACACACGACGAATTTCAAAATTAAACACGTGAAATGAATAAATGATACAAATCCACAAGTAAAAAGAAATGATTCCAAGGCCTTTCGTGTATTCAGAAGTACATTCCCTGACGAGGTGTATTTCTGAATACACGAAAGGTCTTGGAATCATTTTACTTTTTCTATGTGGGCTTGTAGCATATATATATATATATATATATATATATATATATATATATATTCCATGTGGGTTTGTAGCATAAATATATATATATTTTATACATATGCTCCTGAAGAGGAGGGGGCGACAAGCTTGACCTTCGTGAAATGAGGACTCATCGCACGGAACACTTGAAAGGTATATATATATATATATATATATATATTTTTTTTTTTTGTATTGGGGCGTTTACCGCCATTTCCCGCTATATGGTAGCGGATATCATGGCGAGGCGGAATACGAGAAAGAGAAACGGAGACGGAGAAAAGGCACTAGAAAAGGGAGAACAGCGGACTACAGGTGAGAAGCCACCTAAAGCTCAGATAGGATGCGAGATTGGGAGAGGAAGAGGAAAAGACGGTCAAGCGAGAAGAGAGGGCTCTCAGCGAGCATAAGGCGTAAACGTTCGGGGAGGGGGAAATCAGAAAGGAACGGAAAAGCGCGACGACGTACTGACGACAGGGTGGGGCATTCCACAAGGATGTGAGAGACGGTGAGGGGCGACTGGCAGGAGGCGCAACGAGGAGCCTCCTGCCGGAACATAAGATAGCCGTGCGTGAGGCGCGTATGGCCGATGCGAAGCCGCGCAAGGACGACCTCTTTGTGTCTGGAGCGGTGGAAAGAGGACACCCAATATGACAGACGGGGGCGGATGGACCAGAGTTTATTTCCGGTGGCATCGTCCCAGGACTGTTGCCACATGCGATCGTAAAAGGAACGAAAGACCTGCACATAGTCTGAGAAGGGGAGCGGGCGGGGGAGGGGGGGCAGCGAGGCGGCGGACCGGGCTAAGCGGTCCGCCGCCTCATTACCGGAAACACCAACATGGGCGGGAACCCAGCAGAAGGTGACCCGGATCCGGTGAATGGTGTGCAGGACATGGTACTCCTGTTGAATAAGGCGTACGAGGGGGTCCGGGGAATCATAGCGCTCGAACGCCTGAAGGGCGCTCAGCGAGTCCGAAAAAATGGTACAGGAGGACCGCGAACAACCCGATACCAGACGGAGGGCTTCCAGAAGGGCAAAGAGCTCCGCGGAAAAGATGGAGGCCTGAACCGGCAGGGGGATACCCCGGGAGGTAGGTGACAATGACGGAGAGAAGACGGCGGCCGCGACACCTGCAGGGGAGCGCGAGCCGTCGGTGTAGACGGGAACGTCGTCCGAATGGACGGGAAGATGGGCCAGAAAAGAAGACCGGAGGACGGCAGGAAGAGACTCCTTACGCAGGCCACGGAGCGCCTGGCAACGGCAGATAGGGGTGGTCCGCCAGGGGGGCGACAGATCGAAGGAGAACGGCAGAATAGAGGGTGGGGGGATCCCCAGGGACGAGAAAATCTCGGCCAGAGAGGCAGCGAAATGCCACCTGTCAGGCCGGGGTAGCGCCTGGGAGATCGCGGAGAAGAGTAGGGACTTCGGGAGGCGGCAGATGCGAAGGTAACACTTCGCCATGAGAAGGCCCCGGCGAAGGGCCAGGGGGGTGTGTCCACAGTCCACCTGAAGACTAGCGACAGGGGACGAGCGGAAGGCACCCGACGCCAGGCGAAGGCCACGGTGGAGAAGAGGATCCAGCATACGGAGTGCCGGAGAGGAGGCGGAACTGTAGACCACACAGCCGTAGTCGACACGGGATTGCACCAGGGAGGTGTACAGGTGCAGCAGAGTACGCCTGTCCGCCCCCCAGGTCGTGTGGGACAGATGACCCAAAAGGGAGAGGGTGCGGCGAGATGTTTGCCGCAACCGCCTAAGGTGTGGAACCCAACCGAAAAATCCGTCGAGGGTCATACCCAGGAATCTAACGGATGGGACGAGGGGAAGAGGAGTGCCGGCAAGGGTAAGAGCGAAGGTATGCGACAGACGGAGGCGCCGAGGACGGAAAAGCATACTGGAAGACTTAGAGGGTGAGAAAGCATAGCCAACCGAGGACGCCCAGCGAACCACCGCATTGATGGCTAGCTGGAGCCGACGTTCAGCCAAAGACGGGAGGCGGCCAGAGCAATAGATAGCCAGGTCATCGGCATAGAGGGAGCTACGAACGGATGTAGGCAGGACCGTAGCGACTGTGTTCATCACGAGTGAGAAACACAAGACGCTAAGGACACTACCCTGAGGGACACCCTCCTCCAACGGAAAGCGGTCAGAGAGGGCAGAACCGATGCGGACGCGGAAAGAACGGGCGGACAAGAAGTTATAAATAAAGGAAGGGAGAAAGCCTACGAAACCCAGGGAGCGTAAGCAGTCGAAGACCGCGCTCCGCCGGGTAGTATCGTAGGCCTTCTGGAGGTCGAAAAAGACGGCGAGTACAAATTGACGCCGGGAGAAAGCCTCCTGCACGTCATGGCTAAGGAGAAGGAGGGGGTCGGTGGTAGACCGGAAGCGCCGGAAACCAGCCTGGGTAGCAGGGTACTGGTCACTCGCCTCCAAGGTAAAGGACAGCCGCGAGGCGACCATCGCCTCCATCACCTTGCAGGCACAGCATGTTAGGGAAATGGGGCGATAGTTCGACGGGAGTGAGGGGTCTTTATCGGGCTTCGGGATGGGGACGACGATGGACTCACGCCATCGGTCCGGATTTGAACCCTCCAACCAAATCCGGTTATAGAGGTCCAGTAGAAAGCTGAGAGCAGAGGGGTGGAGATGCCGTAAAAGGTCATAGGGGATATTATTGGGGCCGGGGGCGGAGGAGCGTCGGGGGCGGAGGGCCTCCCGAAGCTCTGTCATGTGGAAGAGGTGATTATAGGGGTCATTCCTATGAGGTGGAAATTCCGGTGGGTCGCGGCGGGAGTGGGGGGAATCGGAACTGGAGATGGCTGCAAAGTGCGCCGCGAGTGCGTTCGCGACGGCCTCCGGATCGGACACGAACTCGTCGTCCCCGACCCGAAGCACCGGGGGTCGAGGGGGGACACGGGTCCCCTCAAAGCTACGCACCTTGCGCCAAACAGTCAAGGGGGCAGTCGAGGAGGAGATCCCGGACACGTAACTCCGCCAGGAGGTACGCCGGGCCAGTTTCAGGACCCGACGGGCCACTGCCTTCAGGCGCTGAAATTCTATCTTGTGCTCCAGCTGGCGGGTCCGGTAGAAGCGGCGGCCGGCACGGCGCCGCTCCTGAACGGCATGGGAGCACTCTGGGGTCCACCATGGGACGCTTCGCGGTCTGGAGGAGCCAGAGGTACGGGGGATGCAACTGGCGGCAGCCGAGAGGATCTTACTCTCGAGGAAGGCGAGGGCCTCATTGACGGAGGGAAAGGCAGGAATTGATGGCGAGATCGCCGTGCCCCTCGCGTATGAGGCCCAGTCTGCTCGGGCGAACAGCCAGCGCGGGCGGACAGAGGTGGGGGGGGAGGAGACGGGTCGGGGTAAGACACACTGGGAAATGGTCACTGCCGGAAGAATCCGGCAGGACCTCCCAGGTGAACTCCGTCACGATTTCGAGGGAAACCAGGGAAAGGTCGATACAGGTGAAACTGTCATGGGCCGAGTGAAGGCAGGTTGGGGAGCCATCGTTCAGAAAGGTGAACTCGAGCTCGTCCATAAGGGAGAGAAGGGTCCCGGAGAGAAAGGTGGAGCAAACGTCCCCCCAGGCCGGGTCCCGACTGTTGAAGTCCCCGAGAATCAGAAAAGGGCGGGGAAGCTGGAGAATTAGGTCACGGAGAGAATCGGGTGGAGGGCGTACGTTTGGGGAGAGGTAAAGAGAGCAGACCGTGAGCTGGCGCCCCAAGAAAAGGCGCACGGCCACAGCTTGCAGGACTGTACGGAGCGGGAGGGGGCGGAAAGGGACGGAGCGGTGCACGAAGACCGCGGCGCCCCCCCTCCCCGCCCCATCGAGAGGCGGGGAAGGGAGCCCGCAGTAACCGGACACTCGAGGGAGGGAACGGGATCCCAGAATCGTCTCCTGAAGGCAGAAACACGCCGGACACCTGGAGGCCAGGAGAGAGGAGAGACTCTCGAGGCCTACCAGGAGCCCGCGGATGTTCCACTGCAGGAGCGAGGTATAGGGAGGGGTAGGAAGGTCAGCGTAAAGGATGATTATGGGGTGGGTGGGCCGATCGGGCGGCCCGAGATTAAAGAGGGAATCGGAAAGCCCCGGAGTTCAGTGAGGGACGCCGAACGAGGGCGAAGGCGAGGGTCCCCCCGACGAGGGGGCGATGTGGAACCAGACGCCGGCAAGTCCTCCAGAGGAGGAGTCTCCCGGACGTCCGGGGGAGAGCGATGCAGAGAAGGGGATGTGAGAGGTATCCAGAATGCCCCTCCCTTCACCGGAGGTGGGGGGAGGCAGGACTACGAGGGGGAGTGGAAAATAATACCTCACCCAGAGGCATTGGCAGGTCGAGGAGAGAGATGGGGCGGGTCAAACGCGGGGGCGTGCACGTCCCACCCACGCCGACCAGGCGGGCGAGTTCCCCCTCCAGTGGGTCCATCGACCGGGCCGGAGAGGGGTGTATCTCAGCCTCCACCACGATGGCCGACGGGGACCCCAGGGGGGAGCGTGCATAACGGTTGCGCAGTGGGGACGGTGAGGACACCGGGGCGGTAGGGCGAAGGGGGCGTTTGTGTTTAGGAGAGGAAGGTGATGCGAGGCTTATGGCGTCGAACCTTTCGGGGTCACCACTGGCGCGGCGCTTGCGGCCCCTATCCCTCCGTCGTGCGGCCCGCGTGGGTGACGGCGGGTCACGATCCGGAATGGGGGTGGCCGAAGGCGCCGGTGGAGAGGGCGTAGAAGGGGCAGGGGGGGTTGCCGACGAAGCATCGGCGTTCGCGGAGGGAGCACGTGGGGACGCGCTGGTGGTACGGGGAGCCGCGGTAGGAGTCCGCTGGGCGGCAGAGGATGGACTGGGAGTAGCGGACACGGTGGGTGGAGGCGCGTTGGGAACCGCCGGTGAGGACGGGGTCCGGGAACGGAGAGCCTCGGCGTACGAGGCACCACGCCGGGCCTCGCCGCCACGCAACCGCTCCCGCGCCTCCCGAGCGCTGAGAAACTCTGATGAACAGAGGGCCCGAACCTCCCTTTCAAAGAGGAAGGACGGGCAAGAGCGGGATGAAGCAGGGTGTGGTCCATGGCAGTTGGTGCAGGAAGGCGGAGCAGTACAGGGCAAGGGGTGGGGAGGGCCGCCGCAGCGGACACACAACGGGGCCGGCTGACGGCAGGAGCTGCTCACGTGGCCAAACCTATTACACTGAAACAGCGCGTAGGATCTGGCACGTATGGTCGTACTGAGAATTCGCACGCTCGTCTCTCACCAAAGCCCCAGAATACCGAAACGGGGGGCACCAGTGAGTCGAAAGTGAGGAGCAGGCGAGGAGAAGGGGCAGTTGGGGACCGCGATCTGTCGGGAAAGCGGTACACCCTCACAACACCCTGGGAGGCGAGGTCAATCTGGAGGTCTTCCACCGGGATGGGTAGAAGACGAGCAGCGTAAATTGTGCCCTGGCACTGATTGAGGCGGGGTGGGGAGTCACCGTGATCCCGCAGCCCAGGACATCGGGGATAGCGAGCAGAGAGGAGGTTTCGGCAGAGGAACGCGACCTTATCAAAATGGAGCCATCCCTCTGAGGCCGAAGGTCAAAACGCGCCGTCCCCGTCTTCCCATGGATCGCTCGAAAGAGACGTTCGTGGTTAGTGGGGAGGGGCTTGGAGGAGGAGGGGCGGAGGACGAGGAACTTGTCCATCGTCCTAAGGCCGAGTGAAGCCGTCTGGCCAAACACCACCGGAACTTCGAGGGGGCGAGAAGACGAGAAAGGCGGACGGCGACGTCGGGTCCCACGTCCCCCAGGGGCCGAGGGGGCCGGGGGCGATGAGGCCCGACCGGAGTGGGAGGCGACCGGGGCCGCGGGCCTCCCACCTGAGGGCGAAAAAGCAGGTGGGTCCCTATCGGGACGTGGAATATGGGGGGATCCAGGGGTCGGGGGGTCCACTGCAGGTCCATCCGCTACTGGCGGGGGTCGGGCAGCGGCGCCACGAGCCTGGGGAAGAGAGGGAGAGGAGGCGTCGGCAAGAAGAGCAGACGGGGTGGGCGAGGGCTGCCGACTGCCCTTACCAGACCCACGGTCCAAAGAGGTAGTCAGAGGGAGGTCAGATGCACAAGCCGGGTCGTCAACGAGGTCCATTAGAGTTGTAAGTGTTTCCATAGAAAATTTTTATTGTAGTTTCGCGCCCGGGGCCGCGGGGAACCGATTACCCGGGGCCCAAGGGGACCAAGCGCACGCTGGCGGGGTGTGGGTGCCTCGTCCCATGCAGGTACCCCCGTTTCAAAAGGGGCCCTTGCAGCGTCGAGTGTTCTCCCCCGCCGGCAGCAAAGACCAAGGCCCCCAGGGTCCCAGGCCTGGGCACCCTACCAGCCAACTTAGTCCGGCCCCGGCCATGGGGGCGAGACCCCCAGCGACCAGCCCCGGCAGCCCACGGGGCGCGCGAAGTGAACAGAGAAAGCAGAAAAAACAGAGGGGGCAAGGAAGAGGGTAAAGAGGGGAAGACAGGAAAGAGGGGGCTGTAGGATAGCAGGGTATGCTAAAAGTCCACTTCGCAACCGGGCGGGGACCCGGCAGGGCCCCCAGCCGCGGCTGACCCCCCTCGCCACATGGAAGCAGGAGCCCGCGGGCGATCCACCCCAGAAAGACCGCCCGCGGGGAGGGGGATATATATATATATATATATATATATATTATATATATAAATATATGTTACCGGCAAACTCTGACAAGACGGTAAACGGCAGATTGCCGAAGCATTCCGCGGATTCCCCGTCGATATTTGGCAAAGATAGACATATTCTTTTATTTCGCACTTTGTCTAAATCTTAACAAGCATTCTGAGGAATACCTGCATAGGATTAGTCAAGGTCCAAAGTAAAGTGTTATTTCGGACTTTGCCTGGCATTCAGGCAATCTGCGAAGTGCCTAATAAACAGGTTTCAATTTTTTATTTCGTACTTTGTCTAAATCTTAACAGGCAATCTGAGAATGATCAAAGAATTACCTATATATAACAAGATGTTATATTTATTGAACTTTACAGCAACAATAAACCCACGAAACCTAAAGAATATTATTCATTAAAAGTTTAAAGAAAAGGTTTGAGCAAAAGCAAAATTTTAAAACTCATTTTTGCAGCAAGAATTAGCATTACGGCATTTTGAATTGCACAAAACCTTCATTTTGTAATTGCAAGAATTAGCAACGCACTTTATGGTGCAGTTGCACCTGATAAAGCCCTGTCCTCCAAACGAAGACTCAGGACCGTTAATAGCCCGCGAGGAAATGGTTGACTCGGAAACATCTTCCGATTTAAGAAACACCTCTTTGCGTGGTTGTATTTGATTACGGGAGTATGGCGAACTGATTATTCCTCGCTTGGTTCCTCTTTTATAACAGCCTTCTTCCGTCACACCCATAACTCCAATTAAATTATGGGGGTCTCCTTTACTCCTATCAATATTAGGATTCGGAATTGTTACGGAAGTCCCGATTTTAATTTCTGGAAACTAGATTAGATATCGTTGAAGTCCGTTTATTAGGCACTTCACAGATTGCCTGAATGCCAGGCAAAGTCCGAAATAACACTACTTTGGACCTTGACTAATCCTACGCAGGCATTCCTCAGATTGCCTCTTAAGATTTAGACAAAGTGCGAAATAAAAGAATATCTCGGTCTTTGCCAAATATCGACGGGGAATCCGCTGAATACCAAGGCAATCTGCGGTTTACCGTCTCGTTCGAGTTTGCCGGTAACATATACATATATATATATATATTACTTTCATTTAAATTTTATCTGAAAATAAAGGTAATACACAAATGTTCAACTTAAAATTAAAAAATTTTATTAATTACAATTGGACTCGTGCAAAATTATAACAAATTATTTTAATGATTTACCATTTGATGGTTTGTAAAAAAGTTTTTTTCCATTGCTTCGATCCTATTGTCTTGGATTGTCACAGTTTTTAACCCTTTGAGGACCAAGGGACATATTTGTCCCACGGAAATAATATAAATTGTACAATGATGCAACGTTTCTACAAATACATCTACATGTTTATACAGGTACCGTTTAGTTGTCGGAAAATTAACCCCAAAATGGGTCATTTAAGTGACTATAGTTACTAATATCTAATTGTAAATAACAAGAAAACTTAAACTTTTAAGTTCAAGGAAACGTATACTGGTCGTCAAAGGGTTAAGGTTGTCTTCTTCCTCATAATTAATTAATGAAAAACTTATCTTAATTCAAACGAAGTTGAGTTAAAATTGATTCTCTAAAGTTCATACAAACACAAATTGAGATTTAGATAAAGAAACGCGTAAATCTTAACTTACAGTTAATAATTTCACAGAATCAAAAATAAACTTTACATTGTCAAATAACCTAAACTCTTTTCAAGCTTAATGAGCACACTGTTATTTTTTCTGGTCGCTTCCTTTTTGATTCCACTCAGTTGGTTGGTTTTGAATGCTGGCAATTTAGTGGGTTCGTCTTTTACAATAAGTAGGTAATTAATTCTAATAATATGCGTAATTAGCACGCTGTATTTAAATTAAATTTGTCACTTGCACGTTTTTTTGAGTTTATTCAATTCGTTAAACTCGGAATTGAGGTTCAAAAAATCAATTAAAAAATTTGGATCACCTGAAGATCCGTCACCCCAGCCTTTTTTTAGTTAGCTTTATAAGGCTAACTAACGAAAATATCATGACTTAACCTAACCACTCGTCAAGGGCGTACAATTGACCTAACGAACGATTGGTTACGTTAGGTCGTGATATTTTCGTTAGTTAGCCTTATAAAGCTAACTAAAAAAGGATGGGAGTGACAGATCTTCAGGTGATCCAAAAATTTTAATAAAATGTTATATATAAATATATATATATATATATATATATATATATCATCCACAACTGAAAATATGAAAATATCGCGGTTTGGCAAGGTTGCTAAACTTGTGTGTGTGTGTGTGTGTGTGTGTGTGTGTCGTTGCAGAGACATCTCCGATGATATAAAATCTATGGAAAAAATATTGGTTTTCCAAATTCATCAAGGATTCATAATTGGTTGGAAAAAAATGATGTGTCCATTAAAATAAAATATTTGTCCAGTTGGAAGGACAGTGTATTCGGCACGATCTTTTTTTTTTTCTTTTGGTCAAATTGTTCTTCCAACCAATTATGAATTCTTGATGAACTTTAAAATTTTTTATTCATAGATTTTATCTCTTAGGAGAATTTGTTTCCGGACCCTGTAAAACTCATCATTCATAGATATTTAGTAAATGTCATTACACTTCAGTAATAATCGGTTGGCACATAAGGAATCGTTTAATAAATGGTTGGCAAAAGTAAAATAGGGAGTTATTAGTTAAGCCTCCGACTAACACACTGAGGCGGAAGCAAACGTAACCCTCCCCTCGTCATATGACATTAGATGTTGCGAAAGAGGTCAAACAACCCCATCATCAACAACAACCCAGGTTACGTGACTGGGAAGGAAAACAGGCGCTGAAGAGGACGAAGAATGAAGAGGAAGTTCTAGTAAAGGAACGGAAAAGTGTCGACTAATTTAGCATTAAAGTTGATTTTTGTAAAGGTTTTTAGGAGAAATGAAGGAATAAGACGTGGGGAGAAAGAAGCTTGTATTCATCCATTTTTTTTTTTATATAAAGTACGAAAAATCTACGGGAATCGTTCGCTTTTAAATTTGTTTCCACATTATATTATAATAATAATAATAATAATCATAATTAATTATAATAATAATGTAATTTCAGTTCTTAATTTTATTTCATTCAAATGATGATAACGTTTAAAAACTACAACAACACTAATAACAGACATTTTATTACTTCACCTGAGACGAAGGACGGTAAACGGATCAACCAACCAACCATTACTTTATCAGTCAAACCATGCGTAACCGAGTGGCTTGAAGGCCTCATTCCTCAGGTGTTTCGGAACCCTGGAATTCAAATTGTCAAGCTAATTCCGGGCCTAATATTAAGTTCAGCGGCCACCTTGTTTTCTGCAGTCTCGAAACCACGCCCATTTCATTGACGTCAGATGACAAAGTAGAGCAGAGTGAATCTTATATACGTGTTAGGCGCACCATAGGTTAGGTGGTAGTACAAAATTGGTTAGCGACCTCTCACGTCATCAACTTTCGGCCATTCAGGGTTCATGGGCGTGGTTTCGACTTTGCCAAAATAGAGTTGGTCGCTAAACTGAATACTTACCATTTCCAGAACTTCGCCACTACTCGTCCTACTAGACCCTGTCAATGAGATGAGACCTCGATTATGGGGTGTCTGTACTCCTCCCCTCCCGCTTGCTGCAAGCAGATTAAGACCTTACCTAGTTTAACCGTAAACAAAAACGTTTTGTTCAATATTGAATTTACAACTAGTATTTTTTGATGGGTTTTAATACTGATTTAGAATATTTATCCTTAAAATGAAGTAGAAAATGGAAAACTTCCATTTTTATCTGGACACTCACAAATTTGATTTGTGAAAAGGGAACAAGTGTCAAATAAACTAATAGTCATAGAATCAGTAATACAAGTTCTGAGACTAATCAATCGGTGTGTCTAAACTAATATTTATATAGTTCTAGTATTAATAGAATTAGTAATACAAGTCCTAGAAGCAGTGACGGCCCTAGGGTTGCTGGCGTCCCGGGCAAGCTGAACTTCGGCGCCCTTACAAGTATAATTTTAAAATTTGTTCACAATGAGGAAAAACTACAAATGTAGGAATAAAGAGTTTATTATTAACGATATTCACTCAAAGTACAACTAAACATTCTCAAAATGGAACCATGTATGAAAATACAAGAGACAGTGTTGCCACTTTTGTCTGAGGTAAATCCACAAAAAAATGTAAAAATTCCACAAAGTGGCAACACTGATGAGCTCTCATAGGATGGCAGCGCTGCCAGGCGTATGTAATTTGTGCTCAACGCTCACCTACGCGGCCACATCAACCCATGTGACATGTCATCCCATGTCGGGCCAAACTGACCTTAGCTTTACTGGTAGTCTCTAATGCTATTGGCTAATATAATGTTATAATCCCTGAAAATTTTACTCCACATCAGGAAATTTTCACATTTGACTTTTATTTCATTTTATTTTATTTATTTATTTTTAGATTTTTCGCTTTGTATTTGGAAGATCCCAAACGCATGACGTGGCGCCCCTTAGCACGTGGCGCCCCGGGCAACTGCCCGAGTTGCCGGTACCTTGAGCCGGCCCTGCCTAGAAGTAATCAGTCAGAGTGAATAAAGTAATGATGATGACCACTTTTCATTTTTTGTTTAATTTTTTTCAGCCACATTCCACTATTTCCATTCCGGTGATTTGGTAAGTTAGAATTAACTTCTTTACCGAGTGTCGTGGGTTACGTCATTGGATTAGCGAAGTTAAGCGACATTGGGTCTATTCAGTGTTTGGATGGGTGACCACTGTCCTCCGCGTTCAGATTATGTAGCGAGCCTTAGATCGTTTGGATCCCTCTTAATTAAAGCTGTATGGTGTCCCTTCTATCGAGTGATGACTTAAATATTATCATCATTGTGTTGAGTGAAATTAAATTACAGTCACATTCAATAATGGAACTGAAAATGTAATTATTTATTTTATAGTTTTAATCGTGTTGTAATTATAATTGAAATCACCCCCCTCAGCGTGATCCCCATTTCATTCCCATTGATTCCCATTCCCATTGGCTCCTTTACCGGAATGAGAATAAGATCGAGATAATCTTTCTCAAATAATAAACTCTATTCCCAAATGTGGATTTTTCACTTTATGAGTTCTCAATTTTGGACCGCGAGCTGGAATGGGAATGGGAATGTGGGAATGACATTGAGTTGGAAGTAATTGTTATAATTTTATTACTTAAAAAAAACTACATATTTAATTTTTTTCACTGTTATTACGAATGAATCATCAAATTTAAGGAGTTATTGATGAAAATAGGCATTGTTCTCTTGTTTTTTGTTAATGGAATTTTGTTAAGAAATATTAGAGTGGATAGGAATTTAATTTGGTTGAATCATCAAAGTATAACGTGGGCGTTTCATACCAGTTGCTCCGATGTGAAGATGTAGAAGACGGGAAAAGTTATATTATAGATTGGTATCAAACTCTCCTTTCCACCCTGAACACACACACACACATATATATACTGTATATATATATATACAGGGTGGTGCAAAAGTCGCTCATCATAGGAATTTTCAGTGACTATATTATTTTTTTTCTTTTAGGTAGGGGATGGCTGCGAAATTAACAATAGACGAGAGGGTGAGCTTGGTTTTAATGTATGGAATACCAGAGTACAACAAATCATTGAATCGGTACAGAATTCTGTACCGATTCCTCGGTATATATATTGTCCTTTGGTTAGGTTCCGCCCGAATTGTTCATTCTCACGAAGGCCAAACTCCACCTTAGACCTACAGTTTAACGTGGAATCCGAACCCCACCCCACCAGCAGACGCTGGGCCCAGCGTCTTAACCACTAAGCCACCCATTTATCTACCAACCACTTTCTTTATTGTGTGGAAGGATGAACAACTGGGTTTTGCTGCGCGCTGGCTGCCGTCACCGGGTCTCGAACCCGCGGCCGATGAATTCGTATTCAGCGACGGTAGCCACTACACCACCGAGGCGCATATATAACGTGGTTAATAATAACCATGACTAATTTAACGTAATTTAACCTTAGTGCCATCGAATCGAGAAGGGCGTGATAAGTGTTTCGAACGCAAATGAGGGCTCGAAGGTTGTTTTCTGTTAAGTCATTAAACGGGTAAGGTACTCGCGGCTAAGGTTAACAATAGCGGACAATTTTTTTGTTTTATTAAAAAAATGTACTTATAAAACCTTTAATAGAGCATACAACCACATGTAAGTGGTTTTTGTAAGGTAGGTTGGCTTAAGTTAGGTAGGTTAGAGTAATTACCTTAGAAATTTTGTTTAAGAATACATTCATCTTTAGTAAGTCATGAATTAAATTCTCTTTTTTTCTCGCATAATTTTTAAATCTATGAAATCTGTCACATTCTCAAACGATAGATTGGCACCTTCCATAATAACAATTAACTAGCCTAGGCCTTGTGACTTGGAACGTATACCCACCACCACGCTGCTTAAGTGAAGTGAAAACCTAATGACTCTATAGCTACGCCAACTAGTCCCATGTTTAACTATTATTTATAGATTTATTTACGATTTCTGTTTACGAAAACCACTTATTCGTGGCATAAAAGGCTATTTGGAAATTGTTGATAATTTTTGTTTTTTAAATAAAACAAAAAATCATCCACTATTATTAACTTTAACCGGTACTCGCTAATCTAGACTAACCTAACGTGACCAAACCTTGACTAACCTAACCTAACGTAACCTAATCTGATCAGGACCAACATATCTTTTTTCCGACAATAAAAATGTTTCTAGAATTTTTATGTAAATTTTTTAATGTTCCGAAATCAAAAAAGTGTTACCTCAAAAATGATTATCACACACACACACACACACACACGTTGGTTTTAACCGACTTGTAAGGTCAACGTTTTAACTAAACCATACTAACCAAATCTAACTTAACCTAACCTAGGTACTACTAATAAATAATTTAAATATATTTAGCTTAAATACTTTTTTATTTCCTTTTGCATTACAAGTATTTTTTTAATGTATTTAAAATACCCAAAAGTGAAAATATTGTATTTTCACGATACAATGATTGGTTCCATTACATTATATAGGATTATGGGCATATACTCAGGGCCAGATTAAGGCTGTGAGAAGCCTAAGTCTAATAAGAGGGAAGAGCCTATGTATGTACTATATATTGTATATAATTCATAAAATCTTCAAACAAATAGATATGCAAATTTATCCAAATTTAACAACTAACAAAACTTAAAGCTACGTACATTACCCCCCCCCCCCCCCGCGCAAAAACAGCATACAATTCAAATAGAGAATGATTTCTTTCTTCCTGGCTTTAAACTGTGATATCAAACAAAACATCTCCCTTTCTTCGACATGCTGAATGATTATTATTACACTAAGCCCAAATTCCCAACGTTTGAAAAACAATTTCGGAAAAAGTTTAACCCTTTTAAGCCAATCATACAAAAATGGATGAAAACCATACGTACTTATCGACAATAATACACCATCAGGTAATACAATAATACACCATCAGATACAGGGCCGGATTTAGGAGTGGGCAAAGTGGGCAGCTGCCCATGGGCCTCCACATCTTGGGGGCCTCCACATATTGACAAGCCATTATCAAAATAGAAAAAACCCGAAACTAGAAAAACCCGATAGATGATCAACAAAAAAACACGCGCATCCAATACCACTGTAGTACATAAACTTTTACCAATTACTATTTGTTGTGTACTGATTATTATTTTGTTTTTATTACTCTTTTAGGCCTACTCTCACTATAATGGAATACCCGAGTAACCCGAGGCTTTCATTTTTTGCAGAAATGAGTGGAATGGACAGACACAAGAGTGCACGATGTTTTGAAAGTGTATGTATGTTAATTATATTATGAATCTTATGGATGACTTCAATTATGTCTTCCCCTAAGGTAGGGGGGCCTCCACATGGAGGCTGCCCAGGGCCTCCACATGTCTAAATCCGGCTCTGATCAGATATAATGACATATAAAAAACTCTTAACCAAAACTAAAAACTCTTATTTTCCACCTCTGAAGATCTAATTATGCAGTTATATATGATATTACTTAACCAACCTTGTGACAAAGATTTATGATTTATGATATAAAAATTAGGGCCTAAACTCGAGGGCCTAAAAAATATGAGGGCGGCAAATGGCCTAAAGCTACAGCCGCCCTTATTAGCCTAATGCAGGGGTTCCCAAATTGGTGTTCCGCGGAACATTTGTATACCGTGAGAAGTGTTCCGCGGAACACAATTTGGGAACCCATGGCCTAATGGTTAATCCGGCCATGCATATACTGAACCATAGGGGTATGCAACAAATTATATTGGGTAAATCGTGATAATATTAATACAGTGTTTATGTTCCTTTAAAATTTAAAGGATAAATAAACACAATAAGTGCCAACCAATGACTGTCAAACAGAGGTCCAGTGCCACCCCACATAATATTTTGCTTTTTTGTATTATTGGCACTTCTAAACAAAAGGTAGTAAGCTCCCGACCCGCCACCATCTTCTACGGATATGACAATGAACTCACCGATCTGACCATGTAGTCACTCATACTGATGGTTCACAGGATCACCATATTAAGATAAAGGTAACACCCATGTCTCATTATCCCCCAAGGAAGTCAGGGGTAAGAGCCCGAACCTGGGGCTACCTTAGTCCGAGTCAATTAAAACGGATTGGTCGGCCAGACGGAAAAAAACAATAGCCCAGCTCTAGGCAGCACTGAGGTTCGAAACCACAATTCAACGGAGTTTTATCCCTGCCAAGCGACGTCCTAACTAATCGAGCCATGAGACTCTCCATCTGTATATTAAGACCTCTCAATTTACAGTATAACATTGGACTTCACTAAAAACAAGGAAAATTTGAGTACATTAACAAGTTTGCACTCGTATATTTGGCATCTGAAAACTCCAAATTAACAATAACACTTCTCCAATAGAAATGAAGACTGTGTAAAGCAACTTTAAGCTTTTTATTTTTACTAAAATTTTCTCATTTATGTAATTTTTAATGATTTGTATAATTTTAGTTTAATTTTTGTTTCTTAAAAACTTTTATCCTTGAAAATGGGTACTGAATGACCTTATAGTTGGTAATTAAATGTTTAAAATTGTGTTACTTCTTTTGAACCTTATACAAAATTCCAGGGATGGCGAACCTTTTTACAGTCGCGTGCCCAAAAACCATGTAAACCATAAAAAAATAAAAAAAATTCGCGTGCCCACCAAAGTTTATATATATTACACCAAATTATAAACATTAAATTTATTATTTTATATTAATTTTTTGGATAACAATTTCTATGCTTAAGCGTGCCAGGCAAATTTTATCGCGTGCCCAAATGGACACGCGTGCCATAGGTTCGCCACCACTAGTATATACAGTATATACAGGGTTAGACAGAATTCCTGCCTCATAGGATAATATCATATATTTAATTTAGGTATATGAGTTTATTTTGTATTTTTTTACAAATCTTAATTACATTTCACGAGAGATAGTCATAAAAGATGTTCAAACTGTGCAAAAGGACTAATTCCACCTTTTCCTGAGAAGTGTATAATGCTTGGTGCCCTGGTTCCGCCATTCCTAGGAAGGGGTGAGAAATAATTCAATATAAATAACAAATTCATAGGTTTACTTAAATATATTATATTATCTGACGAGGCAAGACTTCTAACTCACCCTATATATATATATATATATATATATATATATACACTCGCCATGCATTATGCTTCCTCTCTCTCTCTCACCTCTCACCCCCCCCTCCCTCTCCTCCACGTCGTTACTCTGAACGATACAAACATCCTGAGTATTATGACTCTTTCGATTGTTTTTATTCTTTGATGACAATCATTTTAATGTCTTTTCTGGATTTTATTTTAAAAGGAAGAAAGTTGTTAAAGTCTTTTCACCCGAATACGGTCCATCAAGTTCCACTTTAAGTCATTCCCATTCCCATTTCCATTCACGATCTGCACGTGGAAATACTGAGATTCCTGATTTGGGAAAAGTTTTGATTTGGAAATTTGGGTATACAAAATAGGGTTGCGACGCAATTGCGGGCCTGACGAATATTTTGGGTATTTTCTCTGAAAAGTCCAACGAAGTGGGAATCCTACAGTGGAAATGGGAATGGATCTACTTAAGAAGTACCTCCTTTGAAATTCCCATTTTCAGATTTTTTATTCTTCGTCGAAGAATGAAATGGGAATCGTATTGAGTAGAAAGTAATGTACAGGGTGTTCCGGAAGTCTGGACTCGTATGGAAAATAGACATTATATTTTTAAAGTGAACTAAATACATTTCTAATGTCAGTTTTACGTATTTCAGGAAAGAAAATACCTTGATGGCTCACTGCTCAGTATACCAATGAAGAGAAGGTGGAACTGGTATTGATTGCTACGTGTTTCCGGAAAAAGCCAGAGGGAGGCATGTTCGTGAAATAACTGACATGCCTACCTCTGAGTTTTTGCGGAAACACGTAGCAATACCAGTTCCACCTTCTTTTCATTGGTATACTGAGCAGTGAGCCATCAAGGTATTTTCTTTCCTGAAATACGTAAAACTGACATTAGAAATGTATTTAGTTCACTTTAAAAATATAATGTCTATTTTCCATATGAGTCCAGACTTCCGGAACACCCTGTACATTACTTTCTACTCTAAGATCGAGTAATGAGCTTGACCTTCGTCAGAATGAACAATTCGGGCGGAAGCGAAAGCAAGGTTAACCAAGGTATAACTTTAGATGTTGCGAAGGAGATTAAACAACATCATTACATTTATCTACAGTCATTCCTTTTAAGCGACGACACTCGTATCAACAAACAATACTGTGACTCACATATGCCAAATCAAATCAATATGTTCATATATTATGCCAAATCAAATCAGTATGCTCATATATTATGCCAAATCAAATCAATATGTTCATATATTATGCCAAATCAAATCAGTATGCTCATATATTATGCCAAATCAAATCAATATGTTCATATATTATGCCAAATCAAATCAACATGCTCATATATTATGCCAAATCAAATCAATATGCTCATATATTATGCCAAATCAAATCAATATGCTCATATATTATGCCAAATCAAATACGCTACTAAGGTAATTCATATATTGTACAGCCGAGATAAAAAAAAGAAGACCTAATAGGTGTTGTCAATCAACAGCTGTAGGTGAGCTATAATAAACACACAGGATAAACTATAAACCTACTGTACAATAAAGCGTCCAGGATCCCTCACAGATTGCCATTTAAATGTTCGGTTTCCCAAATGTTTGCGTCCCATAATGCACCAAGTTTTTCTGAAAGGAACTGGCGAGCTTAGTACAACTATTTAATGCTTCGAGTGCGTCATTGAACCAATCCTTTAGTTCAAGCCTTGATTTACTTTTGTCACATATCTTTCAAAATTTAGTCTGAATGCCGAGAGGGCATTTTTATTTCAATGAAATGCCCACATTTAGTCAAAGGCAAGCTCCATCGACTGCCCCTCCATATACCGTAATCTGAATAAATTACTTCGTGTTCTATTGTGTTAAAAGTTAATTATTTTTAAAGCTTTTTTTTTTTTGGTAAATTTTGTATTATTTGTTGGGTAATTAATCACATTGTTTATTAATTTCACGGCTACTTTTTATGAGATATATTTCCTGACAACAAAGATTATCATCATCATTATACAGGGTGTTCCATAAATCCGGTCTTATAGGAAAATTTATTTTAAATTAAATTTACGAAAGTAATACATCAGAACTAAAACCAATGTTCAAGTTGATGTCTTGTTTTAGGACCTTTTTTTTTTGTTGCGGGTAGCATAACGCTCAATGGCTAATATGGGAGTGAGTTACACTCGTAAGGAAAAAGGCCTCCGACCTCTCGACCAGTAGTCGAGACCTTTCGTTTAGTATGATGTTTGTTTTTCTGCTGCGGAAGCTCCTCCAGATAATTTCTATTACTTCCCCAGCTGTTGCAATCTTAATATTATAGTCAGTGCTTTCTGAATTCTGCATCCGACGATATTATTACTCCACGATCCCTGACTTGTTGGTTTGGTGTTATCTGTTTGGCTTGCAGAGATTTTGTACCCTTTATTCGGTAGTACATTGTTGCTACCATATCTTATAAGTTATAAGTTGGAATTTTTCTTCGTTGAACTTCATATTATTGTCTTCCGCCCACTTGCATAATGTTTCAGTCCATTTTGTAATTTTTCTCTCTGTCACTTTCGTTCGATATCCCCTTGCATATTTTTGTGCCATCCACGAAACATGCTACAATACTGTCATTAATGTCTGCAGTTATTATTATAAGCAACGAAGAAGCTAATATTCTATTTTCTGGGACAGAGCTGAGGACTTCGGAAACTCCAGATTTGACGTCATTTACTATCACTCTTTGCGTTATTGCGTTATTTGAGTCAGAAAATTAAATATCCATCGTCCCAACTTTCCAGTAATTCCCGTATTGTTAAGTTTGCGTGCTATAATTCCATGATGAAATTTATCGAAGGCTCTAGCAAAATCAATATTACATATTACATTTACAGTATGTTTTGACCTCAACACAACGTTTCCAGTATTTTCTCTCGGTGGTCTAATAAATGTGAGAAACATTAGGCATGCTCTTCCAACCCTGAAGCCATGATGGTTCAGATTGAATAAATTCTTTAATGGAGATGGAATTTGTCTTATGTCGATTGATTTTCTCCATAGTAAGTATATTGCAGATGTTTGGCAACACTCTTTACATTTCTTCAGAAATATGCCACTCAATGTATCTGCCTCTGGTGTCGAATTTTCTCGCATTTGTGATAGAACCTCAGTTACATCTCCTTCCAAGAACTCTACTACATCTATTAATAGATTCGTGTCCGAACCTTCCTTCGCTGATGATCAGTGGTGATCAGTCTTTCCTTGTGAACAGACGTGTTTTATCGAGTGTCAAGTGTTATCAATTGAATAAGTGGTTTTCGTTGAAGTTTTAAAAAAAAAAAAGTGTTCCGTGCATTCTTAACTAAATTACTTCGTGCTACTAATCATTCATTAACGAATATATTTCATTTATTGACGTTATTCAGTACTATATTATTTGATCAAACCAAGGCTACTGCCTTGTTTGTTTTTCAAATCAATCAGAAAACGTGCAGTCATAAGGTTGAAATTCCCTTGGTTTGCCTTTGTTGTTTTTCAAATCTATCAGAAACGTGGTTTCTTAAGGTTCATTTTTCCTTCACACACTACCTGACCTCCAAAAGGGTCACCTACCGTGGGAAAAAAGGGATTAAGTCAGTAAACAGCGACCAGATAAGTTTCATTTAATACTTTTTCTTTAACATTTCTTTCGTCGGTAGCTTAATTATATATTCATTTAGCATAAAATTGTGTTACAAGAACCTGTTTCTGCGTTTCAAGAACAATTTTGCGGGTTTTCGCAGGTGACGGCACAATAAGCACGCGGTAGACCTATGTTGTAATTTATTAATTTCCAAACGCTCGTTTTGTGTTTTTTTGTTTTTTAACTAATTAAAAGCATGGCACCCCCGTCAAGTACTTGCAGTCGCTGTGAAGGGAAATTTGCCGCTTACGCGTTTACAATGGCTAATAATAATGAACAATTAGTTTGCAGGTGGTGCTCAAGCATGGAAGTCCTGAGGAACGAATTAGACCGTGAGAGGGAGGCCAGGGTGAGGCTTCAAGAAAGCGTGATGCTTCTGACGGCAAAATTGGATTCCCTTGAGACTCCAGTTACGACCCCTCATGCCTCAGTTTCTACTAATAATATAAATAGTATTAATAGCCCTCTCTCTTCCCCTAGTTCCCAACCCTTCGTTCGAGTGCGAAATGGAGCCCCATTGCGAAAAGCAAAGACTTGTCTACCAGTAATAACAAGCAATAAGTTTTCTGTTTTAGGTTTCGAAGATGCTGATGAACCGGAAATACGACTCGTTGGCGATTCCATTGTTCGAGGGCAGCTCGAGGAATTCTGTGGGAGAAACCCTCGTCGTAGGCGCCGTTACTGCTACCCTGGTGCAAGGGTGGAGGATATAACTAATAGTGTTGACCATTTTACAGACGGTACCGCCGAGGACACAACGTATGTTATTCATGTCGGTACTAATAACGTTTTAAATTCTAGATCGGAAGAACTGCTGGCTAGGTACAGGGACTTAATAGAGCGACTAAAGGAGAAAACTAATAAGATTGTCTTAACAGGTATACTTCCTCGAATTATCCATCGTAAAGATTTCTACAGCAAGGCGACCTATATTAACAATAACCTAAAGTCTCTTTGCCAACAGGAAGGAGTGCATTATGCGAATTTTTGGAACAGTTTCTACGGCAGGAGGGACTTGTTCCTCGAAGATGGACTTCATCTTAATGACGTAGGAGCTGCGCCTTTAGGAAGACTATTTCACAGAGCTGGGCACCGCAAACTCAAAATCACTTCCGCAATCGCAAATCCGCAAACTCAAACCTTACCTTCCGCAACCGCAAATCCGCAAACTGCTTGCCATTTTTGGTGCCGCAAACGCAAATCCGCAAACGCAAACCATATTTCCAATTTTTACAGTGCTGGGCACTTCCGCAAACACTTCCGCAAACCGCAAATTCCGCAATCGCAATTTTAACTATAAAAAGTATCCAAAACATTAAAGAGGTATAAAAAGTTTTTATATCTTTTTAATGTTTAATGTTTTAGCCTTGTTTTTATTAAAAACAAGGCTAAATAATTTATTACAATAAATCACTATTGTAGAAGAAATAAAAATACTACATATATTGATATATTATATTGAACAAAAACACCTCCTGCAAGTAAATAGTAAATAAATTAAATAATAAATTTAATCATTTGAATTTCATAAATTTTGAGACTTAGACACGTTAGAGAAGACTGTACTGTAACTGTAGTAACTGTACACACATTACATTACACAAGTTAAATTAAGTTAACACTGTGACTGTACACAACTTGAACTCACTGTACAACTCAACCCCTCTAGCCTCTACAAGTGTACGCCTCTGGCTTTGTCAACAAGTTCAGTCGTCCTCCTCCAGTAACTGAGCCAAATCCAGTTTTAATAAGTCCATGTTCCCCTTCATGAACACGAGACGTTGGAAGTTGTCAGAGGTCAGGCTGGCCCTTTTGGCTTCATTATATCTGACCTATGGGAGAACAGTCTCTCCACGGCCGCAGAGCTGGGGATGGCCGTGTTATACTTGAGGAAAACATTAACCCAGGCGTTGCGGTGAAGTTTGGGGAACATGCTCTGCTCCAGCTCCTTGTTCTTCTCCTTGTCAGAGGACCAACTGTCCAACTCTTTCGCCAACTTGTGGCCAGTGGCCACGTGGGAAATTTGCGGAAAGATTTGCGTTTGCGGTCTTAGTTCCGCAACGCAAATTCACTAATTTGCGATGACTTTGCCGCAAACGCAAATCCGCAAACGAAAAACATACTTCCGCAATTGCGGAATTTGCGGTTTGCGGAAGTGCCCAGCTCTGCTATTTCATAATACTGTCTCTTCTTTTCAGGCTGCCGTAACTCGAACGGTCCCAGCATAAATTCTACAAGTTTCCCCTGCGCTCGCGAAGGTGTCGTAATTGCAAGCAATTTGAAGGTTCTATCCTTAAATGCTCGTAGCCTACGAAATAAAATAAATGAATTTTTTTCTTTAATTGCTTGTAAAGACTATGATTTAATTGCGATAAACGAATCGTGGCTTAGCACTGAAACACGTGACTTTGTAGGGGAGTATCAAATTAAAGGTTATAGACTTTTTGTTAAAAACAGAATAGGTAGGCGAGGAGGCGGTGTTATGTTGTATATCAAAGATAATATTGCGAACGTTACAGAAGTAAAGCACTCAATTCCAGAACCGATAGATTCGACTATAGCAGAACTTAAATTAAACGACTTCAAACTTTTTGTAGCGGTTATATATAGGCCCCCTAATCAAACAGCTGATACGGACGAACGTTATATCGTGAACTAAAGAGAATAATCGGTAGTGAGCAGGCTTTAGTTATGGGTGACTTTAATTGTGCCAACGTGAATTACGATACAATACAGGGAGACGCGGAAGGTAATCGTTTAGTTAATTTTCTCGAGGATAGCTTTCTTAGTCAAAAGGTTGGGGAACCTACGAGGTTGGACAGTATTTTAGATTTAGTAATAACTACGGATGATAGGCTAATTACTGATCTTCAAGTAATAGAACCGTTAAGCAATAGCGATCACAATATGGTAGAGTTTGTCCTCTCAGTAAGTCACTCGAAACCAACTAACTCGACTAAAATTCCTAACTTCCAGCACGCAGACTTTTGTAAATTTCGAGATAAATTGTCACACGTCAATTGGGAAAACGTGATGGGGAACTCCAACGCAAAACTAATGTGGGAATCGTTCGAAACAGTATTTAGGACTATAAATGAGGAATGTGTACCGTACAAAATTAAGCGTGCGAAAGTAAACAACAAGCCCTTGTGGTTTACTTCTAGAGTAGGAGATATTATAAAGAGTAGAGATAGGGCTTATAGGCAACATAAGTGCGATAAAAACAATTTGTTGTTACGAAACAACTACATCTCTCTGAGGCGTGAAGCGAAAAGTGTAATAAAAAAGTCCAAGCGCGAATTTGAAATCTCCATAGTTCGTGACGGTAAAGAAAACCCCAAGCGATTCTTTCAATACGTCAATAATAGAAATCCAGTAAAAAGTGTCTTGGGTCCATTGAAAAATGTAAACGGAAATCTAGTTTCTGAAAATAAGGAAATGGCTACCTTGCTAAACGAATTTTTTACGTCAGTTTTTACTATAGAAGATGTAACGAGTATCCCTACGGTCATAGACATAATACCTTTTGATAATGGTAATATTTTGGATAATATTGTCGTTAGTGAAGGGGAAGTAATGCGCTATATTGATAAAATGAAAACGCGTAAATCACCGGGGCCGGATTCCATATATCCCATACAACTAAAAGAATTAAAAGATAGCATTGTTGTGCCGCTAACAAAGATTTTTAATGCGTCTATTTCTGAGGGGTGCGTACCAGATAATTTCAAGTTAGCAAACGTAACACCTATCTTTAAGAAAGGCGATAAAGGTGCGGCGGGAAATTATAGGCCAATCAGATTAACGTCTGTTGTAGGTAAGCTACTGGAATCAATAATTAGGGATCGTATAGTCGAGCACTTAGAATTCCATAAGCTAGTTAGAAATACGCAGCACGGATTTAGGCGAAACAAATCTTGCTTAACTAATCTTTTAGAATTTTTCCAAAGCGTGGTTGACGTTTACGATAGACATCGGGCGGTTGATGTAGTGTATTTAGATTTTCAAAAAGCGTTTGACACCGTGCCGCACAAAAGACTCATTGAAAAAACTAAGGCTCATGGAATCAGGGGTGTAGTAATAAATTGGCTAGAAGAGTGGTTGCGAGGTAGGAAACAGAGGGTGGTCGTTGATGGAGCGGAGTCGTGTTGGGCTAATGTAGCGAGTGGCGTTCCTCAGGGTTCTGTATTGGGCCCCTTGCTTTTTCTTATATATATTAACGATTTAGATGTCGGCCTAGTCGGTACAGTTTCAAAGTTTGCGGATGACACGAAGCTGGGTGGTAGGGCGATTAATGACGAAGATAGAGGTAAAATTCAGGAAGATCTGAATAAAATCGTTGATTGGTCAGTCACATGGCAAATGAGATTTAACGTGGATAAGTGCAAAATTTTGCATATAGGTTCGCGTAACGGTAATTTTGCGTATAGTATGTCAGGGAAAGATTTAACAAGCGTAGAGCAGGAAAAAGATTTAGGAGTTATAGTCACTAGTGATTTAAAAGTAGCGAAACAAAGTACAGCAGCGGTCAATAAGGCGAACAAAGTGTTAGGTTTTATAGCTCGAAATTTTGAGTACAAATCGCGCGATATTATAGTTCCACTTTATAAATCATTAGTTAGATCCCATTTGGAGTACGCGGTCCAATTTTGGAATCCGCATATGCGCAAAGATATAGACAAAATCGAAAGAGTTCAAAGACGAGCAACTAAGATGATTCCGTCGTTTAGGTCAAAGTCGTACGAGGATAGGCTTAAGGAGTTAAAATTGAGAACACTCGAGACTAGGAGGTTAAGGGGTGATCTAATCCAGGTTTTCAAAATTATGAATGGGTTCGATAACGTAGATAGAGATAGCTTTTTCGAAATTTCTCAATATAATAGGACTAGAAATAACGGGTGTAAGTTGACAAGTAGAAGGTTCGAGACAGCAGTTGCCAAAAAACTTTTTTACGCATAGAATAGTAAATAGCTGGAATAGTTTGCCGGTAGAAGTAATTAGTAGCACGTCTATAAACATGTTTAAAAATCGATTAGACGCATATGTTGATAGATTGGGTATAGTTTAAGGTAGTAAAATTAAGGCTTTGTGGGGATAGATCCCACAGCTCAACACAAGTGTTGTGGGATATAGGGAGGCAGCGTCTTGGGTTAGGGGATACTCTCTATCCTTACACACCCCATTTAAAGAGATTCCTCTGCTGAGCGGTGCCCCCCCATAGTACTGTGAGGTATCGAAAAACTCATGATCTTCACTTGCCCCACAAACACCTTTAAATGGGAGACCCAAGATGGGTGCACACACATTTCTACATTACTACAGTCTTTACAGCCACACCTACACTTTTCCTCCTAAGTGTATATATTGTAATGTATATGGTTGTAAATTTTGACTTGGTCCACAATCGATATGGACCGTGACTTATTTTTCGTGACAAGATACTAGTATTGATGGATACCGTAATGAAATTGACTGGATTCTCTGGATCTGATATATTTGCATGTCGGTTATAAATAGATATAGAGTGTAACATATTTGTGGATAGTAGTCTATTATGACGTGATCCTCTGGATCCAGAGATTCTATCCTTAGTTTTAAATCGATAATTAATTAGTTTTGCTAAATTGGTCGTTGCCAATGTACACAGTGTACAGGAGGTTGTTACATAAATTTCTTATGTTCTTGTGGTTCGGAACCCACGTAAAATTGTGGGTCCCCTCCGCCACCACGGAGGACATACACAATTACGAACACAGTTGGGTAGACCAGCCATGAGTGGATCCTAGGGTCTTTGTTGGTCTGAAACATTATAACATTATAACATTATATATATATATATATATATATATATATATATATATATATATATATATATATATATATATATATATATATATATATATATATATATATAAAACGGGTGTGCCAAAAAAAAGGATACATTTTAAAAAGGCTATAAAATCAGCATTTGTCATTTAATTTTAATAAAACTTCTACACAATAAAACGTATGTATTTATCTATAGGCAAACAAGTTTTCAGACTAAAATATCAAATAATTCAAATTCTATCAACATTTAACGTAAGAGTATGATTTTTCTACTTAACATGCAAAAATTATTAAACCTTTTTAATATTTTTTTTTATAAAAATAATTTTTAACGTAAAATTTACCTGAAATTATTAAAAAAAATTGTTCGAAATGCTTTCCTTCCATTTCAATAACTTTTTTTATTCTTGGCCGGAATATGGGAGAACTTAGCAGAGCGAGTCTACAGGACTAGGATAAAAGATGTCGCTCATTTACGCGAGATTATCATTCAAAAATGGGAAGAGCTTCCATAGGAACAAGTAAATCGAGCCATAGATGAATTCCGGCCAAGAATAAAAAAAGTTATTGAAATGGAATGAAAGCATTTCGAAATTTTTTTTTAATAATTTCAGGTAAATTTTACGTTAAAAATTATTTTTATAAAAAATATTAAAAAGGTTTAATAATTTTTGCATGTTAAGTAGAAAAATCATACTCTTTCGTTAAATGTTGATAGAATTTGAATTATTTGATATTTTAGCCTGAAAACTTGGTTGCGTATAGATAAATACATACGTTTTATTGTGTAAAAGTTTTATTAAAATTAAATGACAAATGTTGATTTTATAGCCTTTTTAAAATGTACCCTTTTTTTATGGCATACCCGTTATATATATATATATATATATATATATATATATATATATATATATATATATATATATATATATATATATATATATATATATATATATATATATATATATATTAGGGTGGCCCTTAAAAATGAAAGTTTGAAATTTGTTTCTCTAACTCCCCCAATGTGTGCAGTTCCTAGGAAAAACTATGCGTACTAAATATTTTTCAAATCCAAGAATATTTAGAGGTCGCCCTCGTGAGTTAAAGTTTTACTATTATACAGGAAGTTGTACATATATAATTTATACATGGAAGTTGTATTTAACACTCCTTTTTTCCTTCCTCAGGATGGTATCGAGAAAGAAGTTGTATTTGATCGGTTCTGTTGAACCGGAAATCAAGGGCGCTAAATTGCCATCATATCGGCAAGCTTTTGGACATTTCCTGTTCCTCCATTTGGAGAAGAAAAAGACCACCCGGGACGCCAGTCGCGAAACAGTAGAGGCCATCAAGGCGTTATGGGATAAGGCCAGCATCCCAACTAGGGTTTCTCCTTATATGCAGCTTTCTCATCCCGGGAAATCCCGGGAATTCCCGGAAAAATGAAGCCAATTTCCGGGACCCCGGGAAATCCAGGAAATGGTTGTATATTTAAGAGAATGGTAATTTTTTTTATTGTTCAGTGATAAAATACCCTTTTAGAATTGGGATAACCAATTACTTATGCCTAGATGACCACTTATGCATTGTAATACTTGAAATGAGTTTACCAATCAGTGGTAGCTATTTATTATTTATTAAACATAATATTTATCATGCTACTCATCTGCAGGGGACAAATAAAAGGCTAAAATATTTTATTCCTTTAATTATAATTAAGTGCATTTGCAAATAAAAAAAGAAAAAGAAAAAGAAACTTCATTCAAAAAAAATAATTTATACTTTTTATCTCAACATATTTTATCTTAAAATATTTAGCCAATATAAAAAAATAAAAATAAAATAAACTTCATTAGAAAAAATAATTTCATCCTTTTATCTTGAAATATTTTATCTTAAAATATTTATCTTAAAATATTTAAAGAGTCAATCGACATTTTTAAAATAGCTTCTTAAAAAACAAACAATCGATACTTCTATCACTAAGACGAGTTCTCAACTTGGTGATAAATAAACCTGCTGCAGAAAAGGCTCTTTCTGATTCAACAGAGGTTGGCAGAATGGTTTTCAGTGCATCAAATAAATTCATGATGTTTGAAGTTCTGTTCCCTATTGTCTCGGATAACTGCAGTTCTTGCTTCAAATGCTTGCTTAAACTCTGAGCAAGATGAGTTGCCTGCGATCGCTAGATAATATACTGAGACTCGGTTCCTTGTATTATACGCAGCGCTAGCGACATTCCCTCGGCTAGTAGGTGTTTATTTAAGAAAGCAGAAAAGTAAAATAAAAGGTGGTAAATATTATGCAGTTTTCTTTAATTCTACCCAAGAGCCTTCTAATAACAAAAGAAAAAACAAATAAATCAATAAAAAATAAATTAAGTCATTTTAAAATTCCGGGATTTCCCGGGATATTTGTCTAATTCCAGGGATTTTCAAATCCAGTAAAAACAGCCGGGATCCAGGGATTCCAAGAAACCCTAATTCCAACGCGAGCTGACCAGCATTGCATCAAGAAGCTGGAGGCGGTCTTCGAGGAGTGGAAAGCTCTGAAAAAACATCAGACCAGGACCAGTGCATCCCACAAGCAGAAGGAACAGGAGTTTCAAGAGCGCTTGGAAGATCTCTTTGACATCGCTCATGCGGATGCACTGGTCCTGATGAAGAATCCTGTCACTTTCCTTCTGGCCCAGCGACAGAAGAGGAGGCCAGGCTGCATCGGCTCCGTGGATATGGAACAGGCCCGGAAGGACGAGGAATCCCGGATGAGGTCAGAGCAGGAGGCCAGGCAACGGAAGAGGGCACAGGAAGAGCAGAAAGCTTCAACCAGCCGAGAGGTGCTGGCATCATCTTCATCATCAAGTGCGGCAGAGGAGACAGATGATGACCGAGAGAAGGAAGGTGCAGTTGGGGGTGCTGCCGCTGCGTCTGCTCCAAAAAGAGCCAGGAAGAATATCATGACACCTCAACTGGCTGCTGCCCTCGACCGGACACAGATCTCCTCCAGAAATGCGACCTACGTTCTTACCAAGGCCGCTGAAAGCCTTGGCCATGATGTCATCGACTTGAACTTCAATCGGAACTCCATCCACAGAGAAAGGGCTCGCCATCGTTCGGCCCATTCGAAAGGTTTGAAGGAGGAGTTCTCCACCGACGTCCCCCTTACTGTTCATCGGGATGGTAAGCTCATGGAGGATCTGACATCCCGAGAACATGTTGATCGCTTGCCTGTCCTCGTGTCTGGCCTCGGAGTTGAGCAACTCTTAGGTGTTCCAAAGCTTCCATCCGGAACTGGAGGCGCAAGCAGCGGCTGTCGTCAAATGTCTCGAAGAGTGGAAGATCGACAACGGGGTTCAGGCGTTAAGCTTCGAACATAGGTCATCGATCTGACGCCTGTGCTCTCATCGAGGAGAAACTTGGCAGAGATCTTCTGTTCTTTGCCCGTCGGTACCATGTGTTGGAACTTGTGATTGGAGTCGCTTTCGAGACAACCATCGGGGGATCGTCGACGGGACCTGAGATACTCCTGTACAAAAGGTTCATGGGTCACTGGCAGTTTACTGATCAAGACCAGTTCAAGCCAGCTTCAACTGATCCCTCTGTGGAGAGCTCAGTGGCATCTTCGCGGGACGAACTGCTCGATTTCTCAAGAAGACAAACGGTTCATGTTCGCGATGATTACCGGGAGTTCCTTGAGCTCAGTACAATCTTCCTTGAAGGCACACCAGAGCGTGGAATCAAGTTCACAGCTCCCGGAGCAATGCATCGCGCTCGTTGAATGGCGAAAGTGCTATACGCGATCAAAATGTGGCTCTTCCGGGAGCAGTTCCGGATGACACCATCGGAGGAGAGAGGAGTGCGTGATCTCGCGGTTTTTGCCGTGGTGATCTACATGAGAGCATGGAACACGGCTCCTCAGGCGGTGGGAGCCTCTTGGAACGACTTCCATCTCATGGAGCTGATGCGCTACCCACATCGAGGGATTTTCACCGCCACCAGCAAGAAACTTTCCCACCACCTCTGGTACCTGTCGGAGGAGCTCGTGGGGATGGCCTTCTTTGACGACAGATTACCTTTAGCCATGAAGAAACTCATGGTCGAAGCCTTGGACGAAGATGCCGTCGACCATCCGCCGAAGCGTCCGAGAGTTGCCTTGAGTGCCTTCGTCGATGAGAAGAATGGCCTTGAGCAATTTGTGACGAGGAACACCAAGGCCCTCTTCACTCGCCTCCAGCTTCCGGATGAATTCCTTCACAAAGATCCGGAGAGTTGGCCGGAGGACCTTTTCAAGAAAGCTCTGCGGGTCGTTGAAAACTTCGCCGTGGTCAACGACCGAACGGAGAGAGGAGTAGCTCTCATCCAAGAGTTCAACAAGAAGTTGACTCGTGGAGAGGAGCAGCTGCAATTCCTCCTCCAAGTAAGGGCTGTGGAGTCGGAGTCGTGGAGTCGGAGTCAATTTTGGGTGGAGTTGGAGTCAGAGTCGGTAAATATGTACCGACTCCGACTCAGACCTCAATATAAAATCTTAAGAAAATACTATTTTAAGTATAAATAATAAATATAAATCAAATATATTTATTATTTATACTTAATTAATTATCAGTATTAACCCTTACTTTTTTTTTAGGAAATATTTTTATAATTGTGATACGGATAACTTGATAAGTTTAATTTCAAAATTATTGATAAAATTATTTGTTCTAAACTTCAATGCACAATGGCAAAGAGACTTCCAACGAAATAAGCTGTGTTTGAACACTTTACAATCACTAAAGATGGAAAACATTTCGTGTGTCAGTGTATAATACAAGAAGATGATGAAGAAAAATACTGCGATGCCAAAATCAGTGCATATTCTGGCACTGATAAAAATGCACCTACCAGAGCATCAAATTTAAAAAGACACTTACAGCGTCTTCATTCCGAAGTTTTTAAGGCTGTCAATGAGAAAGATGACAGAAGTAAGGAAACCATCCCAAGTACTTCGAAGCTAACAAAAGATCAGAAAACTACTCAGGCAGCAGTTACAAGATACTTTGTTAGTGACAAAGTTACTGTAACGATGACAGCAGCTACGTTCAAGAAGCACATCATTGAACTGGTGTCAAGGAATGGTGTACCTCTATCATTATTCTCACAACCAGGCTTTGAATATAGGTTATGAGTCTAAAAAGTAGCCTGATGATTCACGTGGTGGTGATGAAATGCCTTGTGTTACCATTTACCAATTTAGCAGATTTATTATTAATATATATTGACCTTTTATGAAGGAGTTGGAGTCAGGAGTCGGAGTCGGAGTCGGAGTCAGACATTTGAAAAATAGAGGAGTCGGAGTCGGAGATTTTGTGTACTGACTCCACAGCCCTGCTCCAAGTTGTCGCTGATCACAGGCGGCAGTTCCCGGACTGCAAGAAGACGACATTTGCACCTCGAACCAGGCGACATTGAGTGGAGTGGGCTTCCACAAGACCCCCACCACCGAGCGGCTAATACTTCTTGTTGAAGAAGGGGGACCTGGCTGCCTGAGTAAACTTCAACGGACGAGGGCGACCTCTAAATATTCTTGGATTTCAAAAATACTTTGTACACGTGGGTTTCACTAGGAACTGAACAAATTGCGGGGGGGGGGGGGCTAGAGAAACAAATATCCAACGTTCATTTTTCTCTCTATATATTAAGGGGCACCCTAATATATATATATATATTAGGGTGGCCCTTAAGTGGTGCTAAAATTTTAAGTTACGATTTTTTTCCCTCTCACCCTTCAGTTGGATTCTATGTCACTAGAAAATAACACACACAAAATTTTAGTGAGATATAAGCAGTGTTGGGCACTAAAGCGTTAATCCGATAACAGTTAATTAACGAAGTTAACTTTTTTAACGGACTATTAACGGAAGTTAATTTCCATTTATCGTTATCGGACCAGTTAACTTCCGATAACTCGATATTTAGTCTGTTAAAGTCCGTTAACACGTTAACTGCGAGGAGTCATTCACGAAAGATCACCACTCCGCGAATGAATTCAAACCGCCATAACTTCAGTCTGCCAATTCCGTCCTCTGCCGCAGTGGAACGGCTCTTCTCTCTCGGCAAGGACATCCTGAGGCCCAAGAGGTCAAGACTGGCAGTTGGGCCTAACTTTGAGAAGTTGGTCTTTCTGAAGGGCAACCAGCACATTGTGTCATAGTCTTTAATAAATGTGCCTAAAATTTAATTTTACCTTTCAGTTCCCGCCATAATAATTCTCTGGTAAATTAAAATTTAGTTAATGGTTAGTGGTTACAAGGGTTTCAAAACATGTAATCAGTACATTTTGTATTAAAAATTAAAAAAAAAGTTATTAAGCAAAAAAGTTGCAAAACTTGATAAAAATACAGTTAAATACCTATTTATTGTTGGATTTTGCATAAATAAACATTTTCTATGGGTTTTAAAGCTTTTTTCCTTGATTTTTTTAAATGTTAGTAAAGAAATAGCTATCGTTAACGGATTATCGTTAACTTCCGTTAACTTTGTTGTAAAATTATCGGATTATCGTTATCGGAGTTAAAAATTGGGGTTAACGGATTATCGTTATCAAGTTAACTTTTTGGTTAACGGTGCCCACCACTGGATATAAGTATATATAGGGTGTGCTCAAGGACTTCAAACTTTCTCTCTCGACTCTCTCATATATTATCAAATAGGCGTGATGGGTTATTGGTAGAATTTGCTTATTATATGACTTGCCATATTATATATGGTTAATTTGAAACAAATAGTAGCGATGATTTTATGTTCTTATATGCTAAACGACATTACGCTTTCTTTTTATCTAGGTATATAGATTTTTTTAGGATGGCCAGTGGAACTCGAAAAAAACATACGGTTTATTTGCTTGAACATACTCAAAATTGTTTATCAAGTGCAAAATTGCCAAGTAATGGGGATGTTATGAGGTACTATCTACATTTGCTTCAGTCGATTAAGGATAAGCACAAGGCTGCTCAGTTGACGATAGCGGAAGTGGAAACTTTGTGGAAGAAGGCAAGGATTCCACTGCGGCCAGTTCAACATGCAGTGAAACAGTTGGAGAGTCTGATGAAAAAGTGGGATCTTTTGAAAAAAAATCAGTCCCGGAAGACGGATACACAAAGGAAGAAAGAAGAAGAGCTGAAATCCTGCTTTGATGACCTTTTCGACGTTGCTCACCAAAATGCTATGGTGTTGATGACGAATGAGGAGGATAAAGAGTTCCTTTTGGCACAAAGAGAGAAGGACAGAAGAGGCTCCATTGCTGGAATTGATATGACTTTGGCTAAAAAGGAGGAAGCAGCTACGAAGAAGCGAATTCGAAATGATGAATTTAAGAAGAGACATGAAATAGAGAATCTCGTACTTAACAGAAAAATCGTCCTGGAATCTTCTTCATCTTCCACAGGTGAGAACACCACGGATTCAGAGAATGAAGGAGCTGTTGGAGGAGTCGCAGTGTCATCACCTCATCCAAAAAGTGGCTGCAAGAATATCTTTCATCCAGAAGTTCTTTCGTCGTTGGATCGCACTAAAACTAGTGACCGTGATGCGGTCTTTACCATCGCGTTAGTGATCAGTAGTCAAAGATCTTCGAGTAGTGAATGACACTGCTGAAAGGGGAGTTGCATTGATGCAGGAATATAATAGACTCCTCAGCAAGAATGAAGAACAGACCAAATTTGTCGTTCAAATTGTCCAAGAGCATCGGAAGAAGTACCCCGATTCCAAGAAGGATACCATTCTCAAAGGCATATCAGACTCTTCTTGCAACCTTTAAATAAGGGTTGTGTTGTGCTAACTTTTCAGTTCAATTTCTTATCACTTTTAATTTTAATAAAAGTATTTTTTGTTGTTTAATTAAAAATCTTGTATTAATTGAATGAAATAAAAAAAAAAAAAATGATGGGGCTTTGCAAATGATATGGGGATCTAATAAGCTAAATTTGATTATCTGCAAAGTCGTGCCCAGCTCAAATCACATTATTTTGAGTCCCATCGCCGCGGAACTGCATTGAGATGATGTTCCAGGGTAGCGGTCATACCCACTATATACACGTATGTAAAGATTATTAATTTTATACATCTAGTTCACAAAATTAAGTAAAATTTTAATAGCAACCAAGCTTGTTGTTAGAAATATATTAATAAATACTAATTGTACAACTTTTTTATATTAAATGAATACTGAATTTGAGTGTGAGTGAATCCGTAATCTATTATCTATTATATATTTTCAACTGTCTGTTTGTCTGTCCTTTATGCAAGCGCAAACCGTTTGATCTAGAGCTACCAAATTTGGCACGGGAACCTCTTATGGGATGAAGAATGTTAATAAATTAAATCATTAAAATTACTGGGCCCGAAGGTCCCAGCACCACGATTAACTACAGAAAAGAACGCAGCCGTGAAAATTTTGAGCTTCAAATTGTGTCAAGATTTCTGAATCTTAACATTTTCATGACTAATTATTTGGTCAACTATAGAAAAGAACACAGTCACGAAAACTTGAGCTTCACATATAATTATTTTTTAGGACGACTTCAAACCGTTTGACCTAGACTACCAAATTTGGCACGGGAACCTCTTATGGGATGAAGAATGTCAACACAGAGTCGGTCAGCCTGTCTGTTTGTCTGTTTGTGCGAATAGTTACAGGAAGTTAATGTGGCAATGTTTTTTTGCAGTTTTTGAAAATCCCAACAACTTTACCATGCCACCAAAGAAACGGACAAGTTTGGGCAGATCTACATCAGCAGTCAGAAAAAATAAAGAGGCCCGGAAGCAGGAAAGCTCACAAGAAAGACAATCACGCCTTGAAGTTGACCGTGAACGACATGCAACAGCCAGAGCAAGAGAAAACCTCCAAGAAAGACAATCACGTCTTCAAGCTGTCCGAGAAAGTGTAGCAGCTATCAGAGCAAGAGAAACACTGCAAGAAAGACAATCACGTCTTGAAGCTGTCCGAGAAAGTGTAGCAGCTACCAGAGCAAGAGAAACACCCCAAGAAAGACAATCACGCCTTGAAGCTGACCGTGAACGACATGCAACAGCAATGTGAAATTTATCCTGGGCAACGCCGGGTACCTCAGCTAGTGTATTATAAAAGGCAACTACAAAGTTAGGATGCTTAAAATTTCGGACAGCTTGAGCACACACTAAATATTGTCGAAACGCTATAAAATTTTGCATGAAAAACTTTCTCAATAGGAAGCATCTAATGAAGGGATGAGAAAGAAAAAAAGAAAAAGTGACAAAATAAGGGCCACCCTAATATATATATATATATATATTACAGTGATGGGCATCGATACATGAAAATCGCTAAAGCGATACCGATACATCGATACATGAAGAACGTCTTAGGCGATACCGATACGCCGATACTTTCTAGATGTCTTAAGCGATACCGATACCGATACATGCATCGCCGGTACATTTTTATAATTATTCATTTAATATGTAGGTATTGATATTATTGTTTATACTAGTAATTTGTACGCACTGTAAGTAAAATCAACATTTTAATGGGTTTTATAGATGTAAATAAAAACATTTGCTTTATTTAATGAAAGTATGTTTTAATTTTGTAGGATACATGAATGACTGAAAATATTACACTAACAATTAAAAGTAATTACTATTACCCTTCAAAAATACCAGCTGGCTAAACATCTGGTCAGACAGTCTATTCCTTTTTGGAGCGTGAATGTGACCAGCCAAAATAAATATTTAATAATATTATTATTTATGTATATTCATAAATATAACTCAGTAGTGTCATATTATAACATCTATTTAAATATTTAAAAATTCTTATTAATGTATCGATGTATCGAAGTATCGATTTTTTTCGATACATTTAATAAAATTGACCTTAGCGATACCGATAAATCGATACTTTTGTCAAGTAGCTAAAGCGATACCGATACTGATACAAAAGTATCGATCGATACGTATCGGCGATACATGTATCTAGATACTGCCCATCACTGTAATATATATATATATATATATATATATATATATATATATATATATATAGAGAGAGAGAGAGAGAGAGAGAGAGAGAGAGAGAGAGAGAGCCTGGGTAGCTTTGTGCTTAAGACGTTGGGTTGCTGATCGAGTCCAAGCAAGGACTTTGTACTGGGTGATCCAGATAAATGGGACCCATAAAAAAAAGCCATTCTTAATATTTAATTCCTTTCATAAAAACTATATATCATTCGAAAGAGTAGAGTTACAAGTTTATTATGAAATATTTATTTTTTTAAAATGACTCCTTTCAAATGTGCTCCATTAGTTGCCAAGCATTCCAGTGTTCTCGCTTGTAAGTTCTGCATCACTTTTGCAAGAGTGTGCGGTGGTATGGCCTGTATCTCATTTGTGATGGCGGCCTTCAATTCTTGCAAGGTCGTTGGGTTATTTCTGTAGACCCTACTCTTTAAATATCCCCAGAGATAATAATCTAAGGGAGAAAAATCCGGAGACCTTGCGGGCCATTCAACGTCTCCAAATCTTGAGATTAACTCGCCTGGAAACGTTTGACGCAAAACTGCTATGCAGTTCCTCGTGGTATGGCAAGGTAGCTCCGTCTTGTTGGAACCAGTGGTTTTCTAGACAAAGATCTCTTAATTTAGGAATAAGGAAATCGGTCAACATTTTTTCGTAGCGATCACCACTTACAGTGACCGTGTTTCCGGTGGAATCCTCGAAAAAGTACGGCCCTATGATCTGAGATGCAGTAAGACCACACCAAACAGTTACACGCTGACTATGCAACGGGACTTCGGTAATATTCAATGGATTTTCTGTTGCCCAGAAACGACAATTTTGTTTGTTTACAGTTCCATTCAAGTGAAAATGGGCTTCGTCTGACATAATCAAAGTTGCTAGAAAATTGGTGGTGTCATTTATCTTCTGTTGGATCCATTGACAGAATTGTCGTCTTCGTGCGAAATCTCCATCGTTTAGTTGTTGCACTGTTTGAATTTTATATGGAAAGAGCATTAAATTTTGTTTGAATATACGGTGTGTTGTTCCATATCCAACTCCTAACAGCTGAGAAGCACGTCTGATGCTTATGTTAGGATTATCCTGTACAATTTCATGAGTTCTGTTAATGATCTCGTCTATCCTTGCTGTGCGCACTCTTCCAGTTGGTTTTCTTTTTCCAATGCTGCCAGTTAGGGAAAAATTTCTGACATACCGACGGATTACTTTCTTAGAAGGTGATTTTGACATCTGAAAATTTGTCTTGAAAGATCTTTGAGCTGAAACTACACTTCTTCCATGCTCATAATATTGCTCAGTTATGAAACGCAGCTGTTCCACAGTCCATGCAGTCATCTTGAAGGGTTAGTTTTAACTAACACTTTTATTTTGTTTTGTATCTTATCTTGTCTTGTATTGTCAAAACCTATACAATCCTGTACAAACTTGTAACTATCCTCTTTCGAATGATGCGTATGATTTTATAAAAGGACTTATACTTTAAGAGTTACAGGGGTTTCTTTTGGGTCCCATTTCTCTGGATCACCCTTTACTTTTTAACTTCCCTGGTTTGTCATGGTTCGGATTCCACGCTAAGCTGTAGGTCTAAGATGGGACAACAAACTAGACCTTCGTCAGAATGAACAATTCAGGCGGAAGCAGAAACTAAGGTTTCATAGTGTGTGTGCACTGTGTATATATATATATATAGAGAGAGAGAGAGAGAGAGAGAGACAGTGTTGGGAGCAACGCCGTTACTTATTTTGTAACGGTAACGCCGTTATTTTATTTATATTGTAACGAAATTGGTAACCCCGTTACTTTTCATTCCATTTTCAGTCATTATTCGTTACTCGTTACTTTGTTAAGACTTCTATTTTTTTTTATATGAATAATCCATTAATCCTTTAGGCATTTTGTAATTTTTTTATTCACGATTTATTTTAGTGGATTCTCTTCAATAACACTGGTACGCATATGAAATTGTTTTGTCTGCTGTGAGGGTTTTTTCAACTCATATTATATAATTCGACCATGCTGAATTCGAAAATGACATTGGTTTTCCTCAATCAGGTCAGGTTTTTTCTCTATTGGCCATTTATTATAAGTCCAATTTTATCCCCAAATTTATTGATTTTTTTAGCTTAAACACTGTAGATACGAGTAATATTATAAGAACACTCGTGAAAAATGAAAACATTGTGTGAATAAATACTTTTATTCATACAATGAATATGGAAAAAAGTTTATTGAGGAAGGAAGGAAGTTTTTTTGGCTTTCCGTCTGTGTTTTTCTTCGGGCACGTCTCGCTTCAAACACCAGCAATAGTCCGCCAGCATATTGATATCCCAGTTTCCCTGGTACCTCTCTTCCATTATTTTGATATCTTGGTGAAATCGTTCACCCTGTTCCTCACTATAATCCCCGCAATTTTCAGGAAAATAGTCCAAGTGGGACCACAAAAAGTGCATTTTTATGGACATGCGCGACCCGTGAGCTTTGAAAGCTTCCATCAAGTTTTCGACAACGGACTCGTATTCTGGACTTCTACGCTTGCCAAGAAAATCAGTGACAACTGATTTGAATGCCTGCCAGGCATTCTTCTCAGTTGGAGTCATTGCGTTTTCGAACTGAGTATCCTTGATCAAAGTTCGAATTTGAGGACCATCAAAAACCCCAGCATTTAGTTTAGCATCAGATATATGAGGAAATTTACTTTCGAGATATCGGAATGCTGAACCCTCCTTATTCATTGATTTGATGAAATTTTTCATCAAGCCCAGCTTAATATGAAGTGGTGGGAGTAAAATTTTTGTTGGTGGTACAAGGGGCACTGAAACGACATTATGCGACCCAGGTTCAAAATTCTCTCTGGATGCCCGTTCACGCTGTGCATAGTGCTTCTCATCCGCTCGGCTATCCCATTTGCAGAGGAAACATGGGTATTTCGTGTATCCCCCTTGCATTCCCAATACAAATGCCACAATCTGAAAAAAAATGAAAATATTTAAAGAATTTAGAGAATTTGTTCTATCAGATAAAAAAAATCTATGCATTGGACTGTATCACTTCTGTGGGGAAGTTAAGCGTTCTTATACGCTCTCAAATAACCTTTGGAAAAACAACATAGTCAATAGCAATAGTTTACTTATGATATTAGTATTACCTTCAAATCTCCACAGATCCTCCAGTTATGTTGGTCGTATACGAGAGCATCCAGTAAAATTTTCATGTTATCGTAGCTCTCAGTAAGTTGTACGGAATGTGCTACAGGGACTGATGCAACCCTATTCCCAATGTTGAGAAGTACTGCTTTCAAACTTCGTTTAGACGAGTCTATAAATAGCCTCCATTCTGATGCGTTATATGACAGGCCCAAGGATTCGATTAGCCCCTCAACATTGCAGCAGTACACTAAGGAAGAGGTATTTTCGTGCACTGCAAAAAACTTGCGGAATTCTTCCTCTCGTTTCCTATACCAGGAGAATGTTGTTCCCGGAGCCAGCAAGTTGTCCTCTCGAAGTCGTGAGCCCAAGATCTCGGCAGCTAATTTGGAAAGTCCTAAATCCCTGGTAAGATCATTAAGTTTGGCCTGGTTGAGAGGCCTCGGCTCATTTGAAGCGGTATTTTGAGGTATATACGACTGGGACTGGTCATTGGCATTGGTCATTGATTCATCATCAGAATCATCGAAGTCCAGGGTTTGAGGTGGGTCGGGTATTGGAATTCCAGGACCATGGGGTACAGGTCTCATAGCAGAAGGAATGTCAGGGTATACAACAATGTGTTTATTCTTCTTGTTAACTCCTGAAAATAGAAACACAGAAACATGGATATAAAACTTGCATATGAAATAGAAGAAGCATTCAGACAGTGGCGGCTCGTGAGGGAAGGCTGCGGTCTGTAAGATATGAAATAGGTCGATGGAATCTGTATATTTTCTTTCTTTTTCATTCATATTGTCCCTTCGGGGACAATATGAATGAAAAAGAAAGAAAATATACAATCATTGTATATGTAAATGTAACTTGTATAACAATATGTATGTGTAAATGTATTTTCTATAACAATATGTATATGTAAATGTATGATTACCATTATGGTGAATATTATGCTATATATGGTGAATATTACATTATGGTGAATATTATGTCAAGTTTCATACGAGGATTTCAAAATATTTAAGAAAAATAAATTTATAAGCCCACCTTGGAGGTTTGTCATGCAGAAATAGCAATCTGTCACGTGATCCTTTCCTTCTCTCCAAATCATGGGAATTCCAAAAGGCAAAGATTTCGCTCTGCCTTTGCTCCATTTCTCAAATTTTCAGTGCACGTCTTGCAGCACATATGAGGGGCGAAATTTTTGTCCTGGTCCCCTAGCTTAATTCCAAAGTATGCTCTATACATTGTCTTCACAAATTTAGTGATTTGGGACTGGTTATTTGGCATGGTAACCGTCCCACATATGTAGCAGAATCTATTGGGATCATTTTTACACGCTCTATTCATTATGAAATATTTTATCTATATGCCTGAAAAGTAAAAAAAGATATTATACAAGTGAAACAAGTGATGATAGATGTTACTGTTCCAATTCCGCTTTGACAAAATCACGAAAAATTCTATTTTACTTATGAGGCCATAGCCGGATAACCTGAGCTGATTGAGAAAAACGGATTGCAGATTCGAAATCAGCAGGAACAACTCTATAAGAATCACTTACAAAACCCTTGACAGCAAAATTGATGCATACCAGTGTAATGTTCGTTTCTGTAATACTAAGTGTAAAGAGCAATTTTATTTTACATTTTTAGTTTTTACTTAAGATCTGTTGATCGTTATTAATATTATTTCAAATGGTAAAATTGTTAAATTGTATTGCTTATTATTTAAGTATAAGTCTAAAATAAAGTATTGTTTCATTGTATTATACTGTATATCTGACATTAATTAAATATTTGCTCGATATTCTGAAATTCTTTTATAATTGCGATGTAGATATATTCTTATATTGAGAAATACTATATTTTCTAGTTTATTATAAAAGTAACGGTAACGGTAACGATGGCCGTTAAGTGTTACGCTGTAACGCCCAACACTTTCGTGAAATAATTGTCATATATATATACAGTATGTAGTAAACAGACAAAGAAACAGACAGAGAAACAGGCAAAGAACAGCCAAAGGAATTCTTTCCACCGACATTCTCAAACATCTTGGAATCATCAAAAATCGAAGAATGCGCGTGGTGTTCAAGGAATCAGAAACAATAAGGACACTTGTTTTTTCCCAAAAAGCCCGCGAAAGCTAGCCTCTTAGCAAACGATAGGACGCTCGAAGGCGTCTCAGAAATGCCGCGAAACTTAGTGTCATGATAGGTTATATAAGGCGTAGTTTACTGGCATTCACTCTCACTCCCTCATTCACTTCGTCTCTCAGCGGTCTTCGCTTCTCGTCTTGTTCGTCACGTCTCACTCTCGGCCTTCGTCGGCAGCAACACTCGTCAAGCCACCCGCTCTCCGGCCTTCGCCAGGAGCGGCCTGCTGTTCCTTCAAGGCTCCGATCTATCATCAAGTAAGGCCTTCGACAGACCGCCTGCAGAAGCAATCCTTCGAAACCCAGCGCCATTCGACTTCAGCCGGTCTCAGTCCCTCAAGCAACATCTCAACACTACACGAAGCGAATCAACACTTGAGGCGACCTCCTCCTTCTGACTCTGATTTAACTCATCCTTCACCTCAAGTCGATCGGCGCCCGTTCAACAAGCTTCAATAGGACCCGCTACCGTTCTCAAGGTCATCCTCGACGTGCGAAATACAGGACGGTCAACTTCAAGCATCTCTTCATCTCAAGAGATATTTTCAACATTGTCGGTAAGCTCTCTGTGCCTCAGTCTTAAGCAATGCTCGCTAAGCCTACAAAGCGTAACCGCAGCGGCGTGATTAGGCTGTACCTAAAAGTGCTTTCAATACCGTTCAAACTAACTTTCCTGTTAAGACTGCAGTAGGCCTATTTCTAGTGTTGTATCAAATACCGTAATTTTGTATCACCCTGTTATTGTGATCATCGTACAATTTACTTATCATGCATCCTACTGTTTACGTGTTCTTTTAGGCATTTCATTCTAGACAGCCTAATCCATTCAATGTACCAAAACGTACGTGCATAATTTCTATTATCATTAGGCTGCATCATTTATTTATGTTCCATTTATGCATAACTCTTTAGCCTACCTAAGTCAGTGTATTACGTAATCCATTCAATGTACCTAACGTACGTACATTATTTACATATATTACACTAGGCAACAAAGATTTTGTTACAGAAGACCAAATAGGTGCTCCTAGCTAATTTCGGTATGCTGATTTCAAATCTATAATTAGATTTTTTCTATCACGTCTAGATTTTGTGTAAAATGCAAATCACTTTTAGTAAAATTTTCTACCACGTCCAGATTTTGGTTTTAATCGGCTTAATGCCAGTAATATGAAACTTGCTTTTCAAGGTTAAAGCAATTTTTTTTGCCAACTATATACAAATTCGAACAATTTTGATAAATAAAATTTATCCCGAGTCGCTACGTGACAGTCAAGCAGAACGGTTGTTGAAGCTCTCTGCTGATGAGCAAGTGACAGGTTGTGGTGACTTGTGTGTTTTTATAGCATTTGTTTGTACTACGGTGTGTATTTCTTTTTATTTTGCACATCGTAATAATTACTTTCTACGTTTTTTCAGATATTGTATGGTAATTCAAAATGGCATCAAATAGACGTGCTTGTGTAAATCACCCAGACAACTTCTGCTTTGTCTGTGGACAATATACACCTAAGCCACAACGTAGAAACATAACAACAAAGATTAAACTTGCCTACAAGTGTTATTTTGACTGTAAGTTAGGAGACCAACAGAGGGACTGGGCACCACATATTTGCTGTGCACAGTGCAATGCAATGTTAATAGCTTGGATGAATGGTAAAAGAAAAGCTATGCCGTTCTCAGTCCCCATGGTTTGGCGTGAGCCGAAAAATCACTTCAATGATTGTTATTTTTGTTTGACAAAGATTGCTGGTTTCACAAAGAAAAACAAATCAAAGATCACGTACCCAAACTGCGAATCAGCAATGAAACCAGTACCACATGATGAAACAAATCCACCACCAGTTCCACCAGCAACGATAACAGACAGCAGTTCATCTGAAGATTCTGCTAGTGATATAGAAACAGGGAAAGATGGCATATATGTTCCAGATGCAAATATTTCCCACATTTGTTAAGTCAAGCGGAGTTAAATGACTTAGTGCGCGATTTGGAATTACCAAAAGAAAAGGCAGAGTTGCTTGGTTCAAGACTTCAAGAATTTAATCTTCTCCAACCAAACACCAAAGTTTCCCATTTCCGCCATCGTCATTTGCAGTTTTCATCATTTTACTTACAGGAAGAAAACGTTTTGTTTCTGCCACGATATCAGTGGTCTGATGCAAGGAATTGGCTGTCGCTATGATCCAAAAGAATGGAGACTGTTCATTGACTCTAGTAAAGCTAGCCTTAAAGCTGTATTACTGCACAACGGCAATGAAAAACCTTCAATACCTGTAGCACATGCCACTGGCCTTAATGAGACTTATGAATCGATGAAACTGCTGCTAAGACTCATCAAAATAAGGACCACACATGGAATATTTGTGGCGACCTTAAAGTTGTATCATTACTTCTTGGGTTACAGTTGGGCTACACAAAGCATATGTGCTTTTTGTGTCTATGGAACAGCAGAGATGACAAGAACCACTACAAAAAACATGATTGGCCATCTAGAACTGAACATGTTGTTGGTAAATACAATGTGAAACACCCAGCACTTATTGACCCTCAGAAAGTACATCTTCCACCACTTCACATTAAACTTGGCCTTATGAAAAATTTCGTGAAGGGTATGGATCATCAAGGTAGTGGTTTCCAATATTTAAAGGATAAATTCAAAGGAATATTGACAGATGCTAAGCTAGAAGCTGGAGTTTTCACTGGACCACAGATCCGCAGTGTCATCCACGACTCATCGTTTCCATCTAACCTAAATGAGAATGAACTAGGAGCATGGACATCTTTCGTTAAAGTTGTCAAAAATTTTCTTGGAAACCACAAAGCTGAAAACCACCGTAAACTCGTAGAAAACATGCTTAAATCTTATGAAATAATGGGATGCAGAATGTCTTTGAAAATTCATTTTTTACATTCTCATCTTGACTTCTTCCCGGCCAACCTTGGGGCTGTAAGTGACGAGCATGGTGAGCGCTTCCACCAACAGATCTCAGTTATGGAAAACAGATACCAAGGTAATTTCAACCCAAATATGATGGGAGATTATTGTTGGTTCCTGCAGAAGGAGAGCTCGTCATCCTACAAGCGACAAAGGAAGAGGACACACCAAAGTTTCACTTAAGAACAGGAATTTGCCTTTCAGTAGTAACAACAAAATACTAACGCGCTTTGGGTGGATGGTTGGGCGCAGGGGTGGTAACTCCGCCAGCGGAATTCCGCTGTCTGTCTTAAGCCAGAATAAAGGAGGAAAGACATCCCTGTTCACTAATTATTTAAGTATGCTTAACATAAAACGTGGCACGGAAAAATAGCTTAGACGGCTTTCGTAATAGAAGCGGGTGAGAAAAAAAATGAAAAATAGGGGTTTTCGGTTACACAAAATCTGGACGTGATAGAGAAATTTTGATATCAGATCTGAAATCAGCATCAGCGCTTTAGTAGGAATCAGTAGTTCACGTGTCTGTAACAAAAAAAAAGTTGAAATTTGTTGCCTAGTGTTATCAATAGGCTGCAGCATCCATTTTGTGTGCCATTTATGCGTAACTCTCTAATCTCTAGTGTACCTAAATCAGTGTATTACGTAATCCATTCAGTGCACCAAACGCACGTGCATAATTTCTGTTATCAATAGGCTTCATATTTCATGCTGTCAGAGCTGGGCAGTATTTAAATACATTTGTGTATTTAGAACTGTATTTATAAATACATTGTTTTTCATGTATTTAAATATAGTATTTAAATACTTTAATGAGTATTTAAATACTCAAAATATAAAAATGTAAATACTTTTACTGGTTTAATACACGTTCTGTACTAGCACAGTACGACGCGTCGACAGTGTAGTACAGCATGGTTCATGTTTCAACGTGTCAGTTCAATCAGTTGTGTGCCACTCTTAGTCGAAAGCTGTTGATTTCTTTATCGTGTGCGTGTCATGGCTTAGTGAATTAGTGAATGCATATGTTAAAATTTGTATGTATTTAAAATGTATTTACAAATGTATTTAAATACAAGTGATGTATTTTGTATTTAGTATCTAAATACATTCGTAAAATGTATTTAGTATTTAGTATTTAAATACATTTCTCCCATGTATTTAGTATTTAGTATTTAAATACATTCAATGTATTTATTGCCCAGCTCTGCATGCTGTGTTCCATTTTTGCATACCATTAGCCTATCATAAATGAGTGTATTACTTAACAATTAATCTGTATAACCATTTCCTTATTTGCTAATCCTCAGTCATATTTAGCATACTATAAATGTCGTTATATAATTGTTAATCACCGTAAATACCTTCATTGCCATGTTAATCACTGTGAACAAATAACTTATTTATTTTCTTAATTAAACACAAAACAACAAGGTAATTTTTCTAACCTTATTAATATTATTTGCCTGGGTGTAATCCAAGCTGGTGACCTCGAATCATTTCGTATCATTTCATTTAGCATTTATAGTAGGCCTACTCCATTAGCCACATAAAACCGGTTAGTGCTAGACCTAATATATATATATATATATATATTACTCAGTTATCTGTGATTGAGGGGCGATCCATGATCATGGATAACCTGATTTCACAATTAATTCATTATGCTCCGCCAGTGGTTGAGTGGTGCATCCATTGCTGCCCCTCACCTCTCACTGACCTCTCACCTCCCGTACCATCACACACACAGTATTATTCTGTTACAGTATAATATAACTTACAATTAAGTAGTTTGGACTCACCACAATATGTGAAGATATGCGAAGCCACAAGCACACATTTATTTATACTATAAAAAGGGAGTCCTGTCTGTCCGTTCGTTTCAGAAATAAGTGCGCTTTGCTTTGTTTCTACTTTTTACTCTAGCGCGTTAAGATTTTCATTGCTTGAGACAATGGGTTCGGATGTGAAGCTTAAGATTTTCATTGTTGCGTTCTTTTCTATAGTTTTATTGACCCAGTAATTGACCCCCCAATTACCGAGGGTTGTTGTTGTTGTTGGTTAACCGATCAGCCCACCCTGATCGAGCAAGCCGGCGGCACGCAGGTAACCGATCGCCCTTTCCGGAGTGGACCAGAGGTTCAGCGCACTAGTGATGTTGTGTTGTGTTCTTTGTTGTGCTAGAGCGGTACAGTCTGTCATAATGTGTTCAATTGTTTGTGGTGTGTCCTGGCACAGGTGGCAGGTGTCGTTTATGGAGTTGTCTAGTCTGTGTTTATATGACTGTAAGTTGGGGTGATGTCCACATCAGAATCGTGCTAAGTTAACTCGATCCGATCTGCTCAGGCTGGCCTCTGACCTGTCAATGGGTGGCGGCTTCGAACCTAGGACCGCATTCGGACCGAGTCGTGTCAGTGGTTTGTGGGTTAGGTGTGTGTGTATTAGGGTGTGTCAATTTTGGGGGTGAAATTACTAAATTGAAAATCATGTGATTTGGTAGCAATTTAATGTAATCATTTGGCATACAAAATAATATCCTTGCCTCAAAAACAATAAAAAATAACTCCTACCTACATCAATTTTAATTAAAAAATCCCATTTTTCCGTAAATTCGTAACAAAATAACAAATGTGCGCAAACATCCTATCAACATTTAAAGTGGCAATAAGATATCATTCAGAGCCTTTATTTGAAAGTAACCAATGCAGTCATGTCCTTTTTGCTGCGGTTCCTTGACATCAGCATTCGGCTTGCTACTTGCGCTTTGACGTAGCCTTCTCGCCTCTCGTGACTGTAAACTTGACTAGCTGCTTCTGTGACCATTTTCACACATCTCTCCACACTCTGAGTGTGAGAAGGCCACTTTGGCACTTGCATTGGGGCCTCTTTAAGTTGTGTTAAATCTTTGTTTGTTACACATGTTGTCAGTGGTGGCTCCAAAACTTACAAACTCAAGTTAACTAATTCTGACAATTTCGTGGCATTGACGTTTATCAGAGGTACCTTCCTTGTCTGAACAGAGCAGTCTCCCAGCTGGTCATCATCTAGTGATGTTCCTCTAAGCTTTAAAATGATTTCCACAGCCTCAGTTCGCTCTTTGGTACATTGGCTGCAGAGTATTGCTTGCAAAACTGCCTCTGGCCTAGCATACCAAGCGGACCTTCTCACCACAGGTAACACGATGTCCACCACTACTTTCCTTTCGGTTCTCAGTAGCTGTAATTGAAACAAGATGTGGTTGGGCCCCTCCATCCACATTGGATTAAGTTTTACATTGAACCAGTGAGGAAGATAAAACCCAATAATAAATTCAACAATCAACATCAAATTCTGTAGCATTTTGCCCTTCAGTGCATGTTTGGAAACCCAAATCCTGCAGAAACGAATCGCTGTAGTTAACCAACGACTGTGACTTACGGGTCCAATCTCCAAGAGAGCCAGATTTTGAGGCAACTCTCCTGATCTGATTGCTTGAACAATACGATAAGCGTAAGATTGATCTGTGCTGAGGTCTTTGATAACTTCTTCAGACAACACTGGAAGGGGAGGGCCTACTTCGACCTTTGGAAATTTTGTATTTATTTCTAATTCCGTTGCTTCATCTAGCATGTTGCCAAGGGGGCCTGACCACTTGTTGTTGCTCTTTGTAGGACCATCAAGTTCCTGGATGAGACGACGAAGAGGTAGTTCCCCTGTGTGCAAATCACATACAGTCCAAACAAGCCTTCTTCCAAGTTTTTTCTCTAAATGCGTCATAACACCGCCCTGCCATCCAGTGTTCACTGCAGTTGAGTCTCCACCAACGGCCTGCAGTGAACTGTCAAGTCTTCTTTCTTGAAGCCAACATATGATTTGATCAGCAATTGCCTCTGCATGTTTCTTGCCTTCTACTTCTGCTTCAGGAACAAAGTGAAACAAATAGCGGCCACCAGGTTCGGAACACACAGAGTAGTGTTCTTCTTTGATGAGACTGGGAAACTTTCTGTCCATTCCCTCTACCTCTAGGAGAACTTTTGTGTCATCTCTTCTTCCATCAAACAAAAGGCAAGAGAGACCTTCCTCCTTCAAATCTTTTTCATGCTGCTCAGATATTTCCTTCATTATTTTTTCTTGTGCTCTTCTTATCTTATTATGATCTATCACTAAAGATGTATCCTCTCGGCTGATGAGGCCTGCATCTATCCAAGCGGCAGTGGCAATCTCTGCAGTCTCTCGTAGTCCCGTATGGTGGCGAATACCAAAGCTGGGCACAAACCGTTAATCCGTTAATCGTTAATTAACGAAGTTAACTTTTTCGTTAACGATTTAACTTTTAAGTTAACTTTGAAAATCATTATCGGACTAATTAACTTCCGTTACATTTAACTTCCGTTAACTCAAGTCCGTTAACCCCAAAAATTCATAAATAAACGTTTAAAAGTTTCTATTATTTTCAATGCTGAGCAGGTGCGCAATTAATCCGCCACTGTTAATAGTGATGAACGAATTTCCACTTCCGCAGTGCAAAATCAGGCGATATATTTGTTTCCGTCGCCACAATTTGTCTTACCAAATATGGTAGTTATTTATGGCATTGGTTTGAGCAAAACATGGTCGACTGTAAAATCAGGCGGAAAGATTTGCCATTTGAGTTGAATGTTTCAACTTCTTTCAAGAAATATCACGAGCATTTTAAGGCACTTTCAATAATATATATGTAACAATTACAACAAATAACTACATTCGTTTCATTTGCAGTCTGACTCTTGCGCAACATGTTTGTGCTAGTGAATATTTAAAAATAATCGTTGTCAAGTAAGTCATGTATATTTATAATATGTCTGTGAGTACCTTATTAGTAGTCTCCTTGGTACATTTCAAGAACCATAAAACTGATCAGGTAAGATTTCAATTCTCATGTCACTTTGATGACATAAATTAAGTCAATTGATGTCTTACAATGGGAGCGTTTTCACCTTAACCCTTTATGTCCTGGCGGTACTTCTAGGTACCACATCTTTAAAATCTCCATAATTATTTTTCTACCCGGTTGATCCTGCCGGTACTTTCAAGTCCCAATGTGAATTAGTTTCTTTATGAGATAATAGATGGCGTTGAGAAGTAAATGTGAGCGTGTGGCGCCAGAGGCTGTTTACTCTTTAGTATCTCTGCTGTGAAGACCGAAGAAATTTCAGTGCAATTACTTCCCGAATATTCTGTGCCATATCTGTTCCAAATAACAAAGGTAAGGGTTATTTTATTTTTTATCTTGTTCTTGAAATGTTCAAGAATGCTTCAAACAATTGTTGTTCTTGTTTATTATTTTTAAGTGTGAAATAATAAAGGATTTATTGAGTCAACTTCTAAGTACCAACAGGACAAAAGAGGCATAAGTCTACATCGTTTTCTTTTGGTTTTCTTTCAATTTTATGGATCACTATTTTAATTTACGTGGAAATATTTTAACTTGAACTCATGTGTTTACACAAGATGCTGCCTTCTTGGGTGAGCAAGTGTTGGTGGACTTGTTCATCAAGTTCAACACAGCCATCCCCTCCAGTGCTGCAGTGGAGCGTTTGTTCTCTATGGGCAAGGACATCCTGACGGCCAAGAGATCATCCCTGTCTGATGAAAACTTTGATATGCTAATTTTCATGAAGGGCAACATGCATCTCATGGACAAAATGGAGAACGAGAAGAAGAGGGAAAATTAAATTATATATATATTGTGTTTTTCATTTTTTTATAACAAAAGTTAACGTTAACGGTTTATCGGTAACTTCCGTTACATGTTTAACGAATTAACGGTTAACGAAGTTAACTTTTTGGTTAACGGATTAGCGGTTAACGAAGTTAACGTTTTGGTTAACGGTGCCCACCACTGGCGAATACTGGCAAAAGCAATGTTTGAGATGTCTTTAGTGTTGTATTTCATTCTCTTCGGCGAAGGTTCAGATGGCATTTTGGAGCTATCATCTGATGTTGCTTCTTTCTGTTCATCTGAAGAGCTTTCAAAGAAGTGAGAAACCTCTTGATAGAGCTCTTCATCTCTTTGGGTGGCTTCTTCACTCTTCTTTTTCTTCCTTTCTTCCCTCTCTCGGATTTTCTCTTTTTTCTTAGCAATAACAATCTGTTTTTTGGTTTCTGAATAATCTGCCGAACCAATCTGCATACTTCCTTGGCCTCCTGCCTTTGTTCTCTGCGCCTTTATGTGTAGCTGGTTCCTTCTTGGTGCTACTTGTAGTTGCCGGGAAGAATGAAGGATACGAGAGGCAAGCTATCGCTTTGTTGGGTATCTCTTTTAGGGGCCTCTCGTGTCCTCTTCTCTCCCTGTCGTTTGGGGGGTTGGCGTCTTGAAGGAAAAGCCGGTCGTTTTCAGAGTTTATTGAGTTCTTGGCTGGCTGAGGTTATTTTACAGAAGATTTTGTTATTTTATATACAGCTGAATTAATTAAATATATATATATATAAATTTATGTACAGTGCTTACAATAAGTCTCGCGCGTCTGTCTCGTCCCAAGCTAGTCTGTTAGATATAAAATGGGCGGTCCTTATGGCAGCGGAGGTGTGTTCGGATTGGTGCACATAATTGCTCTAACCCCATCAATGATGTCCACATTATCGTTGTGTCGATTACTCTATCTATTTATATATAGAGACATACTGTATATAGATATATATAGAGTATGCAGGAGATAACGCTCTCTCTCTCTCCATCTCTCTCTCTCTCTCTCCATCCTCTCTCTCTCCCCATTCTCTCTCTCTCTCTCCATCCTCTCTCTCTCTCTCATCCTCTCTCTCTCTCTCTCCCCATCCTCTCTCTTTTACAAACTTTTACAAAATTTTCCCTGGCACCCGTTGCCATTGGTACCTCCTCGGTATGGGCCGCAAGGCCTTTTGAGGTACTTCTTTCTTTGTAACTCCTTGTAACTCTCTCTCTCTCTCTCTCTCTCTCTCTCTCTCTCTCTCTCTCTCTGCCCACACTATTTGAGTGTGTAAAGACATTTAGGAGTTTGCTTGCTCGGTGTCTCTGTAAGCAAGCTAAATATAGAGCTATTTATATATTCTCCACTTTCCTGTAAAATTTCCTTGGCTACTTTTCCAGGGTCAAGGTATTTTCTTCAACCTTTTTCCGTACCTGCCTCTGGCAGGGAGGGAGTGGAGGGTGGGGAGAGAGCCTTCTACTTTTCTATCCAGTTTTCTACTACTGCTAGCATAGTTTGAAAGACAAAATTTTCCCTGGCACCCGTTGCCATTGGTACCTCCTCGGTATGGGCCGCAAGGCCTTTTGAGGTACTTCTTTTCCTTGTAACTCCTTGTAACTCTCCATCCTCTCTCTCTGCCCATCCTCTCTCTCTCTCTCTCTCTCTCTCTCTCTTCTCCTCTCTCTCTCTCTCTCTCTCTGCCCATCCTCTCTCTCTCTCTCTCTCTCCATCCTCTCTCTCTCTGCCCATCCTCTCTCTCTCTCTCTGTCTCTCTCTCTCTCTCTCTCTCTCTGCCCATCTCTCTCTCTCTCTCTCTCTCTCCATCCTCTCTCTCTCTGCCCATCCTCTCTCTCTCTCTCTCTCTCTCCATCCTCTCTCTCTCTGCCCATCCTCTCTCTCTCTCTCTCTCCCCATCCTCTCTCTCTCTCTCCATCCTCTCTCTCTCTCAGAAAGCCTTTGATAAGGTATCTCACCGCCGGCTAATGGCGAAAGTGCGCGCGCTGGGTATCGGTGGGGAAATAGGTAGGTGGATTGAAAACTGGCTGAAGAATAGGCGGCAGAGGGTTGCAATTAAAGGGGTTAGTTCGGGTTGGGCCTCGGTCACTAGTGGGGTTCCTCAGGGTTCCGTTTTGGGGCCACTGTTGTTTATCATTTACATAAATGATATCGACGGTGGCATCGTCAGTCGGATCGCCAAATTCGCTGATGACACCAAGCTTGAGGCCAATGTTGGGACGCCCGAAGCGATCGAGGAACTGCGTGCGGACCTAGGTAGGATAGGAGAGTGGTCCGAAAAATGGCAAATGCCGTTTAACTTGGGTAAATGCGAAGTATGTTGGGGAGTAATATCGAGGCGACTGATTTGGAAAAGAAATTGGGTGTGCTAATTAACAGCGACCTTAAATTTACCAAACAGTGCGTAGAGGTTGAAAAGAAAGCCCAGAAGCTGTTAGGTTATATCAGGAGGCAATTTCAGTTTCGGAACAAGGAGATTGTGCTCTCTCTGTACAATTCCCTGGTTCGGCCGCACCTGGAATATGCTCTGCAGTTTTGGTCGCCCACCCTCAGGAAAGATATTGAGAGGCTGGAGCGAGTGCAGGCGAGGGCCACAAGGTTAATCCCTTCCGTTAGGCATATGGGCTACAATCGACGGTTACGTGCCCTGAACTTGTTTTCGCTGGAAACTCGGAGGCTGCGCGATCAACTGATCGAGGTTTTCAAGTTCTTACGCGGGTTCAACGATGTCGATTTTAGAAGCATGTTTAGTTTAAATGATAACCCAACTCGCAACAATGGTTGGAAGTTGGATTTGAAGCGGTTTAGGACTAGTGTGTGTGGGAATTACTTTACGTATAAGATCTTTGACACGTGGAACAGGTTACCTTCAGAAGTTGTGAACAGTTCCTCTGTGGATCAGTTCAAGAAAAGGTTAGACTAAATCTTGCACACTATTTGAGGGTGTAGAAAATTTTCCCTGGCACCCGTTGCCATTGGTACCTCCTCGGTATGGGCCGCAAGGCCTTTTGAGGTACTTCTTTTCCTTGTAACTCCTTGTAACACTCTCTCTCTCTCTCTCTCTCTCTCTCTCATCACATGGCAATGTATCCATATAACGTTAATAATAACCGAAACTCGAGAAAATATACTCTCTGCCTTCCGCTCTATCCCAAATCCTTTTCTCTTAGTAACCTCTTAATACAAACTAATGTATCATATTTTGCGTCTTTTTAACTCTGGTAGGATTCAATTCCATTCCTATAGTGTAAGATACTTAAATTCATGTGTGTATTATGCCATATGATGTGCGTAATAAATAATCATTTTTAAATAGTTGGAGCGTTCAAGGTCATCTGTAGTAATCTATAGACTACCCCTCAAGCCCACTCTCAACACTTAGATTCCCCTAAGACACAGGCGTCTTCAAGTAACATGAATGCGTAGGGATCTAAGGTGTTAGATTCCATATTATATAATTTATGTGCTAGGTTTAAGAACGCTGGCATTGAAGGATGGAAGGAAGGGACAGTAAAAGCGATAATAGGTTTAATGAAGGAAGTGGAATGAGGATGGAGGTAGGCGTTGCTATGTCGAAGGAAACGAGGTTGGGTGGGGAATTACGAAGGGAGGAGGAAAGGGAGCCAGAGATTATTAATCTAATTCTGCCACCCCGCGTTCTCCTGATATGAATCCGATTGAAAACCTTTGGGCAATAATGATTAACGAATGGGAGGAACGCAATGAAAGAACATTTGAAGCACTTTTAGCTCACACGAGGAATAGTTGGGAGAGCTTACATTCCCTACAATCTGGCCTCTTCTATGCCTCAACGATTGCAAGAAATTATTGATGCCGGAGGAAGCTATACGAAATACTGATGTTAAAGCCATGATGTAAATGTGTACCGTATCGAATATATATTTATGTTAATATAGAATTTTATTATATTTTTATGTTTGACATCTATAAAAGTATATATTGTGACCATGAAAGAACTTTACTTATCCTTAGTTAGAATCTTTTCTTACAATGTCTACGCTCGTGGAGATGATAATATATGCATTGTTGAAACAAACTATGAAAAGGTAATAGTTTCAGGAAAAAAATAAAAACTGGCAACATCGAAGCCATCACATGTTTATGGGAATTGTCATATGATATGCTACCAATAAACTCTTATATACTACTATATACAGTATACTATATTACGTAATAATTACGATGAACAAATCAAATGCAAATTTCTCTGATTCACGTCCCACCAGTCTTGCTTTAAACTAATGACTTTCATAAGATGGAATAGGTTACCACTTAAAACAATGGATAAACTATCTATTAGTGAGACGACCGTGATTTCCTCGAAATGCGAGCGCGTGAGAGGTTTACTGAGGAATTTGATCATTAGATTTTTCACGTAGGATATGTATCACAAACAACAATATTGACAACAATTCCAACAATTACTTAATATCATAATCATTGCATTTGAGCAAATAATTTAGACCTGCGTCAAAATAACTTAGGTATCATGCCATGATTTGGGATATTTGCTGAATTAGTCGTTCTCTATAGTCTACAGTATACATTGAGACGGTAAATGTAATTAACCCAGCTAATATTATGATGACTAGGATTGCTCCATAACCATCCCAACATCCCGAAACTTGGTCATTCTGCTTCTTAATCATTTGTATTTTAAACACTAAAATGTAGCAGAAGTGACGTAATAATGGACGTCATTGATGGGGTTAGAGCAATTATGTGCACCAATCCGAACACACCTCCGCTGCCATAAGGACTGCCCATTTTATACCTAACAGACTAGCTTGGGACGAGACAGAGGCGCGAGACTTATTGTAAGCACTGTACAATACTTATTTATAAAGATTATATGATTCTTAAAATTACACAATGATAAAATATATACAATTTGGTACGCGCAAAATTGGTTTGTCGGTAACTAATATAAAAAATATAAATGCGGAAAATTAACTGCGCGGCCCCACACTACTGCCCACCCCGAGAAGCGGAGCACGTATATCAAAAGTAGAAATATTCGGGTCTTGATTTGAATCGGATCCTTCGTCCAGCTCGCGTTGATCCTCGGTCGGCCTCGTTTCCGGTTGTTGCGTTGTCCTGCGCGCCCGTCCTGAGGTCTGTATTTGCTACCTCCGAGGTGCGTCCTCCATCGTCCTTTTTCCTTGCGTGCTTTTTCTCCGATCCGATGTCGTCCGATTGTGCGCCCGGTACCTGTGTGGGACCTGAAACTATATACGCCGGTTTTAAACGATTAATTGAAATGGCTTCTGATGATCCGTTGGTTTTTTCTATTACGAAGTACTTATCGTGGCGTTCGAGAACACGGAAAGGTCCTTGATATGGTGCCTCGAATGGTTTTCGAACGCGGTCGATGCGTACCCATACGTGGCTTGATTTGTGGAGTTCCGATGGAATGAATGATTTGGGGGCTGAGTGAATGTTTCCTTGAGAGAGTTGGGCGAAATCGATTTGCGTCATTTTCTTGGCTAATTCGGAGATGAATTTTGAATTGGATTTTGACGACGAATTGGCGATCATTGGCCTCGGGCATAATAGGGTGGTTCCGGTGACGGTGGTGAACGGTGAATAACCCGATTCGTTGGGGAGACTGCGTAAACCAGGAGAACTATGGGTAAAGCGGGGAGCCAATCTTGTTTTCGAGCGATGATTGCTGTCTTGATGGTGCGATGAGATCTTTCAATTATTCCGTTGGTCTGAGGGCGATACGACAAAGTTCTTAGTCGGTGAAATCCGATGAGAGCTGAGAGTTCCCTAAAGAGTTCGGATTCGAATTGGGATCCGCGGTCCGTTATGACTTGCAGTGGTACACCAAATCTTGAAATCCATACATCGAGAAATGCGTGTGCTATTGATGTGGCTGTAGTATCAATCAGAGGATATGCTTCTATCCATCTTGTGGCACGATCGATGCAGGTTAGGAGATATCTATATGGGGAAGGATATGTTTGACCGGGCAAAGTGGTTGGCGGTAAGGGACCGACGATGTCGATATGTACCGTTTCAAATCTTGAACTTGGTAAATCGAAGGGGGTTATTTCTGATTTTGTATGGCGAGAAATTTTTGAGGATTGACATGATTCACAATTTCGGGACCAAGTTCGAATATCCTTATTCATTGAGGGCCAAAAGTATCTTGATTTAATGATACGAAGTGATTGCTTGATGCCTGGATGAGAAATATTATGAAATTGATTGAAGATGGAAGATCGATGCTGCTTGGGAACAAAAGGACGGGGATATGGCGTGGATGTATCGCAATATAAAGTTGTATTTTCTGGAAACGGGAACGGCTTGAGACGTGGAGAAATTCTTGCGTTTCTTGATCTTTTTGTTGAGATTCCGCGATTGCTGATAAATCGAAAGCGTCGATATGTACTGCGTTTACGTTGCGTGAAAGGCAGTCCGCTACGACGTTTTCGGATCCACAGATATGTATTACATCGCATACGTATTCCGTGATGGCAGACCAATGACGTTGTTGTCGGTCTGTCTTGGCTCGTAAGGGACTCTTGTAGGCAGAAACCATCGGTTTGTGATCCGTGAAGAGTATTACTTGACGACCTTCTAAAAATTGACGGAAATGCAGGACGGCTAGGTATGCTGCGAGTAATTCTCTATCGTATGCGGCGTACGCTTGCTGAGTTGTAGTTAATTTCTTGGAAAAGAAGGCGATGGGAACTGGTGTGCTGTCGATTATTTGATGAAGAACTGCTCCAGCTGCTATTGTGAGCAGTCCGTAACTAAATGAAGGATTGAGCTTGATGGAAGAGGATGACAAAGCGTAACGGCGTTCCGTAGTGCATCCTTGACATCTTGAAAGGCTTGAATTGCTTCGTCGTTCCACTGTAGACTTTTGCTTTTGACTTGAGTTCTGACGATTTCACTTAAAGGTGAGACTAAATCGGCGTAACGGGGTATCATATGGCGATAGAATCCCGTCATTCCTAGGAATCTTCTGAGGCTTTGGTAATCTTGCGGTTGGGGAATATCTTGAATTTGGAGACTTTGTTTACAGGAGGACGAATGCCTGCTGGGGAAACTTCATGACCCAGAAATTCAATTTTGGATTGCTGAAATATGCATTTTTCTAAGGAAATTCTTAAATTGTGTTCTTGAAGGATCTTGAATACGCGTTCTAAGTCTTTCAAATGGTCAACTGCGTTATTTGAATGGACTAAAATATCGTCGAGATACACAAATACGCAGTCAACTCCTCTGAAAATTGTATCCATGAAGCGTTGAAATGTTGCAGGGGCGTTTCTTAAACCAAATGCATGTATAAATACTGAAATAAACCAAATGGAGTTGTTATAGCCGTTTTCTCGATATCTTCTGGGTGGACTGGAATTTGGTGATATGCTCTGACTAGATCGATTTTGCTAAAGCATGATTTTCCGTGCAGAGATGTTGACAGACTTCTTATATGAGGAAGTGGATATCTGTCCGGTTTCGTGACAGCGTTTAGGCTTCTATAATCACCACACGCCCGCCATTCGCCTGGTATCTTCTTCGGAACGAGGTGTAACGGTGAGGCCCATGGTGATTTTGAGGGTTCTATAATTCCATCTTGAAGTAAGTTGTTGAAAGTAGCCTTAGCTGAGGATAATTTATCGGGTGGAAGACGTCGAGGGCTTGCAAACACTGGTGGTGCGCTGCCAGTGTCGATGGTATGCTTGACAGTGTTGGTGGAAACTTTCTGCGGTTGAGCTGGTTTCAGTAGTGAGGAGTACTTGTCAAGCAGGTTCCTGATTTCTTGAGGTAATTTGTCGGTAGGGTTAATATTGATGAGGTGAAGGTCTTTGGATTGCACAGGTTTAGTAGTGGCTTGAAGAGTTGTTGCTCTATCCTTCAAAATGCCATGCTTGCAGTCCACAAGGATGTCATAATGGGATAGAAAATCGGCGCCGAGAAGTGGACTGGAGACTTGGGCGACGACGAATGGCCACCTGAATATTCTTCGTAATTTAGGAATTGATATGTCCAGTGTTACTTCTCCGAATATTTCGAGCGGCTGACCGTTTGCGGTGGAAATCTTTACTGCGGTTGGGTGGAGTTGACAATCATTGACACAAGTTGGTGGTAAAATTGAGATGCTCGCTCCTGTGTCAATGATAAAATTGACCTTCAGACTGGCGATGCGAGCTGCGACTGAGATCAGCGGCAGGCCGGACGTCGCGTTAATCACAGCCTGCTTATCTAGTTTTCCGACGTTTCTCTTGATGGTGAGGAAGATCTTGAATTTGGGCGTGACGAGGGGAGCAGCTTGGCGTCATCTTTATTTGGCCACTTGCCGCTGATTCTCGCTGAAGGGTTTTAGGCCGATGGGGATATTCGTTCTTGGGCTTGTATTGGCTCGAGTTGACGTTGGCGCCGCGTAGCAGCTTTGTTGAGCGAACGGTATTAACTCATCGGCTAGTTTGCCGAGTTGAGTTAGCGTCAGCTCCTTTTGTGCTGCTACGACGGGCGCTATTGAGGATGGGAGCGCCTGGATGAATTTATGCTTCACCAAATCATCGCTGACGCCCACCTTCAGTGCCGTTTGGTGGATATCTTGAAGGAATTGGGAGGGCTTTCCAGTGAGAGGAGTGTTGGAGATGAGTCGTTCGAAGAGTTCTGGCTTCGTCTTTTCGTAATGACTCACGATTTCTTCTTTTAAATCGGTGTACGACTTGTTGGAGAGAGTTGCTGCTGAAATTCGTGAGACGACTTCGGGGGGTAACGAGGCTAGAACATGGAAAAATTTGGTCTCTTCGGATGTTATTCTGGAAATGTGGAATTGTGCCTCCATGATGGAGAACCATCCTGCGGCCGACGCTTCAGAGAACGTGGGTGGCTTGATGGTGACATGGTGCACTCCTGATTCAACAGATTCCATCTTGCGGAATGTAATTCGGGTCTGCTGCTGCTTTGGTTCCGACCGGCTACTACGGGTGGGCGGCGAAGAGGCGTGGCTTCGGTTTGTTCCGCCCGGCGACTGAAGGATGCTGCTTCCGCTGGCTGCTTCGGGTCACTCCGGGGTCACCAATTGTAGCTGGTTCCTTCTTGGTGCTACTTGTAGTTGCCGGGAAGAATGAAGGATACGAGAGGCAAGCTATCGCTTTGTTGGGTATCTCTTTTAGGGGCCTCTCGTGTCCTCTTCTCTCCCTGTCGTTTGGGGGGTTGGCGTCTTGAAGGAAAAGCCGGTCGTTTTCAGAGTTTATTGAGTTCTTGGTTGGCTGAGGTTATTTTACAGAAGATTTTGTTATTTTATATACAGCTGAATTAATTAAATATATATATATAAATTTATGTACAATACTTATTTATAAAGATTATATATGATTCTTAAAATTACACAATGATAAAATATATACAATTTGGTACGCGCAAAATTGGTTTGTCGGTAACTAATATAAAAATAATATAAATGCGGAAAATTAACTGCGCGGCCCCACATATGAAAGCCAGCTCCAAAACAGGGATCTTCTTCTCACGAGGACAGCGACAATGTGAGGGTGAGGTTCTCTTCTGCATGAGGGAGAACAATTGGCTTCAGAACACAACTCTATGGGACACTGGCAGTTAAAAATGTCAAGAAGAGTATCAAGTGTGTGCAGAAATTTATTTTTCTTTGCTAATTTTCCTTTACCAAGTGATGTCTCAACTGCTTTGTGCCACAGCTTTGTTAATTTTAGCTCAATAGTTCTATACTGATTGAGTACAGGTGGTTTGAATAACACATTAGTTTTTTTCCACTGATGCAGAAGAGGGGGAATCATGTCCCTTATGAGCTCTTTCTCTGTGTAGTTCCTTCTATCCTTTGTATTTTGTTCACGAAGGAGTAACCCTAGTCTCAGCATGTCTCGCACTGTTGGTAGTTCTGATACGGGAAGCTCCTTGCCTGTACCGACTAACAGGCTCAAGTGGCATGACGACTGACCTCTTGTCTTCAATTTTGGCATCTTAGGAATATCTGAAAAGAAAGAAAAACATTTAAGTATTTTATATCAATTACGATGTTTCAAAGTTTAGTCATTCGATGTTCTAAAATTCAATAAAAAAATATTTCATGGGATTACAACATAATTAGACAGAAGAATATGATAATAATAAATAATTGTAATAATCAATAATCCATACTTACAGTTAAACTGTAGTATTCGTCTAGTAGAATAACTATGAAGTAGGTACAAGAGCAATAACAGCAAACCACCGTCTATGACATCTAAGAGGCAACTGAGACTGAGAGTGAGGGACAGTTCTATTCATGTTGTGATTTGTACATTGTACAACAACTATATGACCTTGAAAACACTCCATATGCAATCAGTGGGATAATTCTGTGACAGATGAATAGTTAATCAATTTATGTCCTATTATTTAGTAAAAAAGTCAATTTCTGAAACTTTAAGGTAAAATTGATGTAGGTAAGGGTTATTTTATTTCATTTTGGTTGGCCAATTTCAAGTTTTGACATGAAAAGACTATATTTTCACTACCAAAATTGATTTGAAAAAAGTTGACAAAATTGACACACCCTTGTGTGTATGTGTTTTCTGTATTGTGTGATGTCTGTGGGGCGTGGTATGGAATGGAGTATTTGGTTATAATGTCTCTCTGGTGTTACCTTAATGGTGCGAGGTGTTGGTGCATGATTGTACATGTAGTGGCAAGGGTGTTGTGGGTTAGTTGTCGCTGCTGTCATGAACTGTGTTCCCCTCATATCTAAATGTTCCCTAACTTTCAGTATTTTTGTTTCTGTGTGCAGGTGTTCTATTGGTGTTGTTTGAGTACATCCTGTCATGATACGAAGTGCGTTGTTTTTTTTATTGTCTGTAGGGTGTTTATGTGTGTGAGATAATGGGTGCTCAGCATGGGCTAGCATAGTCCATAACTGAGCGAATATATTGTTTGTATATGAGTGATATTGTTTCTTGCTGGTGTCCAAAGTTTGTGCCTGTTAGTACCCTAAGCGTGTTAAGTCTTGACATACATTTGTTTTAATGTCCAGAATGTGGATTGCAAAAGATAATGATGTTGTATGTGACCCCAAGTAGTTTAGTCCTGTGAGTGTGTGGAATGTTGGTGTTGCTTAGTGTAAGCTGTGGAGTTATCTGGTGTTCTTTTGTGTTGCTTGTTAGCACGGTGATGGTTGATTTTGTGGGTGCTACTTTGAGTCTATTGTGTGTGAGCCAGTCTTGTATACTGTTTATGTATGTTTGTAGGTTATTTGTAACGGTGTCGATGTTGTTGTGGGTGGATGTTAGAGTGATGTCATCTGCATATGATGATAAGGTAAGCTTGTTATCTATGGGTGTTGGAATGTCATGCATGTATAAGTTGAAGAGTGTTGGTGAGAGAACAGAGCCTTGAGGGACCCCGTTCGGAAAAAGCTTGTTTTTGGATGATTTGCCATTAAATGTGAAATGTGAGTATCTTCCTGAAAGATAGTTGCTCAGCCACCTTTTGGTGTTATTGTGCATGTTTGTGTTGAATATTTCGTTTATGAGAGGGAAGCGTGGGATAGCATCAAATGCTTTACTAATGTCTATTGTTGCTAATAGTGTACGTTGAGCTGGTCGTCTGGGGTTGATGCCATCCATGATGTGCTGCGTGAGGTTAGTGAGTAATGTCGTAGTTGAGTGGTGAGGTCTGAATCCATGTTGAGTAGGCGATAGTGGTATGTGTGGGTTGGTGATTTGTAAGATTAGTCTCTCTGTTTCTGTTACTTTGGAAGGTGTGCATAGTAAAGTAATGGGTCTATAGGAAGCTTGTTCTGTTGGATTTTTGTTTGGTTTGAGTAGTGTAATAATTTTACCTTGTTTCCACATGTCATGAATAATACAGTGTTGGCATGAATATGTGCTGATGTTTGTGAGAGCTAGTATTCCCTGTGGGCCCAAGTGTTTAAGGTGTATGTTAGATATGTTGTCTGGTCCAGTAGCTTTCGAACTCTTAATGTTTTTGATGAGCTTGGTGGTCTGGTCTGTATTGAAGGGTGTAATGGTCGTGTCGAGTCTGAAGGTTTTCTTGTGTCTGGCTGTTTGTCTGTCTGCGTGTTTCTGGTTGTTGTCTCTGTTTAAGAGACTTACCTTTGCGTAGTGATTAACTAGAATGTTAGCTTGTTGTATATATGTTGGGATATTATTTTGTTTGCATTTACTGTGTTGTTACTTCTGTTGTTCGGAGATAGTTGTTCGGATTAAGTTGTTGTTGTTGTTGGTTAGCCGATCAGCCCACCCTAATAATTGAACCGAGGGTTCAGTTATTAGGTCAATAAACCTATAGAAAGGAACGTAGCAATGAAAATATTAAGCTTCACATCCGAACCCATTCTTTCAAGATTTGTGAAGCTTAAGATTTTTATGGCTGCGTTCTTTTCTATAGTTTTATTGGCCGAATAATTGACTCCCCAGTTATTGGGGAAGAGGCCAAAGGCCTCTGCACTGCAGGTCTAGCTGAATGGGCCCGTAGGACCCACTTTTGTTAGTACTCTATAAAGTGCTGAGACACTGACTGAGGCGCGTTGTGGTGGCTGATGGGAGGCGAGCCGCGGATGTAAACATAACTTGATTCACGGTTGAGTGAATCCTTAACAACCGCGTAAGTAATACAAGTATATATATTATATATGTGAAAAACGCTCTGTATGAATTGGTCCACAATTAACCCACCCCTTATATATCCAGTCTAACTATAGAGTAGATTAAGTCTAGCCCTGTAAGGGTCAGCCTAGAGATTCCGGAAATGGTCCAGAGCGGGCAGATAAATTGAGGTCCACAGTAGGATTCCTCACCAAACTAGGTTAGGGCAATCTACCTTCACCTTTGTTAAGCTATGAGTTGATGCTGGGTCTTAGGCCACAGCGTAGGCCTAAGTTGTCTGACCCAGCTTAATTTAATGAGTCTTCTAAGTTAGAAGATCCAACTGGGCTAAAACCACAATTAGTCACTTACTGCTAGTTATTAGAGAGTCTCTTTTCTCCTTCCTGTATAATTGTCGAGAGCGTACTTGCTGGTGGGGATCTTTTTCTTGTCTGTTCTTCTCCCTTCCCTCGTTCCGTCTTTCGCCCCGTTCCTCGTTTTCTTCTCCTTTGTTCTCCTTTTCGCGGGGCTTTTTTCCACCAGCGTCGTGTTGGTTTTTACCTCGGTTGTTATCGGTAATGTATATCTATTACCGAGCACGCTCTTGTCACACAGTATATAAATACTAGTGTGGAGAATAACTCTGGTGAGCAACCAATTGGTTTCATCCACCCAGTTATTGACATAAAAGGAATTTAATAATTGTTAGATTAACTACCTACCTACAGTGAACCATTTTCGTTACCTCCCAACTACCCACTCATCAGTTTTCCATATACTGGGGGCCCGGGAGATAAAAATTTTGGTGTCATTGTCACCAATTTTTATGTCTGAGTGTAGATTAGCTAACTATTTGACTGTAAATGCCTGTTAATCTGATTAACAGTGCCTATCATCACCTTCTCATGGAGAAGGTGTAGCATTTAATTAGAAGAGAAAATATACATCCATAGGATGAAACTATCTATGGTCTTTACCATAAGAAAAGAAAAAGTGAAAGTTAGAAGATAAAATTACAATTCCCCAGCATCTATTTTTTGTTGTAAAAATAGTCGCGCCTTTAATGCTGTTTGTCGCTGAGGTCTTGTGTCTGTCAATGTTGTAGTAGGATGCGTTACCACTCCTACTGTCAAAGGAATAGTTACTGGGAGTTCAGTGTCTCCAGTTGTTACTGTCAGTGGAGAAGGTTCTCCAAAGTCCATTGTTTTGGGTCCAGACTCTAAAGGGTACAAAAGAGAAATGTCTCTTGTTGTGTCACCCGTTGGTCCTTAATTTGACCACTCTTGTTACCCCGTCTGCCCCTGGTCTGAGTTCTAAAACTCTAGCCAGAGGCCAGTATTGTCTTGGAGTACTGTCATGTATGAGAACAAGGTCTCCTACCTTAATTGTGTCAGACCAATCCTTCTTAGTCATTTGTTTATGTCTCTCCCTTAGACCCATCAAGTACTCAGTTTTCCACTGTTTAATGAAATGAGCTTTAACTCTAGTTAAATGTTGTAACTTAGTCTGGAGCTCATCATGTCGTTGAGTCCAGTTTGGGTCTTCTGAAGAGTCTATATTGTAGTCCGGCAGGAGACTAACTTGTTCTCCCCGAATCAAATGATTTGGAGTTAATGGTTCCGGGTCATTAATGTTGTCACTCACATAAGTGAGTGGTCTATTGTTGATGATGTTCTCAATCTCAGCCAGGAGAGTGAGCAACTCAAATAAGTGTATCTGTTTTTTACCAATTGCTTTCTTCAAGCAATTCTTTACTGTTTGTATATTTCTCTCCCAGATAGAACCATACCAAGGAGAGGCAACCGGAATATACTTCCACTTTACAGTATGTTTGAATTTTGTATATATAATTGTGTGAGTTCATCGCTTAACAAGTCGTGGATGACTTGTTCACCAGCCTTGAAATATGTAGCATTGTCAGTCCAAACTGTCTTTGGTACTGAATGTCGTGCAAAGAATCTCTTAAAGACAGCAACAAAAGATTCTGCTGTAAGGTCCTCCACAACATCCAGATAAACAGCTCGTGAGGCAGCACATGTAAACAGTACAATGTACATTTTTTGTTCAGTGTCACCCACCCCTACAGTCAATGCTCCTGTATAGTCAATGCCTACAGTCTCAAAGGGTCTGTTGAGAGTAACTCTCTCCTCTGGCAAAGCAGGAGGATTTGGTTTCCTATAGGGCCTAGCATGAATACGCCTACATGTGACACACTCACTCAGGACTGTTTTAACAGTGATCCTTCCCTTGGGTATCCAATAAGTTTTTCTTAATGTAGTTAGTGTCTGTGGTACCCCATATGATATACATCATTGTGTGTTTTTCTGATGATTAATGTTGTCAAATAGCTAAATCTAGGTAAAGGATTGGATGTTTGCTTTTGTATGACAGTTTTGATTTGTCTAATCTCCCTTTACACCTTAGAAGGCCTTCCTCATCTCTGAACAAGTTTAGATCCACAACTACTGATGGTACAGGTTCTTTTGTTTGTTTCCCATTAGTTAAGAATTCTAACTCTTTATTGTACTCTTTTTGTTGTGCATGGCCTATCCAGTATTTGGTTGCAACTTCTGTATAATTATGATTGTTTTTATTTAGCTGTTTGTTAATTGTAGTGAAACAGTTGTGAGCAAACCTCAAACAGTAGGCTGTGACCCTGACAAGTTTACTGAAGTCAGAATAACGTTCATAATTAGTGATTGGTTCAACCTTTTCATTTGAAAATATTAAATTTAACGTCGTTAACTTGTTCCACAGGCCATTGGTCTGTATTACAGAGTCACTTAGGTCCCATAAACCAAGTTTTGTTTGACTTCAACAACTTGTAGGATAAACCTCTGGTCAGAAAGTCTGCTGGATTTTGTTTAGTTGGAACATAGTGAAAGTTTACTTGTAGGCTTTCATTAGCTTCAGCTATTTCTTTTAGCCTATTTCTTACAAAGATATTCTTACTATTAATGCTATCATTCCGTATCCAGGCAAGACAAATCTGACTGTCAAGCCAGATGTGGATATCAGTTATGTTCACATCATGGTAAGCATCCTTAAGCAATGAAATGGTTTTAATGGCTAATGCAGCAGCCAATAGTTCCAATTGAGGTATGGTTCGGGTAGGTTTGAGAGGTGCAACTTTCCCTTTTGCATAAATTAGATGACTTTCTGTAGGACTTACAAGATACGCACAGCACCCATAAGCTTGTGTGCTTGCATCAGCAAACACATGAAGTCTCTGGGGTTTATCCCTAAACCCACAGCACCTTTGAATTTTAATGTTCTGCACTTTTGTTAAATCAGCAGCTAACTTCTTCCAAGATTTTTGATTTTCATTTGTTATTGGATCATCCCACCCAACATTTGTCCTCCAAATTTCTTGGAGGAGAATCTTTGATTTTATTGTTGAAGGCAGGAATAGACCCATAGGATCAAAAATTTTGGAAGCCTCTGATAATATTTGTCTTTTAGTATTTGCTTCCTCATCAAGTTTAAAACCTTTAGTACAGATTGAATCATGACTGTTAGAAGTTGCATCCAAATACCAGTTCATACCTAAAGTTTTAACTCTGTCTGATGGCTCAGTAAGACCATTATTATCCTTTAAAATCTTTTTGTTTAAATCTCATCATTTGAAATCCACTCTCTAAGTTCAAAGTTACCTTGTTGCATAATGTTTTGAGAGTGTTCATAGACTTCAGATAATTCAGATTTTGTTGTTGTTGAGCCTATTAGATTGTCTACGTAAAAATGTTCCTTAAGGAAGTTCAATGTTAAAGAGTTATTAAACTGGTTCAAATGATGTCCAATTGTCAATGCTAATAGGCTAGGTGAGCAATTGGCTCCAAACAATACAACATTAAATCTATAGGTTATGAACCCTTTATTCAAATCAAATGGATCCTTGAACCATAAGAACCTAAGTTGGTTCTTATCATATTCATTTTTAAGATTTATTCTCAAAAATGCCTTTGAAATGTCACTTTGTACGGCATATTTATCTAACCTGAACCTCAGTAAGATCTTCACAAGGTCAGAAATGAGATTAGGACCCTCAATCAAGCAATCATTCAAACTGTGTTTATCACTGTCTTTGAGGCTACAGTTATATACTACTCTGAGTTTTGTTGTTGGGGCATCTTGTCGATAAACCCCCCTGTGGGTTAAATAATGACAACCATCTTTTTTAAAAGGGTTATTTGTTACTTCTTCAATGAAGCCTTTCTGTAGCTGTTCTTTGAAGACATCACTGTACTTTTTAATATTATCTTGTTTGAGTTTTTCATTACTTTATATAAATGTCCTTTAGCTACTTTGAGATTATCTCTTAAAGTTGGACAATTTATTTTCCAAGGTAACTCAATAAAATAACTATTGTCTTTGCACTGAATGGTGTCTTCAAATCTTTCTACCATTAACTGATCTTCTGAAGTTTGATTTGTGTCATGTATACCCACAGATTCTAGCAACCATAAAGTTTGAATTGCCTCATCCAAAGTTTCATTTGATAATGATGAATTAATGTTCTCAGTTGAGATAATATTATTCAAAGTGTTGCTATTCTTACAGGTGTTATGTAGGACTGAGTTGAGGCACATAGTATTTGTTAGTCATGAACTATTTTGGTTTAGGTCTAGGTTGTATTTGGATAGGTCACCCAAAGGGGCTATCCCTGATGGAGTCTGATAAGCTATACCATCACCTATCTCTACTATGCCCTTATGAATAAGATTAATATAATCTGCCCCTATTAACATTTCAATGTTAGCTACTGTGTTGTTAGTGATATGTCTATCAGCTATTTTGTAGTGTTTTCCCAAATGATTTATGGTTTGTTCTAGTTTGGGTATAACCAGTTTGTTTTGTCCTACTTTAGAAATAATAACTGCTTCAATTTTCTCTAATTTATTTTCTAAATGTAGTTCCAGGTCAATTGTCTTATAGCTATTTTGTCCGAGTTATCCTTAACAAAGGATGCAATATTGAGGTTTTGTTCATTCGGGTTTGGTGTCAAACCCAATTTATTAACTACATTTTGCGAAACAAATGTTTGTTGAGAACAACAGTCTATAAGACATCTCACTGGAGTGGTGCTACCCTCACTATTCACTAAGTCCAAAGTAATAGTTTTCCCTATGGCCAAGGTAGGCCATAAGACCCTTGTAATAGTTTTCCCTATGGCCAAGGTAGGCCATAAGACCTTTATTGTTTGGCCCATGGCCAAGGTAGGCCATAAGACCTTTATTGTTTGGCCCATGGCCAAGGTAGGCCATAAGACCTTTATTGTTTGGCCCATGGCCAAGGTAGGCCATAAGACCCTTATTGTTTGGCCCATGGCCAAGGTAGGCCATAAGACCTTTATTGTTTGGCCCATGGCCAAGGTAGGCCATAAGACCCTTATTGTTTGGCCCATGGCCAAGGTAGGCCATAAGACCCTTATTGTTTGGCCCATGGCCAAGGTAGGCCACAAGACCTTTATTGTTTGGCTCATGGCCAAGGTAGGCCATAAGACCTTTATTGTTTGGCCCATGGCCAAGGTAGGCCATAAGACCAAGGTTCAGTGTTTGGGCTATGGCCACAGTAGGCCATAAGACCAAGGTTCAGTTGTTTGGCCCATGGCCAAAGTAGGCCATAAGACCAAGGTTCAGTGTTTGGGCTATGGCCAAAGTAGGCCATAAGACCCTTTTGAGTAACCCATGCAATCCTTGCTTATGTTCAGATAGGTTGAGTGTATTTGTGGCACATGTAAAGAGTACAGTGTATATATACATATATATACACACAGATTGCAAGGAATGCATGTGCCTGTTGAAAAAATCTGTTGAGTGATTCTTCCTTAAAAGAAGAATTGGATGCTTGGAGTTGTATGCATTTTAAATGCTTGTTCACTAATGTTGTTGGTTATGTATTTTATCACACTCAGTCATTTTACACACCAAAATAGATTTTTCTAGTAGTATTTGATGTGATTTGTTCAAATATGACCTCCATTTCCGTCGGAAATGAGATCCAACAAAGTTATAGTACTTTGAAGTTTGGCTCATTTTCAAGGGAAATGGAAGTCAAAATCTAAGCAAAACACATCAAATATTACTAGAAAAATGTATTTTGGTATAATTAACTAACCTAACCTAACCTACCTAACCTGGCTAAACGAGCCTAACCCTGGCTAAACGAGCCTAACCCTGGCTAACGAGTCTAGAGTATTACCTTATTATGGATTAGGTGGTGGATACAGACGAGAGCTCGTTTAGCCAGGGTTAGGCTCGTTTAGCCAGGGTTAGGCTCGTTTAGCCACGGTTAGGTTAGGTTAGGTAAGGTTAGGTTAATTAATACCAAAATACATTTTCCTAGTAATATTTGATGTGTTTTGCTTAGATTTTGACTTCCATTTCCCTTGAAAATGAGCCAAACTTCAAAGTACTATAACTTTGTTGGATCTCATTTCCGACGGAAATGGAGGTCATATTTGAACAAATCACATCAAATACTACTAGAAAAATGTATTTTGGTGTGTAAAATGACTGAGTGGGATAAAATACATAATTACCATGTTGTTTAACTGGGGATCGTAATGAAATATAGGACAAGAAGAAATTACCAGAGAAGAGAGAGCACAGACAAACCAGTCAAGTTTTAAATTTGGTTTAATCCCCCCAAGTACTTATGTGTCACTCAGGTCTAAGCTTGTAAGAGAATGAGACTCCTTAAATGTAAATGTTTCCTAGTTAGGCCCTAGGTTGTAGACCTAATTAGGCTTGAATAGGTTAGGCTTAGGCTTAGGCTTAGGCTAGACCATTTAGCCTAATTCTGCAATTTTTTTGTTAAGTAAGGTTAAGGTTTGTAAATTCCCCACACACGGACCACCAATGTGAAAAACGCTCTGTATGAATTGGTCCACAATTAACCCACCCCTTATATCTCCAGTCTAACTATAGAGTAGATTAAGTCTAGCCCTGTAGGGGTCAGCCTAGAGATTCCGGAAATGGTCCAGAGCGGGCAGATAAATTGAGGTCCACAGTAGGATTCCTCACCAAACTAGGTTAGGGCAATCTACCTTCACCTTTGTTAAGCTATGGGTTGATGCTGGGTCTTAGGCCACAGCGTAGGCCTAAGTTGTCTGACCCAGCTTAATTTAATGAGTCTTCTAAGTTAGAAGTTAGAAGATCCAACTGGGCTAAAAACACAATTAGTCACTTACTGCTAGTTATTAGAGAGTCTCTTTTCTCCTTCCTGTATAATTGTCGAGAGCGTACTTGCTGGTGGGGATCTTATTTTCTTGTCTGTTCTTCTCCCTTCCCTCGTTCCGCCGTCTTTTCGCCCCCGTTCCTCGTTTTCCTTCTCCTTTGTTCTCCTTTTCGCGGGGCTTTTTTTCACCAGCGTCGTGTTGGTTTTTTCCTCGGTTGGTTTATCGGTAATGTATATCTATTACCGAGCACGCTCTTGTCACACAGTATATAAATACTAGTGTGGAGAATAACTCTGGTGAGCAACCAATTGGTTTCATCCACCCAGTTATTGACATAAAAGGAATTTAATAATTGTTAGATTAACTACCTACCTACACAGTGAACCATTTTCGTTACCTCCCAACTACCCACTCATCAGTTTTCTATATAATAATATATATATATATATATATATATATATATATACACCCCGATTAGTGCGGGTAATGCGTGCTAGAAAAATGCCGCACTAAGTGAAACTGCACTAATCGGGAACTGTAATCTATGCAAAATTGGTTATTGTTGTCAACATTTCGAAAAATAATACTAAAACTTTACTTATGAATGTTTTATACCTATTTAATTGAGAAATATATGTAAATAAAGAAAGTAATAAATGAACTGGACGCATTTTTTTGTTTTATAAGTTTCTTAAAGTGCACCAGTATGTGCACGAAAAAATGCATGAAATATTTTTTATTTTTTGACAAAATATTTTAACAGAGATGTTTGCTTCGAAGTTTTTTTTCTTCTTTTCTTGGTACATTACTCTATAGCAGCGAATCGCATTTTCCATTTCTCGACGAGCTTGCATGGCGCGCTCGACATTAGGATCTGCATCCATTATTTTTTGCTTCACAGCTTCAAAATCACGAAACACTTCGTCGAGTTCTTTTATTGTGAATTCCTTTGTTGCTGTTTCAATTTCATTTGGAGCTATTGAAGAATAGGGACCCCAGCCTTCTTTAGTTAGGCTTATAAGGCTAACTAACGAAAATATCACGACCTAACCTAATCAATCGTTGGGTTAACTGTACGCCCTTGACGATTGGTTAGGTTAGGTCATGATATTTTCGTTAGTTAGCCTTATAAAGCTAACTAAAGAAGGCTGGGGTCCCTATTCTTCAATAGCTCCTTTCATTTTCTTCGTCACGATCATCCTGATCTTCGTATGCACGTTGTCGTTCTAGATTAAGAAGGTCTTCATCATTAAGTTGCTCATCATGAGACTGGAGCAATTTTTGAACACTTCCATTATCTATTCCTTTAAATCCTAGCTCTAACTCAGCAGACTGCAGTATAGTATGCACGTACGTATGTACCATACGTACAATCGGCGCTAAAAATCCGCACTAAATCGAATTAATACACGCATTAATTGGGAAGTTGGTGTCAAAGTACATACCGCACTAACTCGAATAACGCACTAATCGAACCCGCACTAATCGGGGCATTGCTGTATATATATATATATATATATATGGTGTAGTGGTTAGCGTCGCTGACCACGAAACCATCGGCCCCAGGTTCGAGACCCGACGGCAGCCGGCGCGCAGCAAAACCCAGCTGTTCATCCTTCCACACAATAAAAGAAAGTGGTTGGTAGATAAATGGGCACCCTAGGTGGCCTAGTGGTTAAGACGCTGGGCTGCTGATGGGGCGTGGTTCGGATTCCACGTTAAGCTGTAGGTCTAAGGTGGAGTGAAAAGCTTGACCTTCGTCAGAATGAAGAATTCGGGCGGAAGCTAACCAAAGGTTAAAGGTTTATATATATATATATATTCCGAAAAAGAAAGAGAGTAGCGACGAAGTTAACTAATTGCGGAGACAACAATGCCAGGAAAGAATCGATTGGGGAGAATCGATCGGGAAATACAAGCTTTGATAAAGGGCAAAAAAACGCGCAAACAAACAAAAACGCGCGCAACTATCGGGCCCTTAAGGAAAGAAAATAATGAACTGACAGACGATCTAAAAGAAATATCTGAAACATTGAGAGCCCAGAATGAATCGGTCTTCAGTACCGCAAAAAGTGACAAAGCGATACCTGACAGAGGTGAATTCTTCAAAGAGAAATTGCAAGGAGAACGTATGACAGACTTTGATTTTACCCCAGATTTAGCGAGAGCTATAGGACAAATGAAATCACATTCAGCTGCAGGTCCGGACAAATGGAACGTACTATTAACTAAAAACTATAAAAATGTAATAGTTACACCCTTATACTGGATATGGAGAAGATCCCTAGACACTGGGGAAATACCGAGCATCTTGAAGAGAGCAAACATCGTCCCTATATATAAAGGCGGGGATAGATCTCAAGCAAAGAACTATAGACCACTGTCAATGATGTCCCACCTCACCAAAATATTTGAAAGAATAGTCAGAGAGAAAATCTATGACTTCTTGGAAACATTGGAAAGATTCAACGAAAATCAACACGGATTTCGATCAGGAAAATCATGCCTATCACAACTTCTAGAGCATTATAACAATGTCCTAGGTGCACGTGAAGGCAATGAAAACTATGATGTCATATACACGGATTTTCCTAGGCTTTCGACAAATGCAATCATGGTATAATAGCACATAAAATGAAACATATGGGAATAACAGGCAAAGTGGGAAAATGGATCTACAACTTCCTCAGAAAACGACTACAGGTGGTCAAAATTCAAGGTGTATCATCATCAGAATCAAAAGTAAGCAGCTCAGTACCACAAGGTACAGTACTGGCCACACTCCTGTTCATTATCATGCTAACAGACATAGACAATGGAGTAAACAGCAACATTATAGTATCAATTGCGGACGATACAAAGATCAGCAGAAAAATCAGCGATGCAAACGAAATAGAGGCCTTGCAGAGGGACACAAACAAAATATACAAATGGTCAGAAGGCAACAATATGACATTTAACACCGAAAAATTTCAGCTCTTGAGATAGGGTAGAAATGAGGAACTTAAAAAGACTGCATATTATGCTCCGGATAGACAAGAAATTCAGAGAAGCACGAAAGCGGTCGACTTGGGGGTAATAATGGCCGATGATATCAAATTCGAGACACAAAATCAGATAGCAATAAACAAAGCAAAAAGTGTCGCGGGACAGGTACTAAGAACGTTCAAAAGGAGGGACAAGACAGTAATGATTCCCCTGCTGAGAACACTAATCATACCAAAACTTGAATACTGCTCAGTTTCGACGTCCCCATATTAAAAGGAAGAAATTAATAAACTAGAAGAAACACAGACATTTCACAGCCAAGATTGTTGGCTGCAAAGAACTCAACTACTGGGAAAGACTATGTAAACTAAATTTATACTCCCTGGAAAGAAGAAGAGAGAGGTATACCATAATCTATATATGGAAAAAAAATTATCGAAAAACTGGTACCAAACCTCAAACTAAACCCAATTACCATCCAGACAACGCTGGAAAATAGGAAATGTGTAGTGTTCCCAAATTAAAGGCTCGACAAGGGACCTCCTCATCTCTGAAGGAAAATAGCTTGGTCGTTAGGGGGGCCAAGAATTTTTAACCAGCTTTCAAAGGACCTCAGAAACATTACAGGGGTCAAAATTGAAGTCTTCAAGAGAAGACTGGATGCCTGGCTCAGGACGGCACCAGATGAGCCGGGTGTACCTGACTATGTACAGTGGAGAGCGCGAGAGCAACTCGCTCCTCCACCAAGCCAGGACTAGAGGCGGGGCCACCAGCTTGATCTTCGTGTGAAGAAAGATCAACGCACGGAACCCAAACAAAGTTAACAAGATATATATATATATATATATATATATGTATATATATATATATATACACACACACACACACACACATATATATATATATATATATACGTATACAGGGTGTCCATAAATGATTACCCTGATTAAAGCATGCTATGACTTTTAAATAAACACTCGTATTCAAACACAGTTTTAATCATAAGTAGATAAACATACAAAGTTTTGGTACATAGTTAATGAACTTAATAAGCTTCCACATGTGCACCCCTAGTGGCACGTAAAATGTCTAAACGGTATTCACACTCACGCCACACATTTTCCAACATTTGTGGGTTAACTGTTGCAATTGCATCCGTAGTGATGTGAGTCGTTTTTTATTGTGTCGTTTTTTTTGTTTTTTTTGTCGTTTTTTTTTGTTTAAAACGAAGGTAGTCTGTTTTTTTTGTTTTTTTTGTTTTTTATTGTTTTAAACTTATTCCATATTTTTTTTCCTTTAATCTAATAAGTATATTAGTATTACCTATAATTTACTATACTACCATGCTTATACGGTTATACCTAGTATATATACTATAGTCATCTTTTAGAAAAATTGAATCACGCAAAAAGTATATAATAGAAAGGAAAAACAAACCCTCATTTTTTATATGTATATATATTTTTAACTAGAACATAAAACATTCTTCCTCGTTTCAAACAATATACATAATTGTGATTGGCAAGAGTACCAGTATATATATTCCAGATAGAAAAGGAAAATATTCACCTTTTTTTGAACCTTTTTGTTAACCTACATTTCCATGGAAGAATCATCACTAGATTGGGTAGAGCATATATGCTAGTTTCAATATCACAGGTACTGGTATAATATCCATAATACTGGTATAAAACAATAGATATAATTGTGATTGGCAAGAATACCAGTGTGTGTGTGTATATATATATATATATATCGTAAAGAACGACGCTTGTATAGGAGATATTCCGCGCAAGACGAGAAAGAGAAAACAACAAATGAAAAAATGAAGTACCACCTGGGAATCGAACCCGGGATCTTCCGATTGCCGGTCAGACGCGATAACCACTACACCATGGACTTCACTCTTCCAAATGCCGTAATTCCTCTACATACTCGCAGAAACCAATGCCCCAAGGGGGCACCTCCCGCATGCCGTAACATTATATACATTCAACTGCAAAGAACACGCAGTATAAATAACGTAAAGAACGACGCTTGTATAGGAGATATTCCGCGCAAGACGAGAAAGAGAAAACAACAAATGAAAAAATGAAGTACCACCTGGGAATCGAACCCGGATCTTCCGATTGCCGGTCAGACGCGATAACCACTACACCATGGACTTCACTCTTCCAAATGCCGTAATTCCTCTACATACTCGCAGAAACCAATGCCCCAAGGGGGCACCTCCCGCATGCCGTAACATTATATACATTCAACTGCAAAGAACACGCAGTATAAATAACGTAAAGAACGACGCAATCGGAAGATCCCGGGTTCGATTCCCAGGTGGTACTTCATTTTTTCATTTGTTGTTTTCTCTTTCTCGTCTTGCGCGGAATATCTCCTATACAAGCGTCGTTCTTTACGTTATTTATACTGCGTGTTCTTTGCAGTTGAATGTATATAATGTTACGGCATGCGGGAGGTGCCCCCTTGGGGCATTGGTTTCTGCGAGTATGTAGAGGAATTACGGCATTTGGAAGAGTGAAGTCCATGGTGTAGTGGTTATCGCGTCTGACCGGCAATCGGAAGATCCCGGGTTCGATTCCCAGGTGGTACTTCATTTTTTCATTTGTTGTTTTCTCTTTCTCGTCTTGCGCGGAATATCTCCTATACAAGCGTCGTTCTTTACGTTATTTATACTGCGTGTTCTTTGCAGTTGAATGTATATAATGTTACGGCATGCGGGAGGTGCCCCTTGGGGCATTGGTTTCTGCGAGTATGTAGAGGAATTACGGCATTTGGAAGAGTGAAGTCCATGGTGTAGTGGTTATCGCGTCTGACCGGCAATCGGAAGATCCCGGGTTCGATTCCCAGGTGGTACTTCATTTTTTCATTTGTTGTTTTCTCTTTCTCGTCTTGCGCGGAATATCTCCTATACAAGCGTCGTTCTTTACGTTATTTATACTGCGTGTTCTTTGCAGTTGAATGTATATAATGTTACGGCATGCGGGAGGTGCCCCCTTGGGGCATTGGTTTCTGCGAGTATGTAGAGGAATTACGGCATTTGGAAGAGTGAAGTCCATGGTGTAGTGGTTATCGCGTCTGACCGGCAATCGGAAGATCCCGGGTTCGATTCCCAGGTGGTACTTCATTTTTTCATTTGTTGTTTTCTCTTTCTCGTCTTGCGCGGAATATCTCCTATACAAGCGTCGTTCTTTACGTTATTTATACTGCGTGTTCTTTGCAGTTGAATGTATATAATGTTACGGCATGCGGGAGGTGCCCCCTTGGGGCATTGGTTTCTGCGAGTATGTAGAGGAATTACGGCATTTGGAAGAGTGAAGTCCATGGTGTAGTGGTTATCGCGTCTGACCGGCAATCGGAAGATCCCGGGTTCGATTCCCAGGTGGTACTTCATTTTTTCATTTGTTGTTTTCTCTTTCTCGTCTTGCGCGGAATATCTCCTATACAAGCGTCGTTCTTTACGTTATTTATACTGCGTGTTCTTTGCAGTTGAATGTATATAATGTTACGGCATGCGGGAGGTGCCCCTTGGGGCATTGGTTTCTGCGAGTATGTAGAGGAATTACGGCATTTGGAAGAGTGAAGTCCATGGTGTAGTGGTTATCGCGTCTGACCGGCAATCGGAAGATCCCGGGTTCGATTCCCAGGTGGTACTTCATTTTTTCATTTGTTGTTTTCTCTTTCTCGTCTTGCGCGGAATATCTCCTATACAAGCGTCGTTCTTTACGTTATTTATACTGCGTGTTCTTTGCAGTTGAATGTATATATATATATATATATTCCAAATAGAAAAAAAAAAAATATAAATATTCATCTCTTTCTTTAACCTTTGTGTTAACCTAATGCTGTTTAACTTTTCATTATCTGATTCTATTTCCATGAAAGAATCATTATCACTAGATGATTAAAGCAAATAGTTTCAATATCACAGGTACTGGTATTTATTGCAGATTTGGATGTTGACGAAGCCAATGTAGCACCATGTTTTACTCACTTTCTTGGAATTTTGCATTTTGGGATATAAATACTAGCTTTGCTGCTCTGTCTGTGCGTAATTGGTTTCTTTTGGCTGTATGGATATTACTGTATGTGCTAAATGATCTCGGAGGTAATGAAAGGCGAAATAGAGGTGTATGAGTTTGTGTAGGTATATATGTGAGTATGCATGCGTATGTATCTGGAATTCGGATGTATGCATGTGTATGGGGTATACAATAGATATAAATGTGTATATAAGTATTTATGTATATATTGGTATATATGTATATGGGTGTATGTGTATGTAATATATATATGGATGGTCTCGTGGGGGGGGGGGGAATATGTCATCGCGGGTCTAAAGGATAGTTAAGTGGGAGATTCAAAATCGAGGCATGGATGGGAGAGTCCTGGGAAGGTTGGACAATGGGCAAGTCAGCTCCCAGCCAGTGTCTCGCAAGTTTAATGGATCTCAAGATACAAGACTTTCAGTGCAAGAAAGAGGCCAGTTTTTTCTGTAAATAGGCTGAAAAGGACATTCTATACTGGTACCATATGGCCTATTTTATTATTATTATTTATTTTTATAATATATATCATTGCAAAAGTATACCTTATAATTAAATTGGCAATGTCTATATTAATTATTAAAAAAAACAAAAAAAACAAAAAAAACAAAAAAAACGACAAAAAACAACAAAAAAAAACAACAAAAAAAACAAAAAAAAACGTTTTTTTTACATCACTATGCATCCGTAATGCGTTCTTGCAATGTCCTGATATCTGGAACAACTGTCGCATAAACCAAATCTTTAACATTACCCCAGAGAAAGAAATCCAGCGGGGTAATGTCTGGTGATCTTGGGGGCCATGGGATTGGCCCGTCCCTGCCAATCCATCGATTTGGAAATGTCGCGTCGAGAGTTTCACGAACAACATGCGCCCAATGAGGGGGGTGTCCCATCTTGTTGGAAGATGACAGTTGGCTGCCTGTCCTGCAGCTGGGGGATGGCGTAATTGGTGAGCATATCCAGGTACACAGTTGCGGAAACAGTGTTCTCAGCGAAGAAGAAAGGACCAATTATCTGGTCATGCATTAGTCCACACCAGACATTGATCTTCGGACTGCCCCGAATATGCTCCCTTACGGCACGTGGGTTTCCGATCCCCAAATACGCACATTGTGTCTGTTGACTCTACCACTAAGATGAAACGTAGCCTCGTCATGAAAAGCAGACACGTAACAAGAAGTCATTATCCTCGTCAATGCTGTTCAAAATGTCATAGCGAATTGTTCACGTTTTGGACGGTCATCAGGCTCAGTTCTTGAACAATTTGTACCTTGTTAGGCGTGTAACTTCAAACGTTTGTGTAACACCTTGTGCACCGTAGACTTCGATATCTTTAGTTGGTATGAAGCTTGTCTCACCGATTTCTTTGGTGACCGTGTGAAAGCAGTTTGAATGTTTTCCACCGTCCCATCGGAAACTGATGGTCTACCACTGCTCTTTCTCTTTTCCACGTTTCCAGTTTCCAAGAATTTTTTCACCCACGACTTAATTAACTTCACATCAGGTGGATTCTTTCCATACTTTGTTCTGAACCTTCGCTGAACACTGACAGGAGATTTTGTTTCTGCAAGCCACACAACACATTGTACCTTCTCTGTCACAAACGCCATCTTAACTGAATAGCTACTACAGCGCTCCTAGCGGCGAATGCGGTAGACGAAACACACCAGCACAGAAACTCTATGCGTGTACGAGATCACCTGTAAAAAGAAAACGGATGTAAGATTCGTCATTAAAACATGAGAGCGTACTGTTTTCAGGGTAAACATTTATGGACACCCTATATATATATATATATACATTCAACTGCAAAGAACACGCAGTATAAATAACGTAAAGAACGACGCTTGTATAGGAGATATTCCGCGCAAGACGAGAAAGAGAAAACAACAAATGAAAAAATGAAGTACCACCTGGGAATCGAACCCGGGATCTTCCGATTGCCGGTCAGACGCGATAAACCACTACACCATGGACTCCACTCTTCCAAATGCCGTAATTCCTCTACATACTCGCAGAAAACCAATGCCCAAGGGGGCAACCTCCCGCTTGCCGTAAATTATATACATTCAACTGCAAAGAACACGCAGTATAAATAACGTAAAGAACGACGCTTGTATAGGAGATATTCCGCGCAAGACGAGAAAGAGAAAACAACAAATGAAAAATGAAGTACCACCTGGGAATCGAACCCGGGATCTTCCGATTGCCGGTCAGACGCGATAACCACTACACCATGGACTCCACTCTTCCAAATGCCGTAATTCCTCTACATACTCGCAGAAACCAATGCCCCAAGGGGGCACCTCCCGCTTGCCGTAACATTATATACATTCAACTGCAAAGAACACGCAGTATAAATAACGTAAAGAACGACGCTTGTATAGGAGATATTCCGCGCAAGACGAGAAAGAGAAAACAACAAATGAAAAAATGAAGTACCACCTGGGAATCGAACCCGGGATCTTCCGATTGCCGGTCAGACGCGATAACCACTACACCATGGACTCCACTCTTCCAAATGCCGTAATTCCTCTACATACTCGCAGAAACCAATGCCCCAAGGGGGCACCTCCCGCTTGCCGTAACATTATATACATTCAACTGCAAAGAACACGCAGTATAAATAACGTAAAGAACGACGCTTGTATAGGAGATATTCCGCGCAAGACGAAAGAGAAAACAACAAATGAAAAAATGAAGTACCACCTGGGAATCGAACCCGGGATCTTCCGATTGCCGGTCAGACGCGATAACCACTACACCATGGACTCCACTCTTCCAAATGCCGTAATTCCTCTACATACTCGCAGAAACCAATGCCCCAAGGGGCACCTCCCGCTTGCCGTAACATTATATACATTCAACTGCAAAGAACACGCAGTATAAATAACGTAAAGAACGACGCTTGTATAGGAGATATTCCGCGCAAGACGAGAAAGAGAAAACAACAAATGAAAAAATGAAGTACCACCTGGGAATCGAACCCGGGATCTTCCGATTGCCGGTCAGACGCGATAACCACTACACCATGGACTCCACTCTTCCAAATGCCGTAATTCCTCTACATACTCGCAGAAACCAATGCCCCAAGGGGCACCTCCCGCTTGCCGTAACATTATATACATTCAACTGCAAAGAACACGCAGTATAAATAACGTAAGAACGACGCTTGTATAGGAGATATTCCGCGCAAGACGAGAAAGAGAAAACAACAAATGAAAAAATGAAGTACCACCTGGGAATCGAACCCGGGATCTTCCGATTGCCGGTCAGACGCGATAACCACTACACCATGGACTCCACTCTTCCAAATGCCGTAATTCCTCTACATACTCGCAGAAACCAATGCCCCAAGGGGCACCTCCGCTTGCCGTAACATTATATACATTCAACTGCAAAGAACACGCAGTATAAATAACGTAAAGAACGACGCTTGTATAGGAGATATTCCGCGCAAGACGAGAAAGAGAAAACAACAAATGAAAAATGAAGTACCACCTGGGAATCGAACCCGGGATCTTCCGATTGCCGGTCAGACGCGATAACCACTACACCATGGACTCCACTCTTCCAAATGCCGTAATTCCTCTACATACTCGCAGAAATATCTCCTATACAAATATCTCCTATACAAGCGTCGTTCTTTACGTATATATATATATATATATATAATATATATATATATAATAAGGGTTATCATATCTGACCGGCAATCGGAAGATCCAGGGTTCGATTCCCGGGTGGTTACCTCATTTTTTCATTTGTTTCGTTCTCTCTCCTCATCTTGCGCGGAATATTCTCCTATACAAGCGTCGTTCTTTACGTTAATTATACTGCGTTTGCAGTTAAAATGTATATATATATATATATATATATATATATATATATATATATATATTCATAGAAGTATGGAATCTTCAACAATGTTTTTTTAGTCTAAGGAGTATACTGAAATTTAAATAATGTGGTAAAACGGAGTAGAATATTTGAGATAAAGTGGTTTACATGAGCTGGTATTATGGGGACCTCCGTGTACAATGTATACAGGGTTGAAGCACCTTAAACAGAAAAAAACAAACAAACAATGTTTTACCGAGTGATCATCGATTTTGCCTTACAACTTTGGTCAATTGTTAAAAACTTAAAATAAGAAATTCTGAATTTCGTGGACACTTTATTATTGAACTTCAAGTAGGCTTACTAATTAAATATTTATAAATTAAATATATAAATATATAAATTAAATATTCATATATTATATAAACCACATTATTTGTGAAGTTTGAATCGTAGGTATGTTTATAATAATTAAAAAATACGATAGATTGGTAGACTTCAAGGTTAATGAGAGGATATATATATATATATATATATATATATATATATATATATATATATATATATATATATATATATATATATATAATGTTAATTTTTAGTAAGACCATCAAACATGTTAATGTATATTCTTTAGCTATTTAAAAAGAGGTCCTACACTTAACATCATAATCGAAAAAACAATACAACCTACGACAATACGTTTTGATAACGTGCAAGCAAAAGCAAATATTTTTAGGAAGCAAATCTTTGATAGTTAGTATAAAAATTCTAAATATAATTTAATAAATCTTTTAAAATACTCTCCTCATTACTCTCAAGCCTCATAATAAATTTAGTAATGAAACAAAACCACTGTTGTGCCGCGTTTCAAATAATAATAGCCATAAACAACTCAAGAATCAATGCAATTAATCATACAGAATAAAAATGCTGTTAGGCTTTCAATTACAAACAACATTTGGGCCTATAAAAGAAATAAATATTTAAAATTTACTTTTATTTAGTTGGAATAAGCTTTAATTCCATTTTGTAAGTATTCTATATACAATTCAATCTCTTACGAACCTAAGATCTCGATTTTGTTTCGTGGGACGCTTGGAATATGGAATGTTTTTGTATCATTTATAGTTTCGATGTGAAAATGGCGTCCGAAGAGGACGTATGTACAAATTATCCTGACTTTGCTGTTGTTTGCTCTTTTATAGAAAATTTTAGTGATAAATTAAAGTTAAATCTACCTAACATAGAAGAACTTCAATTATTATTAGAAGACACAGAGAGTGGTACGGAAATTTGTTTTAAAAATTATAGTTAAAATGATGTAAACAATTCGCTATGCCATGGAATTTTTAGATTTAAGGCGGAATTCTTTCTTATTGCTGTATTACAGTTACTCACTGAACAAATTTTGTATAGCTCAGTATTTGTCACCAAAGTTTATCACTTAGTCTATTAGGTAATTGAATTTGGTAGGCCGAATCTTTAGTAATTTTCGCATAATTTAATTCCAAATTCTTATTTCTAGTAGTTTATTTCAGAGGCCCAGGACCCCAATGAATGAAGAAAGCCACGACTAACACCAACCAAATATAAACTAGGCTGGACTTGGTCGACATAACAAATTATAGACATATTTTTGAGATACTTTAAAACTTACAAAAGTAAATGGTAAATTATGTAATTAGTAAAAAGTATGGTTAAGCTATTTGGCCTAGGGAACACCAACTTACTCATTTGTATAATGAATGCTTAATCAGTGAATGTTGCAGCTGCACAAAAGAAATGTATAAGTTTAGTTTGTTATTAGGAAATTGAAGACTTTTCCATGTAACTGTCATAGATTCCATTACATTTGGACAACAAGAAATGAGGATAACTCAAGCTACCAGGGTCTCTAGGTTAGGCTATCATCCTCTTCTAAAACAATAAAAATGCCATCCAAGCCTCTCAAACTTATTCTAATTGGATAAATCCTCCAGAGTTATATTTGATAACTTTTTGCAGAATATCGGTTTGAAATCGGTTAATCATAAATGATTTACAAAACTGCATCTAAATTTTCTAAACTTGAAAAGTATTTTGAACATGTGTAGGCTATCATGTTTCCTTTTAGACATATTTCTTTAGTTTTAGGGTAGTCAGTTTTTGGAATGACTTAACCAACTTCAGTGAGGAATAGTACTAGTAGCTATGATAATCATGTCGTAAATGCCATGACCTATATTTCTAGCAAGAAATATATTTTTCAGCGATATCCTATTTTGGCATCCCAAATTATTTAACAATTACAAAATAAACAAATAGCATCCCAGATACAAGCAATTGCTGAATGTGTATATATTTAATTGCTTCCTGACATGTACAATAGTGCAGTATCCTGTGTGATACACTTTATGCATTAAAAATAAATGCTCATATTTTTGTAAAAGTTGCTTAAAATTAATTGAAACCTACGTGAAAATTATTGGTTGCCCAGGTAGGTCAACTGTATGCCTTTGATGATTGGTTAGGTTAAGTCATGATATTTTCTTTAGTTTAAACAAAAATATCACAACTTAACCTAACCAATCATCAAGGGTATACAGTTGACCTAACCATATTTTCTCATAAGAAATCAACAAAAATGATTCATTAAAAAGTTAATGCTATTAAATAATTTGGGACACTGTTTATTTTTGGTTGATTGAATAATTTGGGATGCTAAAATAGGATATTGCCTATTTTTCTAGTATAATTTGATGCTTTATTTAAATCTAAGTTTCATTTGTTGTGTAAACATTCCAAAATGAAACCTACCATACCCTTACCAATATGGTCCAATTGGCTGATGTATTTTTTTATGAAAATTTATATTTTAATCATATTTTAAGAAATATACACAACAAATGAAGTTTAGATTTGATTAAAGCACATCAAATTATACTAGAAAAATATATTTCTTGCTAGAAATGTAGGTCATGGTATTTACTGCATATTGACTATAGCTATTTTGGATAGCTAGAAGAAAAGCTTAGATAAATTTTTCAATCAGAGTGAACTCTTGTAAATAGTAGACAGGTTAAGTTTAGTTGATAGTGACACTCTCCACTGGATGGATACATAATTAGGATTAATTTATGACATAAAAAATAAGACTTGTAAATAGCGTGAATTTGAATGACATAATCTCATGGATCAGTGGTTTGGGGGAAACTTTGTAAATAACTATGATTCTTTATACAGTCCAAGTATTGTGGATTAAAACATCACAGTGTGTAGGCTATTTAGTGTGATTTGGTTCTTATTTTGGACAGGATAGCCTAGAAAGACCCTGATGGTTTAAATATTCAAGATAATTGTTTGACTCAATAGTTAGGTTTACATTTCATTTGGAAAACATGAAGCCACTTGGGCCTATCAAGGTTATCCAAGTAGGCTCGCAGTAGGCCTCATTGTTTGGTGAACTTACTGGATCTAGTACAGTAATAATTAGGTCTAATTCTATATTATATTGAATTTTAATATAAAAGTTTATTTGTTATACCAAGAATTTATTTTGAAAAGGATTTGTTTTCTATAAAAGTTTGTTATTGATATGAAAATAATGTAAAATACTAAATTTGACTTTACTTTCAATAAAAATTATAGCTACTAATTTAATTAAGTAATAAGACAATGTATTTAAATAGTTATAGGCCTATTTAAAAGATTATAATTAGAATATTGCATGATACAGCCTACAAGGTGATTAATGACAAACCCAATTTCTATATACTTATTCCTATATTTGGCAAATATCCAGAATCCAGTTCAGAGAGAGAGTCTGTAGATAACAGCTTGATAGTATGGAGTGAAGCTATCATTTGTATACAAATCCAGTCGAGGATCTTTACATAAAGAAACTTGCTTAATATATATGGTACCCTACTAGTAATAGGCTTTCCAGCTCCAAATCTGACTTATGTGACCAAATTGAGTTTCTGTGTTTGAGAGAATGAAAATTCAAATTTAATATTTGGGGTGTCAGCAGGAATGTTAAAAGTAAGGTAATAGGATATAAATGCCCCATATCCTCAGGAAGTGGGGTCAGGGCTCCTGAGCCAGGGCTACCTTAGCCAAAGTCAAGTAGGAAGGCATGGTTGGCCTACTGCCTCACTGGAACATAAAGTACAGAAAAGACAACCATCCAGCTATGGGCAGCACTGGGGATTCAGACTCATGACTCAGTGTAGTCTGATCAAGTGGCACCCTAACTGATAAAGCCATTGGATGCTTCAGGCGGGTTAAAAGAATATTCTCATTAATGAGAAGTTTAATTGAAGAAATAAATCCACAGTAAGAAATGAATTTATTAGCAGCACTTTTAGCTTTCCACTTTTGTAAAGTCTCAACATTATCTGAGGTCCCATTTTCTTTATAAATTAAATTTCTATCACTCTTCACTTGCCCCTGATGAAAAACTTAGAATGGGCCAAAGGCTTGTTATTGTTCTAATAAATCCATTTCTTATTGTGACTTTATTCCCTAATTAACATGAGTGTTTAATTTGTCCCTATGTATAAGCTAATGGTACTTTTTATGAAGAGGTAATATCATTGGTGTAGACTGGGGTACCTATTAAGAATAGATATCTTTGTATAACCTATTTTCCTTCTTTTCAGTTAACGCTCATCTAGCACAGTGTTTCAGCCAGCTACTGAGAAAGATAAACAAGTCTGTTAAATTTGATAAGTGGGAAAGAGGACTCCAGAGGTTTGCTCATTCATATTCACATCAAGATGGCTGGGAATTGGAGAGGTTTGGATTCAAAAAGGCAAAACTTGAAGTTAAAATCAGAGTTCTTAAGGTACAGTATTAGTGCGTGTGTTTACTAGATATTGATCTCACCTATATGTTATTTAGCTTATTTCAGAAGCTTAATTGCTTCACTCATAAAGGCCATAATGAATCTGATTTTATTGGGGTCAAACGGGTCTAGTTAAATTTTTCTATCCATTTTATTGTTGTAACAAAGATGATATAACATTGTGATTGAACTTAGACTTTTGCAACACTAATTGATTTGAGCTTCAGAATTTAGTCTTGGTTTGGGATTTTGTTTTATTTATGATAACTATTCTGTGTTTATTCTTTGTTGTGTTGTTGCAAGATGAGAATTTAGGGGGGGGGTCACCTTTTGAAACTTGTTTCTTTGATCATCAGAATGAATGGAGAAGATAAGATGATGAATATATATTTTGCATATTTTCGTCATCTCATCTTCTCCCTTCATTCCCTGATGAGATGTACTGCTGAATACATGAAAGGTCTTGGAATAATTTTTTCTTTTTCCTTCTGGGTTTGCATTATTTATATATATATATATGGGCTACATCATAGCCAATGTCGTAACACTGCTTCCCATTGATCAGCGAGGCTAAGCGACATTGGGTCTGGGTAGTAGTTGGATGGGAGACCATCTGCTGCATCCAGACTATGTAGTGACCCGTAGTTTGGATCCCACGTAAAGCTGTAGGTCCCCTCCATCATATGGCCTTAGATGTTGTGAAGGAGGTTAAACAAAACCAATAATTTATATATATAAATAAAACAGGGTGTTTATAAAGTCCCTATCTATTTCGGTGAAAACAGCAAAAATGGTAAAATTCAATAACAATATAATAGAAGGCCTACATTTAATGAATACTTAAGCATATGATTCTACATGAGCACCATCAGTATCTCTACAGAGTTTGAATCTGTCAGCAGCATTGCGGAACACATTTTGGAGTATGACAGGAGTTATTTTTGTAACTGCTGTTATACAAGCACATAAATGTCCCACCTTCATTCAGATGGCATTTTAAACACCGTCATCTTTCGACAAGATGGGGCACCTTGTTATTACACAAACATTGTTCGGGAGTACCTAAATGAATGATTTCCAAATTGGTGGATTAGACATGAAGGCAACAGGCCCTGGGTGGCTTGATCTCCCGACCTAATGCCCTTGGATTTCTTTGCATGTGGCTTTATCAAATCAAATGTCTATCAAACGAGGGTTACAGATCTGCAAGATTTACATGCTCATATCATAACAGCAGTTATAAAAATAATTCAAATCATGAAGTTAGTAATGATGTAACATTAACTTGTTATAGCTATTTAATATTAATTTTTTGTTTGGATCCTCTTTAACCTATATTAAAGTTTATAATCCCAGGTTGAAAAGAGAAAAGGAATACATTGGCTTTATAAAGAGGAAGGAGTTGAATGGAGCATGGTGAAACTATAAATGTTGGCCTCTCTTGATTGAACTTCTTTTTAGGGTTTTGGATTTTTTTTTTTTTTTTTTTTTTTTTTTTTTTTTTTGTGCAGGAAGGAGGGGCCAAGAAGAGTGCCCAAATCAAGGTCCAAGGTGTTTTAGATGCCTGGACGCTGCATTTGAAAGATTGAAGGTCATAGATGGGGGCAAAGATGGGTTGAGGAAGATTGTTCCAGAGTTCACTGGTTGAGTAGGTGAAAGATTGAAAATACTGATTACTTCTTGCATTAGAGAGTTGACAGAAAAGGAATGAGAATGTGTCAAAAGTCTGGTACTGCGTGATCTCCTTAAAGGAGGAGGAGGCATGCAGTTAGAGTTCAGAAGAGCAATGTCTGTTATAATAGTGATAGTAAAGACAGAATGAGGTACATTGTGGCAAAGAAAGAAATTGAAGACAGTCAGTAAGAGGTGGGGAATTGATGAGAGGAAAAGCCTTTGAATCTACTCAGTCAAGTAGAGCTGTGTGGGTTGAGCCAGCCCACACGTGAGAAGCATACTCCATACAGGGGCAGACAAGACCCCTGTACAGAGACTGCAACTGAGTTGGGGTGAAGCTGCTGCAAAGCTGGTACAGCACACCAGATTGGTAGTGCGCTGATTGAAACCATATGATGTAAGTTTGAGTTGCTCTAGCTTCTAGGTTTCCATGCATTTTTTCCTTTCGATCTCATGTAAGTAGTCATTGCACTTAAACATGGATACACATATTTTTAGTGAAGTGTTTTTTTTAGTGTTTGACTTGGTGACTTTAAGTGGAATATTGCTCCATCATTTCAGAACTTGTTGGAGACCCAGTTTGACCTGTATAAGAGCTTCAAAGAGAAAGTGAATATGGTGAGCGCCAAAGATCTGCGCCTCCAACCCTGTGGCAGAGATAGATATGGAGTCTCTTACTGGTGTCAGTTGGATGAGTTTGCCAACCTCAGGATCTATAAGGATGACCAAGATGAAGAGACTTGGACCCTGGTGGCAAGGTGAGCAGATTTGGGTGAGGCATTATTCCTCTGACATCCCACATGGTTAGTAGAATTGTCAGGTTACCCAGTTGGGGAGTTTAGATTCTGTAAGTCCTACCTAACCACTTCTGCAAAGAATTGAACTGTGCTCATGATTCATTAGTAGCTCCAAGTGGTGCTGATTAATTCAGTGGGAGCCATTGAGGTACTGGTAATCATCATCATTATTATTATATTATTATTCATTCTTGGTTAAAGTACAGTGTATCTATAAATTATCTTCACACTCAATTAAGTTCCTACAATTACCAATTGGGCTAATTAATATTTAATTAATATTTATTTAATTTTGAGTATGGGATATTTTTTCAAATTAGGTGATATATAAATATGATTAATTATAATTAGGTAAACTTCATGACCAGTTATGATCATATACTGGAGCTATATCAGTAGCGCAGCGGGAGAAGAGGATAAGCGACAAAATCGGCGAAATGTGTTTTCCGTTTAAAAAGACAGCTTCTTGTTCCCTCTATCACCTCCAATCGGCAGATATTCTATTTTGTGACTGGAAAATGGGATCTCTGCCAATTGGAGGTGATAGAGGGAAGAATAAGCTGTCTTTTCAGTCAGAAAACGCATTTCGCCGATTTTGTCGCTTATCTCTTCCTCCCCGCTGTGCTACTTGTATATTATAATACAGTAATTAATTATAAATTAAAACAAGCACTTCAAAGGTACTCACGATTATGTAATATATAAGTATCATGATTACTTATAAAATACAAAGTATTTGATTATGTAGGGTAATTGAGGCCCTCCTAGGAAGAAGTTGCTAAGTGACAAATGTAAAAAATGCCAGAAAATGCTTTATGAAGTACCAATTTGAGAGTGCCATAACTTGAAGTTTTGAAGATATTTCGTTGAAATGTGTTTAAAAATTAAAATAGCACTTTCAAATTTTGTACAGTTTAACTGTTTTCTAGCTTTTTTTTTTGCTTTTGTTGCTTAGTTACTTCATTGTAGGTGGGCCTCAATTGTTTTAGGACACTCTACAAATGAACCTATAGTTGGTATGAGAAGTGAATTCTGTTGAAGTTATACATTAAATCTTGGTCATTATAATAGTTATGAAACCCGCAATAGTAAGAATTAATAATGAATATAACAATTGTGACGAGTAATGTAGTAATATATTTTTTATATCACTGATAATTTTCCAAGACTTAAAATTTAAAAGGGCTCTGGATCAATGAAAGAAAGCCACCCCAGCCTTCTTTAAATAGCTTTATAAGGCTAAATAACGAAAATATAACGACCTAACCTAACCAGTCGTCAAGGGCGTACAGTTGACCTAACGATTGGTTAGGTTAGGTCAGGTCGTGATGTTTTCGTTAGCCTTATAAAGCTAACTAAAGAAGGCTGGGGATGGCTTTCTTTCATTGATCTGGGCTCTCTTTTAATGGGATATTTTGAGTATGGTTCTGGAACATTCCTGTTCCTTGCGTTCCCCCTTTGTTGTTCTCCCTTTGTTAAATTGATGCCTCTGAACTTACTCTCTCTCTCGAGTGGGCATACCCAGATTGGGGGACTTTGTAACTAAAAAAATTATTTTTTCCCCCAATGCTACGAAGGAAGGTAACCCAAAATATTATTATTATTATGAAATGTATTCCCCCACAGGTCCAGGGAAGAGCTTATGGCTTTGATTGAAGAATTAGAGTTGCAGCGAGAGTCCTCGAAAGGCATTGGTCGGGAAACGTCCGTTGAAGAGAGTCAGAGTGGGACCACCACCCCAATGGGTCTTAGTGAGGCCCCAACCCCAGTGGACAGCAAAACAACTACTCCCGTTACTAGCGGGAGAACTTCCCCAGTTTTAGATACGGGTCAGGCCCGTGAAAAAGCAATGGAAGTGGAGGAACCTTCTCTCAATAAGGACTCTGTTCAAGAAGTTCCTCCACCTTCAGCTCCCAAAAGAGAAGAGGAAGAAAAAGTCAAAAAAGGTCACCATGAATCGAGAGACCAGTCGGCTGAATCAAAAACGCAGGTTGAGATCAGCAAAAAGGAACCTTTAGCGAAGGAACCCGATTCTGCTTCCACAAAGGAAAAAGAAACTTCAAATCCTGATAAAAACATTCCAGAAACAGAAAATAAAACCACAGTCGTGGAAGACAAGTCAGATGGAAAACCGAAACCTAAATCAATTTTCAAGACAGCGACGGATGAAGATAGGAATAAAAGTGAACTTAAATTCTCTGCTATACCTGTCAGTGTAAAACCTTGTGCAAACATTCTTTCGGACATTCACTCAGAGAAACCCTTTGAGCCCACCCTTCCCTCACGACTACCTGCCTCAAAATCTAGCCTCGAGTTCAAGAAAAAAGCTTTGAATTTGGACGCAGTGCTAAACTTATCCATTTCAAAGGCAGTTGGAGAGAAGGTGGGAAAACTGGAAGCCAAAGTAGCAGCTATGAAGGAGAACCCTCTCTTGCAAGAGAAAGGAGAAGTAAAGAGGTTGATCCCCAGTAAGAAGGAGAGAGAAACGAGTCTACTTTCCACTGACAAAGAGACCGAAAAAGGAAATAATAAGAAATGTAGTAGGGAAGGTAATTCGCAAACGTCTCTGCAAGATAATTCAGCCGTTGGAAGAGTTGATACAGGAGGGAATTTAGTGTCCCTTGCAGGAACAAAGGAAAAGCATCCATCGAACAAAACCCCGAAAGAGCCAGATAAAGTGGAAGTGCAGAAAGAACAAAATATTTCCGTGAAAGATGACGAGAAGAGGAAGCTGAAGGAGAGAGGGGAATTTGAACCGGAGACCAAGAGGAGCAAGTTGGACCAGACAACCATACACACTCAACAACAACAACAGCAGAAATCAAACCAGTCCAGTGAAACTCCTTATAAACACAACCAAGAAGTTAATGATAAACAAGGCACAGTTGGTGATGTAAGTTGTATTCCTACTGACTTGTCTGTTACAGGTATCAAAAGTTCGGGTGATGATGCCAAATTAAAAGAATCTCTGTCTGTAAAAGTAGATTTAAGAGGTGAATTAAAAAATAGAGAGATGGCCACGAATTTAACTTTATATAGACCAGATTTCAAAGATGAAACTGCAGTTACTAGTGTTACTTTAAGGTCAAATACTCATCCTGGTGCAATTTCAAATATTCTTCCTGAGGCGGCTCATCCAAGAAGTCAAGAAACCACTAAGAGCAAAGCAGAAAATGGTTCAGATTTTGAGCAGAGTAAAGCCAAAACAGTCGATGTTGGTAAGCTAGTACCTCAAGAAATTAAGAAACCTGCTGTAAAAGAACCTTCATCAACTTCAGAAGTTAAGAAACCTGCTTTAAATGAACCAATATTCGCCTCAGAAGTCAAGAAACGTGCTATAAATGAATCCGTATCAACCTCGGAAGTTAAAAAAATTGCTGTAAATGAACTATTATCAGTTCCAGAAGTTAAGAAGCCTTTTGTAAATGAACCAGTATTGGCTTCAGAAGTTAAGCTTGCTATAAATGAACAGGTATTGGCTTCAAAAGTTAAAAAGCTTGCTATAGATGAACCGGGACTGGCTTCGGAAGATAAGAAGCTGGTTGCTGTAAATGAACCAGTATCCAGTTCAGAATCTAAGAAACCCGGACTACGTGAACCAATATCAACTTCAGAACTGAAAAAGGAACCACTATCTGTAGTTAAAGATGATGATGTTACAGAATTAAAAACTCAATTAAATGCGACAGTGGAGGAGTCAAACATAAGTACCACAAAAGAGTCTGTCCTTTGGACTGAAGGCAAAAAGTCACACTTGGGGCCAAATGAATCTACAGAAAATCAAATTGTAATGGCACACCAGGCATTGACTTCTGCGTCAAATCCTCATGGATGGGATCAAACGCAGAGTAGTGATACTGAAATAAAACAGTCCATTCCAGTTCAAAAAATAACAAACGTGGCATCATCAAATAAAACAAATGTTTCCCCTGACGGGGTAGAACCATCTATAGCAGCCCAGTACTCGGAGGAAGTTTCTTCGAAAGTGTCAGTGACTATGGCAGAAAAGAGTCTCACAACAACTGCTGAACAAATTGGTCAAATGGAAACGAAAGGCACCACTCAAGCAAAGGATAGGTTGGCAGATTTAGCACGATGCGTCATGAAAGATGGTGCCCAAGTAGAGGCAAAAGAAATAGTTTCAGTGAAAGGACCTACCCCGACTGAAACTAAACATACTGATCTCCCTGCAGTGGGAGAATTCATCCCAACTGTGGCAAGGCAGCTAATTTCAGCAAAGGAAAATACCTCATCTGTAACAAAAGAAGCTTCCCCGACAGTAGCAAAAGCACCCGTTTCATCTGTAGGAAGTGAAGCTGTCCCGTCTGTGGTAAAGGATGCTACTCCATCTCAAGGAGTAGAAACTTCTGCAGTTGTAGCGAAGGAATCTAGAAAGGAAGCCACTTTGTCAGAAGAGAAAAAAATGGTTCTTTTAAAGGATACTACGCCTACTGTAATTGAGGCAGCTACCATACCCATTGTAAAGGGAAATACCTCTTCAACGGAAGAACCAGCTGCAGTAGCAGCAGAAACTACTACTACTTTCATAGCAAAGGATACTTCTTTGCCTGCAGCCACTTTGGCAGAGGAACCAGTATCAAAACTGACAATGGAGATTCAGGATCCTGTGGAAGTGAAGTCCAAAGAAGAGGGTGAGAGGGAGGCTGATGGAAGGGTGGTGGGGGAGGCGATAGAGGAGCCGGTGATGGTTGTAAAAGGGGAAGGCGAAGGCGCGCTATGCCAGAGTGGGAGAAACTCTCTAACAGAAAAAGAAGATGGAGAATGTAATCTCAGTAGTTGTGGTGAAGAAGAATTTAGTTATAGTTTTAATGGTGATAAGTGTAGTGACGGGTTTGGGAGATATAGTGACGTGCCTCATAATTGTAGTGGTGACTGTGATGAGGAGAACATTTATGGTGCTGAAAGATTCTCAGAGGGCGTTCCTTGGTGGGAGAACTTTGATCTCGCCGTCAGGAAGGGGTCCTCCTTCGGGTGTGGTGAAACGGTGGTGGAGGAGGTGAAGTATTTTTGTGGTGAGGGCGAAGGGGCGTGGTGTGAGGCGGGGAACAGTGGTGACGAGGAAGAGACGAACTTGAGAAGCGATTCCAGAGCCACCCAGGAGCCCATTCCTCCCCTGAAAAAGGGGGGAGAAGAAGCCCCGATCAAAAAGGGGGAGATGAACGGCCTAAAGGGCGAGGGGGATCTCGAGGACTCCCACCCGAAAGGGGGCTCTCCCCCGACCAGTGATATTAAACGTGTACCTGAGGCGGTTTCGAAGGAAGCGCCTAACGTTAAGAGTAGTTCTAAGGACGACGTCAACGGGAAGCCCGACGGAGGTGACATCGAGGACGTCGATAACAAAAGGAAGACGGAGATCATTTTTCCCATCACCAGGAAGGGGAGGGGGAGACCCAAGAAGGGCACGTGGAAGAAGTTGCCCCTAGCGCAGCCGATTGAGAATGCAAGTCAGGAAGAAGGAAAACAAGTAAAGGAGGAAGAGGAGGAGGAGGAGGAGGAGGAAGAGGAAGAAGAAGAGGGAGAAGAGGCCAAAGGGAGAAAGAAGGGAAAGAAGAGCAAGGGCGAAACCAGTCGCACCATTCCCGACGGTAAGTTCCCCCTTTTTTCCATCTTCGTCAGGATGGTCCTCTCTTTGGAGTTGTTAATGATAGTTTTGCGCTTTCTTCTCTTGGGTGAGGGGCTTACACCACCCTCCCCCTACGAATTATTATTATTCAATCCATCCCGTGCATAGATCTGGCCCCAGCGTTTGGGCCCCATATCACCAAGCGAATGTCATCTTTCAGTTCATATTCATTCCTTTGATGCGATTCTATTATCCTTCATTAGAATATCGTTGACTCCCTCCTACCCCCAGGGTGCCCTTGAGGGGGGTGTCAGCCTGTTAATTTGAAGGTCCTGTGTTTGATTCTCGGGTCGGGCTTCAGGTTTCGACAATTAAGGTGCTTTTTTGGGTCTGTTTTCTACTTGGTTGGGTTCGGGTTGGAATCCCACGTCAAGCTGTGGGTCTCCTCCATTATGTGAAGTTTATAGATCTTATGGAGGAGGTTAAAAACCCCGAATTTATTATTATTATTTATGTGTATGTATATATTTATTGCAAAAATTGCTCCCACTAACGTTCGAACCCATCGTGAATAGGTGAAGGCGCCAGCCACTATACTATGATGGGCTAAAAGTTAACACAACCTGCCCTGCATTTAAGTAATGGAGGAAAGGCATAACGCTTTGTCGTCTAGAGACGTATTTATGAGTGCGGGAGGGTTAACACGTGAAATGCCTCTGGACGCGAAAGCATTATGCATTTCCTTCATTGTTTATATTCAAGAGTTAGTGGGTACGAACTATGGTGAGGGCAATTTTTACATTTTGCAAAATTGCGTGTTCATACATGATATTCCATAGAAGATAGATCTACGTCGCAATGCTTCATAGCAGTTTTGTCCTACTTTCTATACTTGTACCTTTTTTAGTTCAAGGTTTACTTTTAGTTTACTTATACCTTTTTTAGTTGGTTTACTAAACAGTTGCTTAAAATGTTACAGCTCGCGACCATCCCCATAGAATTACCATATATACACACAGGGTGGGAGAAAAGTCTTTAAGGATTTTATGGATACAAATAATTTGTCAATAAAAAAAAAAATTCAAATGATATCACTAGTGTTATGCAATACTTTACAAAGCAACTATACGAGGCCATGAAGGCCCAAGGCCTAGCCCCAGTCACCTCCATGTTAGGACGGATGAAATACAGCAGTGAAGAGAGTATCTTGTATCGTCGGCTATTTCTTATAATAATTGTGAAGAAAGTTTGCGTTTATTTCAAGAAAAATGTAATAAACCACAACCAAATGCAACCACTCTTCGATACTGGAAGCTCAAACTTTTGGAAACGGGGAGCCTGGTAAAAGATCGTTCAAGAAGAGGAAGGCCAGTAACGGCGACAGGATACAACAACAAAGAAAATGTTCTCCCCAGTTTTCGAGTCGATCTAACAACTTGAACGAGAAAAGTCGCGGAAGAATTGGGTATTTCCAAGTTTTCAGTTGCAAAAATATTGAAATCACGGGGTACCACGATTACAAACCCATTTACTCTCAGCTCACATACGACAATGATTCTGATAGATGTCCGTAGTTTGCTGAAACAATGAGACAAAAGTTCAACAGTGATCCAGATTTCGTTCGGAAGATCAAATTTTCGGATGAATATGTCTGGTTTAACGAGTAAAGGAAACAAACACATCGTTCACTACTGGACAAAAAAAATCCCAACATACGATTGGGCAAACCCGTTAAAACGGCTACACTAACAGTTTGGGCGTGCATTGGCTATTCAGGACTCGTTTCCTTTGACATATCGAGAGATA